>WAAB01010878.1:1453-38646 GCA_013389865.1 Piaya cayana | reverse complement strand
CTTTTTTGGTTTTTTTTTTACCCGCAGAAACACCTCCACTGCTGATCCTTTCATGATATAGAGAAGCTTTAAGGTAGATGTTCAGTTTTCAGAGCTGTGTAATAGATTTAAAGGAGGATTAGATCTTCTGGTCACTCAGCTCTACATATGGATGTACCCCTTCCATATTTAATTGTGCCTGTCTTTCATGCAACTGAAGGAGCAGGTCTTCAACAGATGCTTTTTTTTTTTTTGCTTGCTATCTTAGATCAGATATCCAGAGAAAGAACTCTATTAGATGTTCTTGCTTTCTGTGATGTTAAAAAGAGTAGCTAGCAGTTGAAGAAGCTGTCATGTTCTGTGTGCCTCAGAAATGGTGGCTCAGCAAATCCTGATGAGGAACACTAAATTTTGTTCAATGTTTATAGTGTTTAACTCAATGCTTGTATTTGTTTGCTTTAGGATAAGAAAAATGAAAGATTATGTCTTCTCTGGGGGGAATATGAGAATTTGACCTTTAGGATTTAGCATGGAAACATAACTGATGAAATACTTTTCAGGAGGTGCTGCTTAACCATGAAGGAGTGCCCTGTTTCATGTGTTAGTGATGGGATGTGTGTGTGTGCACGTGTGTGAAGATAAGTGAGTCACAGGGCTCAGTTTGGGTTGAGGCTGATAGCACCTGAGGTGGGCAGGGCTGATGCCTCCTCACTGATGAGGCTTTGGGTAACACTGAGATTCTTTTTAAAATAGTTTTTCTTCCTCCACCCACATCCTTAGTAATGAATATTTGAATATACAGTAAGTGTTGATTGAACTGTAACTCAGCAAAATGCATAAAAAAATCCCTGCATTGTTGTGACTTTTCCCATTTTTTTTTCTTTCTATCCCCTGGCTAGGCTGGAGCTGTACAGAAAAGTACCAAACCTGCGGATTCTGGCCTGTGGTGGGGATGGGACGGTAGGTGGCTGATGCCTGGCATCCTCGTGGTCATTGACCAAGTAGTTAAATTCTTTGCATTTGTGGGCTTCCCACCTAGCAATACCTGCAGAAACATATAAAATACCTTACTCTTGTGAAATCTTCTTTTTAAAAAATTACTGTATGGTCTGACCTGCATAGTGAATGGGGCCAGATCCTGGTGTCCAAGGTCCTGTCTGCTTTATGCATAAAGTTGTGGTAAAGCTTGAAAAAAAAAAAGACTAATTTTGCTGTCTTTGTTTCACCATTTACACAGGCCAGAGGGCCTAGCAGGTTAAGTCAGTGCCTGAGAGCCATTAAATCTTACTTTCTGCTCCTTCCCGCTATTGTCTCCATGATGTCTGAGTACAGTCAAATACAGTCTCCTCTGTGCCTAAAGAAAGTGAGTTTTCTTTATAAAGTATCTGTGAGGAAGAATGTTGCCTTGGTCTTACTGCCGGCCTGGAACCTGGCAGATGCAGGTTCAGTATTTTTCTTTGCTACTAAATTCCTCTGTGTTCTTGGATAAGTGAAAAGTGCCAGATCTTTAAAGGATTTAGGCACCTTCAGTTGGAGATAGGCTCTTCAGTACAGTGTCTGGAGGCCATGAGTATTAATGGAGGTATTTCAACCACATGAACTGCTTGAATTTCTAGGGGAAGTTTCTGTTCCACTTCTGTGGGTTCCTTTAAAACTCCAGCTGTAGGAATGAATACCACTGCTTCCCCTGCAGGACTGAAGGAAAAAAAAAGTAATTAGAATACTGTCTTCTGGTACCTGGGAAAATAAGATATTACTGAACTGTGAAGTTTCCTTGAGAAACATGCAAGATGTTGCTTTACTAGGAGACATAAGCGGCAAAAAAAAAGTGTTTCAGTCTGTTTCTGTAAGTCTCTTTCTTCCATCTGAGGAAGCCAATATTTTAATTGGTAAAAAAATTGAATCCTGAAAATATTAAAATAGAAATGAATGCAACTACCTCGAGTCTGCCCATCCTTTGTCCTCCTTTCTAACAGTGCAAGCGACAGGTGGCAGCACCTTCTCATCAGTATGAACAGCACTCTCTATTACCTCTGCTGTTGCTGAGCTTGAAACAAATTAATATCTAGTTCTTCCCAAAGCCATTACATCTAGAAATGAAAAATCTGGCTCAAATGGACTTTGTGAATATTCAATGAGACCAGATGTTATTTTGCATTATTGAGGTGAATCAGAACTTATTGTAACTTTTGCATCATCGCTGCTTGCTGTTCCTTTCCAGTGGAAAATTTTGCTTTTGAAGCAGTCGAGAGCTTTCTGTTTACAGGAAAATTAAAGTCCTTTTAATCCTTGCCTATAGGACTAATGTACAGGGTTTAGAAAAGACCTCAGGTTAAGTAGCAATGTTGCACTTACCTATTAGCAATTTGAAGTTTCTGTTGATCAGTTAAAAGAATTTACAAAAGTGGTAATTATTGTAATATCACTTGTCTGAGTGAGAGACTGATGCACAGATGTATGGATTAGGTGATAAAGGACTCTAAGAACTCCTGGCCCTAGTAAAGTTATTGGAACTCTTTATTCTGTCTCCTTTTATCACTACTGAAGTATACATATTTTGAAAGGCAGAGGATTACCTCTGAAAAATCCTTAAGTACACTACGTAGTTGTCCCATGGTGTCTCTGATAAGCCTAAGTGCCTTTGGTGGTAACATCCAAGTTCGTAAGAGCTATAAGTGATTCAGATGGCTGTTGTCAGACAATAATTCTTAATATTGATCACATCCCAGATGAATGCTTTAATAATTGGATGATTGGTTATGATAATTAACTCTCTGATGAATACTATTTCAATGGAATTAAATGTATATGTGAAGGGACTTAGAGAAAGACATAACCTAGAGTACTGAATAGCATGGTGGTTGTTGTATTTGTCAGGTTGCACCTTCTGCAGTCCTTCAAATTCCAACTGTTATTCCCAGTGTCTAAGTTATTTTGGGTGCCTTTCATGAAGCTCGAGTGTCATCCCTGTTTGGGTTAAGAATCAGTTTTAAATTGTAGTAATATTTATTGGAGGAGAAAAAAAATCCTGTTGAGCTGCAGTCAGGATTTCAGTTTTCGGTCTTATTTTGGAGCTCACATATCCAGTAGAGTCTCTATCTTTGAACACTGGTATCAGGAAAAACAAAAAATCAGTGTTTATTTCCTTATGTTTATTTTTTCTTAATAGTTTATTTTAAAATGCAGCACAGATTTGTTTGTTTGCTTGTTTTTTCAGATCGCAATTTAAAGATGAGAAGTAGGCTAAGAAATAGTCCTATTTCCTTGAAGCAGGAACTTCAGTTATAAAAAGTTTGATAACTTCTTCAGCAACAATTCTTCCTCCCCATGGAAATTACCATTTAATGTAACCAAAAATATTTTACAATCATTAGTTCCTTCTGGCAAGCTTTCTATATAAAAATGTTATGTAGTCCAGAATAGGAACAGGAGAGAGAAAGAACTTTCTAACATAACTAATAGTATATGATACAAAAAAGCCAGATGCATTGTCCCAACCCAAAGACTTCAACCCTGAACATCAGAGTTTGTTTTCTAGTCTTTTAGTCTTTTATTTTATATGTATCTATGTATGCATACACATATGGCTAGAATATTTTTATATATATACATATATGTGTATATATATAAAAATCTCATGGTTTGCAGTGGGTGAGGTAGTTCATCACCAAGGTCTCTTGTCTGGAGAATGGGAGACCTGTGGGCAAGTCCGTGCTTAACATTGTTTGGACCCTCTGTTTCAGGACTGATACTATGCTCTTTTAATGTGTCTCTCAACTTCTTTAATAACAGTTGTCAAATATTTGCTTGCCTTTAGCATAATGGCTATTTAAAAGAAGTCACCTTGAATTGTCAGTGTTATTCTTCACTCATTTTTGCTTGCAATATTTTTCAGAGCAATATTTAGGCAGCCTTATACTACCAGGTGTAATTCTCCATTTTCATTTCCTACTTAAAGTACAGCAATTTATGCGTTCCCTTTCCTTAATATCTCTGTGTTCTGTTAAAGACAGTGTTTACATCCCATTTCTTCTGCTTGCGTGGGAGCTTCATGCAAACTGCTACAACTGTTCTCTAAAATATGAAACCTTAGGTGGGACAGTTGTAGAGTTAAATTTCAGATATTCTCATCTTTCCTTTTATTTTACATGATCTTCTCTGCAAAGGGGATATGATCAAAATATGTGATTTTTTTCTTTTTTTCCATTCCTTTTAATCTTCCTGACTAGAAGTTCTCTATTTCCTGTTTTATAGGTGGGCTGGATCCTCTCCATTCTTGATGAGCTGCAACTCAGCCCCCCGCCTCCTGTGGCTGTCCTTCCACTTGGTACTGGAAATGACCTTGCCCGCACCCTCAACTGGGGCGGGGTAAGCACAGACTGGGATACCCTAGTGTGTGGTCTCTCAACTTGCTGCTCTGATTTTGCTGTGTATGGTGGAATGTTTTGGCTTTTGTTCCAAGAGCTGTGTCCAAGATCTGCTTTGTTTAGACATAATGGTTTGCTTAAATTTCCAGTCTGGGTCCTTGAATTACTGATGATGTAGTTGTAATAAAAGTGTACATAGATGTGTCTGGTATTTCAGGCCAGGTAATGAGGAGGATACACAGATGTCTAATTTAAGCACAGTTTAAACTTTATTTCTTGCATTCATCCTTGCCTGCCACTGGAGTTATTCCAGTCAAGGCAAACATGCGTCAAGTTCCTCTCCTTATGGCCTTACTTTGCCTGCCCAAGACTTGCATACCTAAACAACAGTTTGCTAAAAATCTTGCTCTTGCTAAAATTTAGCAGTATTTTGAGGTGTTCTTAGGAACATTTGATCTGGTGTTTTAGACCTGTGTAAAAGGAGGGAGGCCTGCTGGGTGACTGGTGAGTAACTTGTTTTGCTTTCACTATTTGTGGCTGATAACTCTGGTGACACTCTCAGGGTTACACAGATGAACCAGTGTCCAAGATCCTATGCCATGTAGAAGATGGGACCATTGTCCAGCTGGACCGCTGGAATCTCCAGGTTGAGCGCAACCCTGACTTGCCACAGGATGAACTGGAAGATGGGGCACGTAAGGTTAGAGCATTCTTTTTCCCAGAGACACTATAGGATGCTTAAGAGCATCCTTGTGTTACACCATAAGGTGCATGGGAGTGGGGAAACTCTAAAAATTTCAATTCTGCAGCTGTATCTCTTCCTTTTGCTTTTTCATGTGTCAAAGCTTCCAGAGTTGTGCAAAACGTAATGCATACCAGCCATTTATTTGTTGTTTGTGACTCCCAGGCATTGGGCATTTATTTCAACAACTAAATCCTGGGAAGAATCCCTAGCATTTTGTCTGAAAGGACGTTGTTTTTTTTCTCTAGTTAACCTGGTGTGGCAGGAGAAGCAACCCTGTGACTACCATCCATTCCTATATTAGACAAAACTAAAAACAGGATGTAGAATTTTATTCCTTAGGACTTTTCTAATGGATATCAACTGTTTCCTACTTTGCAGCAAGGTGTAGTGTATTTTTGTATTTAACTTTTGTGTGTGAGTCTCCATATAATCTCCATTAGTGTATCTTGACAATTGGAGAAAGGGAAAAATTTTATGTGAGGGGATCACATTTATAGTCATATGTTATTTGGACTGGAGATGTTGAAAGTGTTGCAATCATAAATAATGATTCTGTGAACCATTTTCCTCTTCACAGTTGTAATTTCCATCTTATCTATTGGTTGCTACTGTTGTCTTCCTACAGCCCTGCTGGGCACGTGTAATGCTGAAGAGGCCAGATGTGTACTACTGTGCCTTCTTGCATCATCAATAGAATTAGTATTTAATGTCTGGGACTTACATTGCTCCTGGTTATATATGAAGCAGGAAGAACAAAACTTAAGTTTTGTTTGCCATGCTGAGCTTGAAGTGCTAACTATTATGAAAAGCTTTTGTATTGACATGTTAAGTGGACCAGCATTAGGGGAAATCTCAATGATGAGATAAGGAACCCTTTGTTTTTTTTCAAAGATGCATATATGATCATAAAACACTGTAAATGTGTTTGTGTTCTTTGGGCTGTTCATCTTTCACAAGCCATTACTAATCTTCTGAGCAACTTTCTGCATACATTTCCCTGATATGTTCTACTTTCTTCATTGCAGATTTTCATGAGATGCCAGGTTTAAAGTAGTTAATTCTTGGTGTGTCATAGAATGTTTAATCGGTGTTATTTTTACATGTCCTTTTTTTAAATCCAATTACAGCTTCCTCTCAATGTCTTCAATAACTACTTTAGCCTTGGATTTGATGCACATGTTACACTGGAGTTCCATGAATCTAGAGGTAATAGGAACTTTTTATTGCTTTAGCCTTGGGAATGGGCAGTTATTTTATGAATTACAAATGGAGTTAGATTTAACATCCTGTTCTTATAATACAGAAGGAGAGCTGGAGCATAAAAACCCAAAATGCATACAAGTAGGAAAGAAGTGATTGTATCATGAGTTTTCAAGGGGCTTTGTGATTTTAAAATTAAATAAAGTACAAGGAAAAATGGCATTCACTGGGGGAAAAGGCCTAAAAGGGGACCATTTTGTAGTTTTTGATCTTCTAAAGGAGATGTCAAGGACATATATAAAGGAATTTTATACTGATGCAGCAGTGTCAGGATATGGGCAGAGAGAAAACCAAATCTAAGTCAAGTGCAAGTGTGGAGCTGGAGGGAGGAGAAAAGCTGCAAGGCTATGGAAGTAGCAGGGTAACAGGAGAGTAATTGTATTCTCAAATCTTTGGACTTGGTACAGGCCCAGAGAGTCTCTATGCAAGTGAATGTTTTTACTGTGTATAAAACAATTAGGAATTTGAACTGCTATAGCATCTTGCTTGTTCCCTTGCCCACAGCAGTTATATCACCTCATACAGGTCCAAATGTGAATTAACAGGTGGGCTTTGGACTGATGTTAACTGCTCTGTTAGTATCATTTAGGCAAAACATGCTTGTATAAACAAACCTCGTTCATTTGTCTTTGTTCAGCTTTCGGGTCATTTCAGCTTCATATGCAAGTTTTTTTTCCTAAATTGCAGCCTCTTCACGTTCATGCTATCAGAGTGTCATTCTAAGATGAAAAGATAGCACTCTAATGCCATGCTAAATAAAGAGCAGGATACATGACGGAATGAACTAATGCATATTTTATAATGTTTAAGACTGCTTCAAGCTTTAGGAATAATAATGAGGGGCCACAAAAGGGCACAAGAATGAAATGATGACAGCTGTATGCTTTTTTTTTTTTTTATGAATGCCTATCACTGTGCGTTGCTAATGTGACTGTGAATGTACTATATAGATGAAATGCATGGCTACTTTCTCACTTAATGGAGGCATTACTTAATAATGAAGTTATGGAGACCTATGAAGAATGGATGTTATTCCAGAGATGCAAGTGTTTTAAAAATTTACATGGGTGAAAAATACTTGACAGAGCAAGCTGTGTGTCTGTGAGTGGGTGTGAGTTGTCAAGAGAGCTTTTCATACCACAAGTGCCTGCTCCTACAAGTAATTTCTGCTGGTATCTTCCTTATCCTCTCAAATACTAAAATATACTAAATGACTCCTATGTATTTTTAGGAGGGAAAAGCTTATAGCCTTGGAGGTGTTGCTGGTGTGTAGGTTTTATTGGTTTTGGTTTTGGGGTTTTTTTGGAATTGATGTTCAGCTTGGAGAAGAGAAAGCTTTGGGAAGACCTTATTGTTGCTTTTCAGTACTTAGAGGGGGCTTAAAAGAAAGATGGGGACTGACTTTTTAGTAGGGTCTGTTGTGATAGGGCAAGGGGTAATGGTTTTAAATTAGAAGAGAAAATTTATACTTGATATAGGGAAGAATTTTTTTATTATGAGGGTGGTGAAATACTAGAACAGGTTTCTCAGAAGTGGTGGATGCCTCATCCCTGGAAACACTCAAGGTCAGGTTGGATGGGACTCTGAGTAAACTGTTCTAGTTGATGATGTCCCTGCTTATTGGAGGGCAGTTGGACTAGATGACTCTTAAAGGTCCCTTTCAACCCAAACTTTGCTATGATTCTATGAATTAAGCAGCGCAAACCCGATTCTGATCTAGTTTTCAGTTGATTACAATCCAGAGAAACTTTCATGACTGTAGCACTTAATCCGTTAAGATAAGTGGTTGTATACAGTTGTGGAGCTTTTGTAATCACATGTAGTATTGTTAAACCAAATTCACAACATATACCTCCTTCCACAAACCAAAATAAATTTAAATTGGTTGGAACTTTCAGCCTATCAAGGTACTTTATGCAGTAGACATTGGTCAATTGTTGTATTTAGAACAAGCAGCAATTTCAGGGTCTCAGAGGAATCTGTACATGAATGTGGCATTTTCCATTGCAACCTCTATGCTTTTCTTGTGACTAATCAGATTGAGCTTTGAGGGCTGGCTCCAAGCCTAATGTATTTAGCCCTGCTTCTTCAGGACGTGTTTTGGGCAGCAGGTCTTTCCAGTTTCCTCCCATGTTATCCTTGTGCTCTAGTGAAGCAATGTAGATGCAATTTGCTTTATCTTTTTTGATATGCTGTTTGATCCCCGAGTTCTACAGAACTCTTCATTTGCAGGGCACTCCCTTCCCCTACACACACAGTCTAATATGTTCCATTTCCCACTCCCTTGATGTCTTGAGGATGGAGTGAACCTTGGATATGCAGTCATTGATTTACTTCTACAATTCAAGTTGCACTCCAATCAACTTCAAGCCCAATTCCACATTGCAGGAAGAGTCCTTTCTCCCTACCCATGCTCATCTGTTATGTCAAAAGTAGGAACAAGTATGTTGAAGGACTGCTGAGTCCCTGACTCCAGAAAGGCTCCTCTGAACTGGAGCTTTGATTCCAGTCAGTATTTGTCACAAGATCTATGGAAGAGCCAGTGCTCTGCAGCTGTCTAGAACCATCAAGGACAACTATACCAGAGCTGGGCCTTCAGGAACCTCCTGCTTCTGAGCATGGGGTGTTGAGACATTCTACAAAGACCTGTCAGCTCAGTAAGTGAGATTAAATTTACAGTTAAAATAATCATTTGAAGAACAGGTAGCCCTGACTGTTCCAGGCTCACCCACAGTGCACAGCAGATGTATGACATAGCAGCTGGGCAAACAATTAAACAAGAACTGCAAAGTAGCTCATTCTGACAATACTGAGCCTTATTTTGTGGTCTACGGAGACTTCAAAGAGAACTAGAAGCATGTTTTCAAGCGATCATTTGAGAAGAAGTAATATCATTAGGAAGCATTCACACCAGTGTGATGCTTTAACCAGAAGAACTTATAATGGTACTTGTATGTTTTCACTAGAAGGTTACTGACCAAGGATAGGTGGTTGTTACTGCTACTGAATACAGTGTCAGAAGGGACTGTTTCTGAAATCTCTGGATTTCTAGGCAGAAAGGCTAGAAAAGCTGTTCCCAGGGAGGCATAAGAATGACCTGTATTCTGGGATGCATACCTCGTACTCGTAGGTTAAAGGACCTCCATTTAGGTTATCGGAGAGAAGGTTAAGAGGCGATTTAATCACTGCCTGTAAGTATTTACTCAAGGAGAAGATATCTAATAGTTGGGGGCTCTTTAATATGACAGAGAAATGCAATAAGATTTAGCAGTTGGCAGTTTTAAGTCTGAAAATTTCAAGACAGGAGATACTCCCGCATTGATTTTAACAGTGAGAAGAGTTAACCACTAGATGTATATTACTGCTGGTTATTAAAATTCTTCATCACTTGGAGTCTAATCAAAATTAAACAGCTCTCTAAATGGGTTTTAGAGTAACCTTTTTTTTTGTGTGTGTGTCAGGGATACCTACATAGAGATGTCTGTTCATCAGTACCTTCTAGATATCCTCTTTTTAATCAGAATTTAAGTGTCTGTTTCATGTTGTAATTTACTAATCTACTCTTGCTTCAAAGCATGAGTTAGTGCTTCATGGGTTTCTAATAAGTCTTCGAGGCCTGTTCTGCATCGGTAGAAACAGAAGCCTCACAAGTGGTACTGAGGGATCATGAGATGAATTATCTGAGAGGTGATAAATTAACTAATTGTGTTCTTCTTACTTCTCTGCTCATGTTTCCATCTATTTGTGCTCTACCAGAAATGGGAGTAATTCAATGTTTGAAATCTAATGGCAGATGATGGCACAGATGGGTGACTCTCACAGAGGAAAAATATATTTATGTTAATATTTTCCCTGAGTGATGTGTGCTAAAAGCAATATGGTTCTAGCAGAAAATGTGAAGGTGCAATACAGTCTACTTGTTTTATTAGGGTGTTCATATCTTTCCTTTTTATCCTTTCACAGAAGCAAATCCAGAGAAATTCAACAGCCGATTTAGAAATAAAATGTTTTATGCAGGGGTGAGTTGTGATTTGTCTTACAGAATGATGCTAAATTAGTTGTTTGAATGTTTAAGTACCTTCCTCCTTTCTCACATCAGGAGCTCATGCCAGTTCATTTTGCTTTTTGCAGTTTAAAGTGCACATGTACTGTTTCTGGCAATGCCACATACATGTCTGTTGGAAAGTGCCTGAAGCACTGTTATTTTAGAGTGCTTAGTAGGTGACAGAAATGCTACTCCTTTGGTGATGTCTTAGTCCCCCTACTTCTGACTCAAAAGCTTCTCAACAAGTTGCTCTGCTTCTTTTAGAGTTTGGGCAGCACATTGATATTGACTTTCCCAGAGGTTCACCTAGTGCTGGGCTGTATCTTTGTAGCATTGAGGAACCTTGGATGTAGGGTCATGGGGAGTAGGGGATAGAGCACTTGGAGTGCTTATTTTTCATATATGAATATGCAAATAAAATTACCCATTCTGCATTCAGGAGTTACATGGATAAACACAGTTATGGAGAGAGAAACACTAATTGGATAATGCATGACATATAAAGTCTTTCCCAATGTTGACTACCACTGTACCCACATGCCTTAAAAATGGAAACAAATATGTAAGCAAGAACTTGCATTTAAATCCTTGAATGTCCAAGGATCATCTTTGGTTGACCTCTCAAAAGAAGTATAATAATTTAAAAACTAAACTAAAAAAAAACCCGTGTCTTGAGAGCAGGAAAGAGTAAGTTTGACAAAAGGATGGCATTTGGTAGTTCCGTGTGGTGTGAGAAGAAATTAAGAAAGAGAAGAGAGGGAGGCATTGATGGCAATTCCTGCACTTATTTCTGTTGCAGGCAGCCTTTACAGACTTTCTGCAAAGAAGCTCAAGAGATTTATCCAAACATGTTAAAGTTGTGGTAAGTATAAGAAATTGTGTCATAGTATTGTGGGAAGAGGGGGGAATGGAAAAAGGGTGAGGTGAGAGTTTAATGGCTCTGTTACTTTTCAGTTTTGAGCATGACATTTGCAACACATTCCAAGGAAAGTCTTGGGAAAGTTGTTACAAAGCAGCAACACTTCTCTTGTCTGTGGCTCCATTCAGCAATTTCTCTGTGCTCTGTCACTTTGGCTTTGTAGTGTGATGGTACAGACCTGACTCCAAAGATCCAGGAGCTGAAGTTCCAGTGTATAGTGTTTTTAAACATACCCAGGTAAGTTCAAGACAGATGCTTGGAGTTCCAAAAACTGGGAGGGTGGAATACCTAAAAGTTATCCTGGACTGGGTGGATGTGCAGGATGAGCATTGCCACTGTGCTGCCTTCTTGAGAGCTAGATACTTATAATGCTATTAATTAGTAACATAGAATGGGATCAGAGTTCAGGGTGCAGCTAAACCATTCTTTAAAAGTTGAATATCTGGACACAGTGATAGTAGAAATGATTAACAAACATACTTTCAAAACTTGTGCACCTAGCCCGCAAACAGGATAAGTAAGGACAGATGTCTGGTATTTCACTTAATTAGAAGCAGAATGTGGGAAGAAGCAGGATGGTAGTGGGGAAAGAGTTGATTTTCTTCTGGTAAAGCAATAACAAACAGTTGAAAGAAGTACTGATTCTTAGCGTTAGGTGTCTCAAGTAGAAATATAGCTGTATTCTTAAAAGCTGTCTTTCTTCTGCTCTCTAGAGCAGTAGCCTACAATTTTTTTTGATTGTGCATCCCTATCAGTAAAAAAAAATTGATCTCCATCTGAATACCTGTATATTTATTTATAAACGATATACATGTGCCAATGTACTGATACATGACAAGCATCATACACAAACATAGAAATTCAGAAGGGATATGACACAGATGAAACAAACACGTTTAATGTTTTTGAAACTTATTTATTAAGGGTACGAACTGTATTTTCTTCACACACTCTGACTGTCTTGTTAGTTGTGGATTTTTCTTGCAAACTCCTTGGTGTGTGCACCCCACTTCAGAGACCACTGCTTTAAACAACCTAAGGCTTTGCTCCATGTGCAGTCCTGAGCACTTGATCTCGTAAGCCCTGTGTTATCCTCACCACAAACTTCTACTTAGGGTCATCACTCCAAAGTTCTCCCTTCTACCACTCTTGGATCACTTTTAGGTCCATTCTTTAATGATAGGAAAGGTAGATGCCACAGCTGGATGGGTTCCTGCTTCTTAATTCTCCCTGCCTCCTGAAGCTATGAAGTGTTTTGCGTTCTTTATGCTGTTAGAGATTCAGAGCCAGCAGAGAGAAGAAATGGATCTTCAAGGCTGGAGTTGCTGCTATTGCTGCATGCCTGCCTACCAGAGGGACTAGGCAGCTTTCTGGCTCCTTAGATCATCTGTAGCAAGAGAAGCAAGTGGGGATAACAAAGTGCTTCTGCTCTGTTATCTATTTCCTGGTGTTTCTCAATTTTCCTATCACAAAGGAGCTTGCCAAAGATTATGATGGGCACTTTTATGGATTATGTACCAGCTTGGAAATAAGAGATGGATTTTCCCTTTTGTCCAGTCTTTGCCAGCTTAACTTTAAATTGTCCTTGAATTGAATCCTGGGATGGATATCTGGATACTTCTGGAGGACAGGAGAACAAGCTAATAGTCAGGCCACTTGTTGGGAACCGTCAGGGAGAACTGCTTTCTCAAAGCTTGCTTTCCAAACCATTTTCTGTAGATATTGTGCTGGCACAATGCCCTGGGGAAACCCTGGAGATCACAGAGACTTTGAACCTCAGCGCCATGATGACGGCTACATTGAAGTCATTGGGTTCACTATGGCCTCACTGGTGAGTATATCGCAGGTGCTACCCTGCCTGCATATGCTACTAGGCTTGGTGAATTCTGTGGGTGGTGTTATAGAGTGCAAAGTTGTTTTTGTTACTGAAGAACCATTGCATTTCCACATATCCAATCAGCTAAGGCCAAAACATGCTCTGCTGTTAGGTTTTAAATGAGATGTACTCTTTGCAAAACATGGCTAATGTGCCCTAGTTAAACAGCAATAGGATTGCAGTAAAAACAGGATGCATGAGTGTGTTTACTGTGGGAATATTCTATGGTCAAATAATAACTACTGTTTCTTTTTAGCTTTTGTATATTTCAATCTATGACATAGAAGTTCAAATATTTTTTTTAAACTGCTTACTGTAAACATTATATAAAATTATATGCTGGTACAGTTTCCATATGCCCTGTTTGGTAATAGCTATTGAAAATCTATTAATATTTCTGGTGCAAATGTTATCTCTCTCTTTGTACTGCTAGGGAAAGAAAATCCAACAATTTCAATTCAGCAGTGCACTTTGTCAATGCTGTCCTTGAAGTGAATCAAAACTGAGTTACTATAAAAACAATCACACAGTAAATGCCCTAATGTCCTATTATCACAATGGTTAAACCCAGTGACAATCTTTTCAGAGGGTGATTAAAGGCAGTCGAAGTGTTGGTGGTTATCCCTATGCTAATGTTAATCTACCTAAGGTACTGCAGCTTGAGTTTAATGTGGCCACTAGAAGGCACATATCAGGGATTCCTGGCAGTTTTGATTAGGTCGTGCTTTCATGCTTAAGTTTATACTCTTGGGCCTTTGTTGCTGCTATATCTCATGTGGCCTAGGCTAAAGCTAACATGGATAAGCCTGTTCTCACTAAACTCATGTATTTATTTACTGTGTGACCTGACTTTGGTGCATATCACATTCAGTGAATATCCGTGATAATGGTGTTTGCTTCCTCAAAGAGAAAAGTACAAGGTCACCTTAGTCAGCAATCATTTCTTTAGAAGTCTGGGGGTTTTTTTTGGTTTCTTTTTTTTTTAATGAATCTAGTGGATTGGGGAAATAATCCACAAGTAAGCAGAATTCTAAATGTTACCCTAGTAGGACTTGTGGAATGAGCATTTGTTACTTCACTGCTGAAGTTCTTAGTACATTTTTCTGCTGTCAAAATGGTCTCCAACCACTCTCAGTAGCTAGAGAGATCTCAAAGCTACCAACAATTTCAGGTGGGACTGGGTTTAATTAGTAAGACCATTTGAGCCACTCTTTAAAGGGAGCCTAATTCGTGTAACCCTAGATTGTGTAGATATAATTCTGACTTGCTTTATGACCAGATGTACTTGGTCATACCAAAGAATGTCTGTGAGAACAAGGAAGAGAAGTACTTTATAAGAAGTGTTGTTATGAATATTATTGACCCTATTATTGGTTGACCCATAATATTAAGCATACAGACCAGGATTTAAGGTCTTTACTTGTGTTTAGGCTGCTTTGTTAGTAGTGCATTAATATAGGATTTCTTTATGCATCCAGTAGATGAGAGTTAATAGTCACAGGACAAATGGAAAAAATACATTTCTGCCCAAACATGTCTGCTTAGAATGTGATTTCTTTGAATGGATTCTTGAACATGATATTTAATTGCTTTTAATAAGGTTCTTCTGCTTGCTCTCTTCAGCCTGTCTAGTCTCAGGGTTGAGTTGCTGTGTAAACTTCCATAATAAGGATTTTAGTTTTATTTAATTCACATTAAGGACTATGTTCCCTTCAGGAAGGGGAAATAACTTTTGTCTTGCCAATGTACCCAAATAAAGTGGCTGCTTTAAAGAGCAAATAATTAGTAGCGTTACTGTTAGTGTAAAAGCAAACCAACCAAAACAAATTGAAAACTTTAAGAACAAACACATGTGTTCATTTATGCATGCATGTGTGTATGTGTATGTATTTGTGTGTGTAATATGCTTGACATGTACCAAGGTGATGAGATGTGCAATACATATCTTCTTGTTACCTGCCACTTTTTAATGTGAAATGTTAAGTTCTGCTTTGCAAATTTGGAGTGAAGATACGTATAGTGTGACTTGTCAGAATTCCTTATATATGCAACACTGTGCAATGCATGCTGTCAGCAAAACAGCATTTTGGGTTTAACTGCCTTAACTGCCTGGTTTTGCTTGTGGCATTTTTGTTTTGTTTTGTTTTTTTTAACCCCCAGGCTGCTCTTCAGGTGGGTGGTCATGGAGAGAGGTTGCATCAGTGCCGTGAGGTGACACTTCTAACATACAAGTCTATTCCCATGCAAGTGGATGGTGAACCATGTCGATTGGCTCCCTCACTCATTCGAATCTCCTTAAGGAACCAAGCCAACATGGTGCAGAAGAGCAAGAGGAGAACATCTATGCCTTTGCTGAATGAGTGAGTTGGATGTGTGCATGTCCTAATGGCAGGAGGCCTGTTTGGGGCAGTGTATTTGGTCACAGATTTTGCATGTACTGACCTTGCAGCGCATTTACAAAAACAATAAAACCCGCACACCTACTGAACTCTTTCCTCTGTATTATTAATACTTACCTGATTTTATTTTCTTTTATTTTATGGGGTACCTTCTGTCTTGCTTTTAGAAAGCTGTTGTATCTTTCAGTAAGAGAGGTTTGTGTGGGCTCAATAGTGTGCCTCTTGTGTTCTGATGGTTCTGCATATGTATGCTATTTGCCTTTGAAGTTCTTTTAATTAATTTTCTCAATTTTATTGACCTCTTTTTTTTAAGTTCCATTGGCAATCCTTTAACAAACTGTCATATCAAGAAATATGCAGGATATCTAGTGGTCTCTGTTGTGAGAGGATGTTGCTGGGGACTGTTTATGGAGAAAGAGCCTGGAGATCCAGAAAGTGCTGTTTGCACTTTGTAGGGAATCCTGCTCCAGTGTAAAAACCTAGATGAGAAATGAGTAGTCTAAATGTGAATAGAGAAAAGCTAAAAAACTGAAACGAGAATCATGTGAAGAAGAAAAGACAGGACTAGAATTCCTTTTCATAATTAAACCTTATTTATGAGGACTGCAGAGATATTTTCCCACCCCTTAAAAAATACCATAGTTTTAACTGTCAAAATGCCCATGCAATAAAATAATTTGGATTATTCAAGAATTGGTGAGAATCGTCAGCAGGCGTGGTAAGTCCTGCAGCTCTGTGCTAGATTGAGGCTAAAGCACAATCCATAGAGTGAGGCACCACCCCAACAGGGAGCAAGGAGCAGGCGGCTCCTGACTGGGGTTGCAGCAGCTGCCATGTTTTGGCTGATGTCTATGGGACCTGACAAGATGCATTCCAGAGTCCTGACGGAAGTGGCTGATATGGTTGCCAAGCCACTCTCAATGATATTTGAAGTCATGGCAGTCAGGGGAAGTCCCTGGTGACTGGAAGAAGAGTAACGTTGTGCCCACTTTTTAAAAGGGTAGGAAAGGCGACCCTGGGAACTACTGACCTGTCAGCCTCACCTCTGTGCCTGGGAAGACCATGGAACAGATCCTCCTAGAAGCTATGCTAAAGCAAATGGGGGATGGGGAGATGATTAGAGGCAGCCAGTGTGGCTTCACCAGGGACAAGTCCTGCCTGACCAACCTAGTGGCGTCCTGTGATAGGGCAACCATGTCAGTGAGCACAGGATAACCAATGGATGTGATCTATCTCGACTTCTGTAAAGCCTTTGAGACAGACCCCTGCGAACATCCTTCCCTCTAAATTGGAGAGATATTGATTTGATGGGTGGACTGTTTGGTGGATAAGAAATTGGTTGGATGGTCACGTTCAGAGAGTGGTGTTCAGCGGATGAACGTCTAGATGGAGATCTGTGAAAAGTTGTGTCGACAATGTGTACTCACAGCCCAGAAGGCCAATCATATTCCTGGGCTGCATCAAAAGAAGTGTGGCCAGCAGGTCAAGGGAGGGGATTCTGCCCCTTTACTCTGCTCTTGTGACACCCCACCTGGAGTACTATGTCCAGTTCTGGAGTCTTCAACAAAGGAAGGGTATGGAACTGTTGAAACAGGCCCAGAGGAGGGCTATGACGATTATCAGAGTGTTGGAGCACCTCCCATATGATATCAGGTTGAGGGAGTTGGGCTTGTTCAGCCTGGAGAAAAGAAGGCTCTGAGGAGACCTTATACTAGTCTTCCAGCACCTGAAGGGAGCCTCCAAGAAAGCTGGAGAGGAACTTTTTAGAAGGGCATGTAGTGATACGATGAGCGGGAATGGCTGTAAGTTGAAAAGGGGCAGATTTAGACTAGATGAGAAATTCTTCATGGTAATTGTGGTGAGCCATTGGAAGAGATTTCCCAGGGAAGTTTTGAACGCTGCCTCCTTGGAGATGTTCAAGGCCAGGTTGGATGAGGCCTTTATCAGCCTGGTCTAGTGGAAGGTGTCCCTGCCCATGTCGGAGGGGGTTGGAACTAGATGATCTTTAGGGTCTCTTTCAACCCAAACCATTCTGTGATTCTATGATTGGTTTTATGGGCCTGATTATTGTACTTCTATATAAGACTTTTCCATTTCCACTAAAATGAATACTGTAGTAATTGCCTTTGTAGTTTTTCATCAAACATTCTTAAAGTGAAGCAGAATAATCTGTCCAGTCCACAAAGATACTGAGCTAAAGACCTAAAGTTATCAAGAATCCACTTCACATGCACTGAGGATTTAAATTATCTGAGGAAGTGGGTGGAGGATTTTGCTGCTGCAGTTGTAATAGTGGGGAAAGGTTTATGAAAAGATGTAATATCTTTCATTAGACTATCTCATGTAACTGGAAAATACAGACAAGTTCTCAGGCACACTTTTTCTCTTCAGGTATCTTAAAGGTTGTCTGAATCTTTCAACTGAATCATTTAGTGGAAGATACTGCTTCACTTCAAACTTTGACTCCAGCCCTTTAGAGTTTTCCAACCCTTTTGAGCTTCTCATCTTCTGCTGGTTGTCAGTCTGTTCATGAAATCAAAGCCTCCTTGGTTACTTTCAACAGTTGTTCAGTTTAGCCCTCTGTGGTTTTTCTTTTCCTTTTTTTTTTTTTTTCTCCTTCTTCTGAGGTTAATGCTTAAACCTCAGTAGAAAACTGTAGCTGTAATGTGCAATTCCTGTTTGCCTGGAAAATAAATAAGATATTTTCATCTCTCTTGAGCAGTGAAGAATAGCAGACTCTTGCCCACGGGCAGCTATGCCCAATTTCTTCTAACCACAACTCAGTCATCTGCAAAAGCTAGAATCTAGCGGAGAGCAATCCTGATATATCTTTTCATACACTGAGGGAGGCTAGTGCAAATGTATAATGAAAATTCCTGGTATTTTGATTTGATAATTAGCAGGGTTAGGCTTAGATTTTGAGATCTGAATTTAAGCTGTGGTAGGAAATTACAGATTCATAATACATGCCAGTTGTCAAGCAGATCTTGTTTGTGTTTTAGCTTGATTTCAATGTGCTATGGTATAGACTACATTGCTATCAGTCCTTTGGTTTGACTGAGATATTTGTCTGCAGACTGATGTCTTGAGAAAATATGAATGATCTGCTGTGGACTCTAGTCTCAGCCTCATGTATGAGAAATGCTGAATGTCTGTATTTATATCTACATCTACACCTATGTATTTGTGTGTATGTGCTTTGCTGTCAAATGTTGAAGGGGAATGAGAGAGAGGTGTTGAATAACCTGGCATGGTACAAAGTAAATGACATGGTAAAGGTTAAACTCTAGGAAGTGTTTAGTGTTGTAAGAAGGTTTATTCAATATGATTCTGATTTTCAGTATTTCATAAGAACAAAAGTTTTCAATTAAATATGTTTATCTGCATTTTTAAACTTGATATCTGTAATACATCTCCCTATTCCACTGTATTGTCCCAGAAAGCCTTATTTTTGATTGAACATGATAGTTTGTTCTCTTATGACTGTCATCTGAATGTTAGATGTGTGAGATAAGTAAATGGGTCTGGAGCTATCCCAGTAATTGTTATGTAGCTGTTCTTGAGCTCCTTACCAGGAAAATTGAAAAATTATCTTGCATCACAGTAACACAAAGTTGCTATTATTGTCAACTTTGATGTTATTTCTAGACAAGGAGAGTAACAGGAATGGTCTTTGAAGTTTCAGGTAGTCCAGTTTGTAACTAGCAAAGGACTTAATTTGAAGAAATCTTACACTGTTTCACTTTTCTTACTCTTTTCTTCTTTTTTTTTTCTGGAGTTTTTAAGGACAGTGGATTTAGAGGAGATTGTGAATTTGTTTGCCTTGTGGATACATTTGAGTTTCCAAGGAATAAGAGTATTGAAAAATTGAAGAGCCTATGTGTAATATAGCTGGGTGTGAAGAACAGAAGTTTTGTTCTTCTGTCATTTGGGAGTGGGAGGGCTTTAGATACATGATTCTCTTCTAATAGTAAGAGTTGCCCATCTTCCTGATTGCAACTGTGTTTCTTCAAAACTGAAGATGATCTGAGAGGACTTGCATATGAGAAAAAGGGATCTGACCTTGTTTGACCTGTTTTTCCTCTGTTTTCCCAATATTATACTACCAGCACCTCCTAATTGCACAGAAACTGCCTCATGATTCTACACAGATCTTCAAGATTGAAACTCCTGTATGTTAGACAGCCCTTCTTTTCTTTGTTACTGAATAATATACCTTTTTCAAGATGTGGGGGGAAATTCAGTAGCACTTTTGACCGTATAAAAATTCGTAGCTTTTTCCTAGACTTTAAAACCAAAATAAAATCGATCATGGAATCAAATTAAGGAATGCAAATCTAGTATTTCTGTGGGACTACTTAAAATAAAGGAGCGTCCTTTCCCTGAAGATAGCAGCAACACAAAAAAACTATTAGGGAACAAGTAAAAGTGCTGTGTTTTGTCATAGCTGGGAGAATTACTGGCAATCAATATTTTATTCAGTTATTTAATCTTTCACTACTGTATTGACTACAAACTAATTTCTCAGTGTATTAATTGTCCTGATCCTGTTCATGGTCTAGTTGTTGCAACTAGTGATCTTTTTGCTAACTGTTTGTCGAAAATGCAGTTTTTTAATTTAGAAAGTATTTAGTAAGTTAAACAGTTTTGATGTGAAATATAGATTATTTGTGTACTTTTATAATATGAGTGGGTGAGAATGTGCAGCTTATGATTCATACTCTTCTGATAACTTTAAAATATTGAGTTGAAGCGTAGTGGAGATAAGTCATTATTCAGTGTCTGCAGTTGCAGTGCTTCTGAGTTGTTTCTAAAGGAGGCTGTCCAAACATAAAAGGCAGACATAATCTCTTCCTTGTCTTACAGTGCATTGCCCTACAATAGAGACAAGCAACCATCCCATAAAGTGTGTCAAGCCAGAAGCAACCTTTTAGGTGTAAGGAACATACAGGATAAGGTGATGCTGTTCGCATTTGGTTATGGATTGAAACAAGGCAGATAGTGGGGTTATAGGTGGAGGAAAAGGTGACTTTCTTTTCTTTCCATATGTCTTTTCTGTTTGTACCAGCAAAAACCAAAATTTTGCTGGTACAAACAGAT
Source organism: Piaya cayana (assembly GCA_013389865.1). Classification (NCBI taxonomy): domain Eukaryota; kingdom Metazoa; phylum Chordata; class Aves; order Cuculiformes; family Coccyzidae; genus Piaya; species Piaya cayana. The sequence continues at coordinate 17,956 of WAAB01010878.1, read as the reverse complement.
CAACAGACTCAATTCTTCTGCAGAAGGGTGAATTATGTTCTTATTTCCCTTCCCTTAAAAGACTTGCTGGTTAAAGTTGTCATTCTTGTTCTCCTTGACTGGTTGTGATAATATGAAAAAGGCAACATATAGCTTGCTCTTCTGTGCTCAAACCAAGAATGTGGTTCTTGTGAGTTATAAGCAAAATGTGTATGGAATAAGAAGAGAAGCTGTGGTTTGATTTTTCCAGGAGTCATTTTCTGATTAGGAACTACAGTTTACTAGCTTCTCAGTTAGTTTCAGTTAATGATTGCTTTCTAAACTTCAAAAGCTGGTATTTTGCTTTCACTGGCTCTTAGTTTGGGTTGAGGAAGAATGTCCTGCATGATGGAAAAGAAAAGAGGCAGAGCTCATTCATAAAACACATTCCATAGGCGTTAGAGAATCAAAGGGACCATCTGCGTATAACCACTAAAAGACAATCAGTCTTGGGAGTCGCTGTATATAAAATGCATGTTTCCCTAAGGTACGTGAAAGAAGAATGGAGACAGCAATTTGTCATTGTGGATACAAAATCTCCAGTAAGGGTATTTTTTTTCATACACGTTAACTAAAGTTGACCAACTTTTGGAGATGGTTCCATCCATTCAGGTCTTGGCTTAGATTTTTTTTTTTTTGCATTTCTGGTCCTGCTTCTGAAGTCTGCTGCCTTGAAAGTTTTCAGTGCCTGTGGAACAAATCTTGGGGCTCCTTGTCTTCCTTGTATAGATTTGTGGCTAGCTTGTCATTGGTCCTCCTCATTCATGTCTTCAGAAAACTCCTGTGTGCCATGTAGCAGTGATTTTCTCCATATGCATGTCTTCTGGCTTCCTAGTGTGAACTTGGAGCTCTGCATGTCTCTTCATTCAAATGTTATGTGACACATTCCTTTTGTTTCTGTTTAAATGTTGTATGTCTCTTTCTTTGTTCTCTTCCTCTCTCTGTCCCTTTCTCTTTCTTGCTCTTTCCTGTCTTTTTTCTTGTCTATCCACACTGTGTGCTGCCTTTCTCCTGGCCACTCATTTTCTACTGCCTATAGTATCCATAAAGTGCAGTCTGCTGACCTGAGGAGAGTCTCAGCTCCCCCCGATTCCTTCACTGTGTGAGTATCTGGGATTTTTTTGACTTTCACTTTTCCATCTTTTCTTGTTGTTACCCTATGTGTCATTCAACTGGGAGACGGGGCAGTAAAATCCAGTGACAAATGGGAAGCAGTTGCTCAGGTGACAGGATGGCAGGCATAGGGCTGTGGCTTCACCAGCAAAGGCACGATTCCACAGTACCACCTAAGGTAAGCAGGACATGTCTGGTCTTAGTGACCAGGTTCAGCCAAGAGTCCAGCTCACCAGACCGATCCTTATCAACAGGCAGGTAATAGAAACATAGAATAACCAGGTTGGAAGAGACCCATCGGATCATTGAGTCCAATCATTTCTATCAAACACTAAACCAGGCCCCTCAGCATCTTGTTAAGTGCCAGCCACAATCCCTGGAAATGTCTGAGATTGACTGCTTTCCATCCTTTGGCTTTAATCAAAAACACACCGTGAACAAACTCAGGCATAAGCTATGTATTCACTTAGAGCTGATCTCTTGGCTATATCTCCAGATAGAGCTGATCAAACCAGGGAACTAGTTCCCCAGAGGAGCATTGTGACATTGTGTGCAGCTGCATTGAAGATGAATACTTCCTACCCCTCCCTTGGCAATATCCTGACTGGCAGCATCTCCACCATACTTACTTACTAAGTAGTAGCTAAATTATTCAAGAACTTAACATCTTTAAAATGTGGTGAGTTGACACTTAAATACTAATACCATTGCACTGTTGTATGCTGATGTCCTCTAATTCTACACATTAGTGGTAATATTCCATATTATGAATTCCTCTGTGTGTCCACAATTTAAAAAAAACCTTCAACAGACAAAAACCACCAACCAACCCCCAAATCCAAAAATAAATCACCAAACCCACCTTAATATGATATGTCAATTCAGGCAATGTAGTTTGTCTTTAGACTTTTTTACTATTCAGTTAAAAAAATATGTTTTGCTTTTTGTTGATGCCCCTTCTATCTTCTTGCTTTGCCAGTCTTATAATGGGACATATTTTCAAACAGGTTAGGAGTATTAAAGGAATTAATTTCAAATATGTGTTGGAAAATAACAGATTCAGAGCTAGAAATCCAGGTTTTCAGAGCAGAAATTTGATTTGAAGAATGAATCTTATTCTGTCATAGAAGAAATTCAATGGTATATGTTTAAGAAAACCCATCAAGACTTCTCTGTTCTGAAGACTGAGCACATGCAGTAGATGGTGTCTAAAATGTTCAGCAACCCAAGAATTATTTGAGAAAACTGACTGAATAATTTCAAGAGAAAATTTCAGCTTTGAAAGAACCTGAATGTCCTGATGGACGCTCAGTTGACTGTGGGCCAGCAATGTGCACTTGTGGCAAAAAGTTATCCTGAACTGCATTAGGATGCTTCCTACAGGTCAAGGGAAATGATCCTTACTCACTACTATGCACTAGTGAGGCCACGCCTGCAGTGCTGTGTGCAGTTCTGGGCTCCCCTTTACAAGAGGGATGTGGAGCTACTGAGGACAGTCTGGTGAAAGATGATGAGGGTTACTAAGGACCATTCCTCCAATGAGGAAAGGCTGAGAAAGCTGAGTCTGTTTAGCCTGGGGAAGAGAAGGCTCTTGTGTGATTTCATCCATGCCTATAGGTATCTCAAGGAAGGGTCTAAAGAAGATTGAGCCAGGCTCTTTTCAGCAGTGCCCAGTGACAGGACCAGAGGCAACGGGGACAAAATAAAATACAGAAGGCTCTCTCTGAATATCAGCAAAGATGTTTTTATTCAGCACTGGCACAGGTTGCCCAGAAGACGTTGTTGAGTCCCCATACTTGGATATACTCAAAGCTCCCTGGACGTGGTCCTGGGAAACCTGCTCTAGGTGATCTCTGCTTGAGCAATGGGTTGAAACAGATGACCTACTTAACTCTTTTCCAACTTCTACTATTTTATGATTCTGTGAAATTTCAAAAAGCTGCAAGTTCCTCATTGTTGTTTTGCAAATAAGGAAAGATTTCCAATTCAGTGTGCCTTGTCCCTGGATCATATTTGCTGTACTTCAAGGAACAGAAAATAATACAAATAACTTGTCTCACTGATTCAGTATCTAAGCAAGCCTCTAGAAAAAAAGTTGAGATAAGCCTTATTGCTTATGAGGAACATTAAATAAGCTGTGGGTCTGGGAGAATGGGCATTGTTTCCAACTTGAGGGATATCCCTTGGAAAATGACTTCCAAGTTTTGATACAGTTATTTGAATGTCTCATTTGATATCAGCTGTCAGGATAAGGCAGTGAGAGACATGTGAGCCCCAAACTAATTTGTAAGTCAAAGATGTTCTGTATCTTAAAATCTGTAAAAATAGATTAAGCACGCTGCTGCACTTGTGGCAGCCAATTAATGTGTCTGGTAAATTAAAATAAGAATCCATGAGGTATTAGGGAAATTTGATTTGGATTGTGATGGCTTTGAAATTCTAATGTTCCTTTTTTTTGTTGTTGAACAACATTGAAAGAGCCTGGAATATGTGCCTCAAATAAACACTGTCGATATACTGTGATTTTTTTTTATCATAGCAAAATATGCATAAATAAGAATACAAGTACTACCTTATTGGTAAATAGTTTTTACTCTTTCGTAGAGTTTACAGAGCAGTGATTGCAGCAAGGGTGCATGTCAAACCTGTGTAAAAAGTGAGGGAATAATAGGAAATAAATTTTTGCTTTTAGATATTCAAATGCCTCATAGAAGCAGATTTGTGGGTTAGGTTGAATATGAGTGTTGTCTATAGGAGGAGAGTCTAATAAATCACAGGAGACAGGGTAGAAGGGAAAAAGTGATACTAAGCTGTTCTCCAAATGCATAGTTAAGGATGAAGATGTTTGATATAAATCTCCTTTTCTGTTACACAAACTACAGGCATTTGAGTCTCATCTTTGTCAGTTTTTTCTTATTTAGCATTTGGCCTCTGTTTAGCACGATTACTACTTGAGAATCCACTGTTCTTGGAACTTTAAAGTGTGAGAGAACTATGGGTAACATGATGAAGGAGAAAGAATACCAAACCCAGGATCCTACCTGTCTCCTCAGCACATGTTTAAGAGTGAGTCTAGCCATTATACAGCAAAAAGCTGAGGCACTTGCTGAATCAAATGTGAAGCTAAGAAAGTGCAACAGGTTTTAGTACAGTTAGGTTATCCTAGCTTATCTTGGATAACAACCATCAAATGGAAAAAAAAATGATGTGATAATTCTTATATTTTTAGGGGGTATTTTTTTTTAGGTAAAGAGCTTAGCAAGAGCTTTGCAAGAGCTTTGCCTTAAAATGGCAGTGAACTTTTGTGAAGCACTAAGATTTGTCTGCCAGAAGAGGCTGGATTCTGCTCTGTTATGGCAGTTCTTATGTTTTGACTAGATAAATGCTCTGGAAAACACACTTATTTTTAATGTATTGTTTCCACACTCTGCCAGTAAGATCTCAAAAGGAAGGTTAATCTCTCTGCTCTGGTTGCTACTTTGCTTTTTGCAATTGTTCTAGACACTGGAACATCTAATTAATTTTGCATGTTTATTTTTTTTCTCTAGGAGATAGGTAATTCATTAGTCTGTCATTGCAAACATACTCCAGAGAAGTGTGATTTCTTTTCAAAAATTCATTTTTTGCAAGGAAGGGGCAGTAGAAGATTTCTCTTTCTGTTCACTGAATCATAATAAATCTGTGTGTGTAGGCTGGTGTGGGCTGTGTTCTGTTGGACTGTTTATTATTATTATTTCCAATCTCTGTGTAGACACAAAGCATAAGTAATCGTTCACAGGATTCATAAATAGTTGATGTAGTGATTAGGGCATATATAATTTAAAAGTCTGTCTTCCCAGTTGGATCAAACTGGTGTCATGACAGAGATGTTACCAGGCTGCTGTGCAAGAGCACCAAGGACAGGACCCAAGCTCACTCTGCCTGTTTTCTTTCCTGGGTAACTGGGTGCAGGAGCACAATTTTTAAGAAAACCAGCTGGGGTCCAAATGAGTTGGCTGGCATCCTCTTGCCTGTTGCTGGATGATTTATAGGAGTGAGAGCAGGAAGTCACAGCTTCAGCAAGAGCTGGGTGTTTCCTTGGTGAATGGACATAGATGAGGTTCTGGTGATTAGTCTCAGAATACGTACATGTGACTTTGCTTCTATAGGTTTGAATAAGTGGTGCAACGCAAGGGACTTTTGAAAAATATGCCTTATTTTCATTCTTTACTGTCAAAGCTCTGTGTTTTTATGGTTTTTTTTGTTTAGTTGGGATTGTTGGCAGGTGGTGGTGTTGATGGTAAAAGTTTTAGAATACCAAAAATGCTACAGCTTAGGCACTGGAGGGAAATGTATGCATACCTTTTCTTTAGTAAGCACCTTGCAGCAGTGGAGTGGGTGGCACTAAAAATGACTTCACATTATAAACAGATTATCTAGCATGATGCTGACTTTCAAAGACTTGTCTGTAAAAAGGGTGTTTCTGATGCTGATGCATAACATGGTGTGCCATGGGATGCATTTTTCCTTACAGAAGAATAGACTTAAACCGCATAAAAAGTAAATTAAATATTTATGTTAATGAATGTCTACAAGTTTTAAGAGTTTCCAGAAAGCATGCTCTTTTCCATAAGAATACAGAAGACCACCTAGATATTGAATAATGCCTATTATAAGGAAAAGTAAAATGCTGTTTTTCTGATAGAAAGTAATACAATTTCCTTGTACTGTTCAACAATTTTGCAACTAAAAAAGGAAAGGAAATAATTCTCTGCTACTGAATTTTTTTTTTTTTGATGAAGTGGAATAATTTTGAGAGGCTCTCATAATATCTCTGTAGAATCTTTCGTGGTTTGTTCCAAGTAAATAATGTCCATTGCTTTTCTTCACGGCTAATTTGGACTGTTATTTAATACTGCCCTGAATATGCAGGCCTATGTTAATCAAAATAACATACTTAATTTTATCTGATGGACAACTAGCCTATCTATGCTCCCAGTTTGAGCAGACTGATCTTTAGGTTAGTGTTTAAATAAATCCATTATAGCTAATCAACACAAATGAACATAATGTTTCACTTTACATGAATCTATATTTATGATTTCATGGGACATAAGACCTTTAGGGTGTAATTCTGTGAACTAGTATATTTGGGGAATGACATTCTTAATTAGATTCTTTCAGAGATAATAGAGTTCATTAATTTGTAGTTTAAATTACTTTTCATTGACGATGTAATACACCATTTTGAAGAATAACAGGTATAAGAAATGTAAATGTTTTAGGTTAGACTGCAGTGCAGAAATTCCCCTATATTTATAAATTGTCTGCTGCTGTATCTGGAAGGCTTCGCTTTCCCTTTCCCTTTCCCTTTCCCTTTCCCTTTCCCTTTCCCTTCCTTTCCTTTCCTGACTTTAGGAACATACATTTCTATTAATACTGTACTAATTTTTTTTCAGTGATATTCATCATGCTATTGTTCACCTTTACATGAACATGCTTAAGTACTTAAGCTTCATGGTTTCCGAGTACACTGACTTTGAACAAGATGAATTGTGCAATTTTTATAATAATACGGGTTATTATCAGTATGTGTGAAGACTACAGAAGTATTGATGCTGGAAATATTTTCTCAGCTGCATTAAACAGAGTTATGTATTGAGCTTATGAGTTCTGTGAAAGAATGAGTTAATTGGTTGCATAATGAGGGTAATATTCCCTGGCGTCAATTGCCAGTCTGGTAATGCACATAGTTTACTTATGTAATAGTAGTAGTTCCATATCATTATAAAAAGGGGGTGGATAGAAGGATAAACAGGAGAACAGGAATCTCTGACACTTGCCAGCTGATTTCCTTCCCATTCTTGAGCTGGAAAGGAAATGTTTCTCCTCCGGTAATACATTGAATTTAAGATGGTGTGCTTGTTTTTTCCATAGAGGCAAATTTGGAGATATACAATATGCTGATGTACCAAAAAATTATACAAAACTGCTTTTGTAGAGGGTGTGTGGCTCCTAAAGTAACAAAAATATTTTAGATTTGCTGTTGATTTTGCATCTTTTTCCTCCTCTAGTTTTAAGCAAATAAAAAGAACTTGCTTGCTTCTCCTTTTCAGTTGAAATCATTAATTTGACTCAAGAAACTAATGCTGGAAATGCAATAGCTTGCCACCAGCTTCAAGCAAGAAATAACATTTCTAGAAAGAAGGTGCATGTTTTCCTTTCTTACATGGCATTACATAGTGAGTCAGCATAGCTACAGAAGCCAATGTTGTCCTTCTGTCCACTTGGTGTCGAAACACTACCCTATCTTCATGGGGAGGTTGGAGGGAGATAGGTGATTATTAACTAAAGATTAGCAGATGTTGGCATGAGGCTTAACTTGCCTTGCTCCTGTTTTTGCAGGTCTTCTTGAGCACTGAATGTAGGGTCAACATGACCACCCTTCACCTTAACCTAAAGGCTCAAAGCATACTGCTGGGGAAGCTGGTCTTGTTTCTTGTCTTCCGTTCTTCTTCCCTTCCATGAGATATCCAGATTATCCATTATGATGATGTTTTTGAAATGAAGCCAGTTGTGTGGTAGGATGCAAGTCGACCAGTAATTCTTTGATAATGATTAAGTAAGAGGTGGCTATGCTTCATTCTAATATGGAGAGCAAACATCCCTTGTTCTGGGCTGAGTAATTTCTGTACAGGAGTCTCAACTTCTGGTCAAGGGGTTTTTTTTGAACTGGGGGTTGGAGAGCATAGTTTTTATAGAGTTCCAGCTTGGGTTATTCAAGGTTTTCAACATATATTTTGCTCTGGTTACAGGACAAATAACAGTTTGAGACAGTTTTTCTTGGGTTGGGTTTACACTTAGCTTCATTTACCATGTAGCAAGGAAAGCTATCTTTATAGCATGGTGGAGTGTTACAACAGAAATAAGTTGCTGAATTATTTTGTCTTCCCACTCCTTTTTCTGCCAGCTGAGTTCAAAGTAGTAGAGGTAATTCATAAGCAAGCCCATCCTTACACCTGCAAACAACCCCCAGGCTGTCAAGAGATCAGCTGGAATACTGAACTACTTTCACTGGAATGTGTAAGGGCAGAACACTGTGGGAAAAGCTACATAGCTTATTCCCATATTGTTCCAGTCCATAAAATACTTCACTTTTCAGAGCTGTCAGTCTTTCGTTTTCATGAATCCTACTACGTGCAGTGAATTACTACTATTCTACCCTCAGACAAAGACTATGTAGTTAAATTCTTACGTTTTCTGACTGAAATGTTTTCTTAGATTTTCTTGGCTAAGAAAAATCTCCTGTGATTTTTGTCTTTGAACTTGCATATTTATAGAATTTGGGAGGGAACACAGTTCCTCAGACTATGTTAATTTCTCAACCAGTGAGGTGACAGTTAAACGTGTCTTAAAAAGAAAGAAAAAAAAAGTGTCAGAGTCAGTGTCATTATGTTCTTGTTCCATCTATGCACATTTTCCCTCCATTCACACACACTCACCTCAGAGTTATTGAGCCATCTGTAGAGCTTGCAGGTTGAGAGTGTAATTCTGTGGGATAATATAAGGGCACCTGAGTTAAAAGCTGCTCCCTGTAGCTATGTTGGAAGTTACCATCCCAAGTGCCTGTTGTCAAACTGCAAAATCTTGTCTTAAATATAGGCAGTTTGCTGATATCTTGGAGTACTTTGTCAATGAGTACAGGAAAAACATCGGGCAACCTAAATGTTTCTTTTGTTCCAGTCTGACCACTGCTGTTAAGCATTTATGATTTCTTCTAAGCTATTCTTCATGTATCTCAGGCTTTTAAAAAAATCTTTATTATGGCAATCCCTGTTCAGAACACGAATTTCTTCAGTGCATCTTCTTCTAACTTGTCCTACACTCCAGTTTTGGAGGCACCCTTGATTCATTATTATTTATCACTTTTTAAGCAAAGAGTACTTGTACCAATAGAAGTTTTTTTTTAACTGGGACTTGATTTTCAATCTTTACTTTCATCTCTCCAGATGTTATAGAGCTATTTATGCCAACAGAGAGAAAGCGTGCAATAAGCTAACGCTGAAATAATTGCTAATTGCCATCCCAGTGGCTCTGCTGAGGGGTGGCCATAAACCAAGCATTTTCTAAGGTCAGCAATATTTTCAGGTCAAAAAGCAAATCACTTGCTGGTTTAAAACTAAAGAAAAACTTTAAATTCTTGAGATGTGGCTTGTTCTGATTGGGATTTAAACTGACAGTGCAAATGCAGTGCATTAAGTATCTTAAGATTGAGACAAAGGAAAATGTCAGCCTGTATATTTATAATAGTGCACAGTATTTCAACTTTTAAAAGGCAGTGTTTGTATTTGGTGGTCATTCCACTGGCATAATTCTGTTAATAGCTGTATTAAAGCAGGTAAAATAGATGGTCTTTCGGTGGAAACACAGAATGAAGAGTCTACTTTTAACTGAACCGTTGGCCAGTTCTTACAGGACAGACATTTGACGTATGCATAATAATACACAGGTTATCTGTCTTTAAAATTGGGAAGCGCAAATGTGGACTAGTTAATTTTACATAACGTTCAGCTAAACTTAAATAATGCCTTATAGTAAGGTGGAAGCCAGCGTGAAATCAAAGCAGAACTGATTGGGAGAACTTCCTATCAATATATGAACACTTAAATTTGTAGATAGGGACTCNTCCAGCTTGGGTTATTCAAGGTTTTCAACATATATTTTGCTCTGGTTACAGGACAAATAACAGTTTGAGACAGTTTTTCTTGGGTTGGGTTTACACTTAGCTTCATTTACCATGTAGCAAGGAAAGCTATCTTTATAGCATGGTGGAGTGTTACAACAGAAATAAGTTGCTGAATTATTTTGTCTTCCCACTCCTTTTTCTGCCAGCTGAGTTCAAAGTAGTAGAGGTAATTCATAAGCAAGCCCATCCTTACACCTGCAAACAACCCCCAGGCTGTCAAGAGATCAGCTGGAATACTGAACTACTTTCACTGGAATGTGTAAGGGCAGAACACTGTGGGAAAAGCTACATAGCTTATTCCCATATTGTTCCAGTCCATAAAATACTTCACTTTTCAGAGCTGTCAGTCTTTCGTTTTCATGAATCCTACTACGTGCAGTGAATTACTACTATTCTACCCTCAGACAAAGACTATGTAGTTAAATTCTTACGTTTTCTGACTGAAATGTTTTCTTAGATTTTCTTGGCTAAGAAAAATCTCCTGTGATTTTTGTCTTTGAACTTGCATATTTATAGAATTTGGGAGGGAACACAGTTCCTCAGACTATGTTAATTTCTCAACCAGTGAGGTGACAGTTAAACGTGTCTTAAAAAGAAAGAAAAAAAAAGTGTCAGAGTCAGTGTCATTATGTTCTTGTTCCATCTATGCACATTTTCCCTCCATTCACACACACTCACCTCAGAGTTATTGAGCCATCTGTAGAGCTTGCAGGTTGAGAGTGTAATTCTGTGGGATAATATAAGGGCACCTGAGTTAAAAGCTGCTCCCTGTAGCTATGTTGGAAGTTACCATCCCAAGTGCCTGTTGTCAAACTGCAAAATCTTGTCTTAAATATAGGCAGTTTGCTGATATCTTGGAGTACTTTGTCAATAAGTACAGGAAAAACATCGGGCAACCTAAATGTTTCTTTTGTTCCAGTCTGGCCACTGCTGTTAAGCATTTATGATTTCTTCTAAGCTATTCTTCATGTATCTCAGGCTTTTAAAAAAAATCTTTATTATGGCAATCCCTGTTCAGAACACAAATTTCTTCAGTGCATCTTCTTCTAACTTGTCCTACACTCCAGTTTTGGAGGCGCCCTTGATTAATTATTATTTATCACTTTTAAAGCAAAGAGTACTTGTGCCAAGAGAAGTTTTTTTTTTAACTGGGACTTGATTTTCAATCTTTACTTTCATCTATCCAGATGTTATAGAGCTATTTATGCCAACAGAGAGAAAGCGTGCAATAAGCTAACGCTGAAATAATTGCTAATTGCCATCCCAGTGGCTCTGCTGAGGGGTGGCCATAAACCAAGCATTTTCTAAGGTCAGCAATATTTTCAGGTCAAAAAGCAAATCACTTGCTGGTTTAAAACTAAAGAAAAACTTTAAATTCTTGAGATGTGGCTTGTTCTGATTGGGATTTAAACTGACAGTGCAAATGCAGGGCATTAAATATCTTGAGATTGAGAGAAATGAAAATGTCAGCCTGTGTATTTATAATAGTGCACAGTATTTCAACTTTTAAAAGGCAGTGTTTGTATTTGGTGGTCATTCCGCTGGCATAATTCTGTTAATAGCTGTATTAAAGCAGGTAAAATAGATGGTCTTTCGGTGGAAACACAGAATGAAGAGTCTACTTTTAACTGAACCGTTGGCCAGTTCTTACAGGACAGACATTTGACGTATGCATAATAATACACAGGTTATCTGTCTTTAAAATTGGGAAGCGCAAATGTGGACTAGTTAATTTTACATAACGTTCAGCTAAACTTAAATAATGCCTTATAGTAAGGTGGAAGCCAGCGTGAAATCAAAGCAGAACTGATTGGGAGAACTTCCTATCAATATATGAACACTTAAATTTGTAGATAGGGACTCACTGAGTGTTTCAGAATTATATAGGCAGTTGAGATGTCTAAATGTGTCTGAAATATCTAGGAATTATGTTCCTGTGCTGCTACTTGCTTTTGAAAGTCCTCCTGGTTTATGTGTATTGGACTCACTACTGCAGAAATCTGCCTCTTAGCCACATATCTGTTTCCAAGAACAGAGTTAATGAATGAGTATCCCCCAGGGGTATAAGAGTGGATGCTCTCATAGGCAAAGGAATGGCTGTCCTGAGAGACTTCCCAAGAAAACATCTGTGTCCTGAAGCACAGCCTGGCAGATCTACTGGCTGTGGTGAAGTCCTAGGAATGCACAAAGAGGCAGACTGCAGGTTGAAAGGCTCATAAAAACTTTGGTAATTTCAGACCACACAGCCAACAAATGGAATACTTGATCTTGCTTGTAATTTGCAGTCTAACGTCTATATCTATGTGGTGGGTAGCTGTAATTTTAAACACAGTGATGGATTGGTGAGAAAGTGATCCATTTTTGAAGAGTCTTGCTTTTTGGGTTATTTTCTTCAAAGAACAGTAAAATCACTTGATATGCTTTTTTTTTAATTTTATTTTCATTTTGTTCTTCTATGAAACACTTCATCTAAGAAGCTTTTTTCTTTTCTTGCAGTCCTCATTCCATCCTAGATCGCCTGCGTATCAGAGTGAACAGGATTAATTTACAAGAATATGAGGGGCTACATTACGACAAGGAAAAACTCCGGGAAGCTTGTAAGTTGGAAGAAGACAAGTTATAGCTGCTTTTGATAGAATTTTCTGTATAAATCTTATATTAACAAAGCTCCCAAAAACAATAACAACAACAACAAAAAACAATCAAAGGGTCAAGCACACATTTTTGGATGAGTGATGTAGAGTGTATATGCATCTGTGTATATACACATGCATATTCTTTCTGTATAAATACACTTTCTATAAAAAAGTATATATAGAAAATTCACCTGTTTTCTTATTTAACTATGGTTTCTGCAAGTTGATTTGATTTGTTGTATAAAAAGCTGCTTTTCACACCTGTTTTATTCATGTCTTTCTGTTGCTTCTGCTGGGTTTCTGCTAGTGTATGAAACTATTCAAGACTTTACCATTAACATTAAATTTGAAACTGATGGGGAAAGCATGATTAATTTCTTATTGAGAATGTGCTCTGACCTTAAACATGGCTCTTGCACAGGTGCATTTACCTTTGGAAACAAATTTGGCTTCCTTAGTCCTTTATTCTTGAACATTCTTCAGTTTTGCATATAAGAGAATAATCACTGTTTTATCTTTTCATGTAATGGTTTAATTTCCACATTCAGGGGTAAGTCAAAAGAAGACAGCCAGTTGCTTTAGCAACATTGATGATGATGATCAATACTTAAAAATGAAGTTCCTTTCTTTGGTGACACACACAATCGTTAATTGATGAGGGACATGGCTACTTATGATAACAATTTAATAGTCTTATTCATGTATCTGGCTCATTATTCATATTAAATTAGAAGCATGACTGTCGCACAACAAAGCTTCAGCTCCCTTTGTAATACAGAGTGCTCAGGTAATTGGAGAATGACAACCCTTTTAATTGGTTTGCTTATCTTGCTGTTGGAAGATACTTAAACTGTTTCACTTTCATTCGTTTCATCCCACCCTCCTTATTCTCCCAGTCCACCAGTTTTCCTTCCAACAAAAGAATCCAAAAGGCTTAAATTTTACTGTCGGTCCTGAAAGACTTTTATGAGGTTTCTATTACCGGATTTTGGTTATAATTAAAATAATCGAGTACTTCATCACCAGACTGAGAAGATTTGTAACAGGATGAGGATTATGGCTCACTGGAGAGGAATTTGCTTAGAGTTTAAATTGAAAGTTTGACCTTGAGTAAACTTCAGACCATATTGAACCCACATCTGTCCAACCCTGGCAGAAACTATCTGGTTCATTTGAAGTTTCATTCTATGGCATTCCACTTGAGGAGAATTATCATCATCCATCCTCATAATGGATGTATATACTGTGTAATCCTTAAGAACCATTTACATGTTCTGATGCTGTTGTCACAGCAAAAGAGTTTTTATGTTGTTTATCACCTGCAAAAAAAATCCCCAAACCATCATGATAACATCATAATAAAAATCCCAGAGAATGATATAGAACCTTTTAGATTTGTTTCTAGATTGCACACATTTGATCACTTGCTGGATGTGTTTTTAAGAGGTTTTAATTCAAAAAGTGAATGTTTGTTCATCAAGAGTTAAAATGATTGCTTTCAGGCACTGGCAAGCTATTGCAGACCCTTTTGTCTCTTTCAGGATGCTGCATGGCAAGCTTAAAATAACTATTCTATGATTCTATGATCTCTTCTGGAAACTGAAGCATAGCCAGTCATCAAACTGCATCGTTACACTAGAGGGCTACAAAACTTTAGTTTTTATGAGGAAGGAAGCTGGAAAACTGTGTAAACCTTCCTTACACTTTGAGCAACTTGGTCTAGTGGAAGGTGTCCCTGCTCATGGCAGGGGGCTTAGAACTGTATGATTTTTAAGGTCCCTTCCAAGCAACCCAGGCCATCCTATGATTTCAATTGTGTTTCTGGCATAGCTAATTAGACACATTTAAAATGGTTTTCTAGTGGCAAGTCTATGGATTCCTGCCTGCCTGGATCCATTATGCACTAAACACATATGAAATGTTTGCTGACTGTATCCTCATCAATAAATCATTTCATTGAACATTGTCACTATAAATGTTACTTGGCTAAAGAGGAGGAGGGCAATGCTAGGGGAGGAGAACCAGCTCTCCTTCCTTTACCAAGGAAAGTGATTATGGGGAGAGTGGAAATAAACAGATTTCCACAGCAGATGAATAATCAAAATACGGTCAGTCTGAATTTACATGCAGGTAATACTTGTGCACTAACAAATTACAAAAACCCTGTTACTTGGCCTTGTTTCTGCAATAGTGTTTCTACAAGGCATGTTACTATCAGTGGGATTAGCTCCCTTCAGGATGGCTGTAGCTCTTGGTTGTATGTATTTCTTGCTGGATACTTGCAAGAGACTCAATTTACATGTCATGGAATCATAAAATATAGGGTTGGAAAGGACCTCAAGGATCATCTGGTCATCTTAGTAGTGACAGTTATGGAGCTCATCTACTAAAGTTAAGAGGAAATTCGTGCATTGCAGGATTAATTAAATTATGTCCCATCTGTATATGATGGTCATAGAACAATTCTGGCATTCTGGGCTGGGTGACTTTGTTCTTAGAGAGAGATGTATAACTTGTTGCCTGGAAATCCTGAATGAGCACAAAGGATAGCTTTAGGGGTCAATGGATAGCTAAGGGGTAAGATGTATGAGGATGGTCTGAAATGATTCCATTCCATATGAATTGTAGAATACTACATCAAAAGGGCCCTCAAGGATCATCTGGTCCAGCCTTTCTTGGTAATAGCATGGTCAAGATAAAATGGCCCAACACCCTGTCCAGCTGAACCTTAAAAGTGTTCAATCATGGGGAAAATACATCTATCCAGACTTTAGCAGAATACCTACTTAATTCCAAAATACTATAATAACTATTCCCTGCCCACAAGATTTAAAATCACTTTTACTTCCCCAATTCATTTCAAAATCAAACCAGAATCTTACAGCAATGTGGACAGGAAAAAGGAGACAGTTAATACAGTCACACTATTATGCCTGAAGGAAAAAGAGTACAAAAGCTATTATGTTTTGTTGTCTATTACACATCTACATAACAGAGTTTTGAAAGCTCCGACATCAGTGTAATAATCTTGATCATTTTAACTCGCAGTAAATACATTTCACTCCTCATGTTTGTTTGAAATACTGTTTTGATTCTATCAACTACTTCACTGAAAATTGCTCTTCTGACATACATCAACTCATCATACAAACTATTCCAAGAAGATTAATCTTTACTCTGCTGGAGGTAGACACCTCATTTTGAAAACCTCCTGAGCAATTAAAAAATGCCACTTTGTCCTCTGAAGGGCATGACCATTCTTAGCCCATTCTCCTTCTGTCACTTTGTAGTTTTCTTGTCATTGCAGCTGGCATTTAACCAAGATGCTGTTTCTGAATTGTCCCTTTCTTCCTTCCCCACGCTCCTTCTTTTCTCCTTCATTCTTTCTTCTGTCAGCATCTCAGTATTGTCTGTGGAATGATTGATGATTGTACAGAGAATGCGTATTGATCCTTCAGTGAGGAGGGGTGAATGCTTCCATGCACTCTTTTAAGTAAAGGATGTATGTTGGCATTTTAGTTATGTTGTAATGTTCCTTGCTGAAAATGTAGTTGTTTTCTCTAACACCTCCATATATGTGTCCCAAGTGATTGTCACCCTAGTCAATAGCTTTATTGCCTTCTGCCCAACATGATAGTTGCACATTACATGAGCATAACCAGGACTATCATATTCAAAAAGTGAGTTGCATTGATGTTTCCAGATAGGAAGAACTCAATTCTGTCTCTCTCCTGCCTGCATATTTTCTGTGTGTTCTTTCTGATTTCCAGTTATTGCACAAAAGTGTGTTCCAAAGCAATGCTGTTACTCATGGAATGGTTTGGGTTGGAAGGGACCTTGAAAGATCATTTTGTCCCAACACCCCTGCCACGGGCTGGGACCCTTCCACTTAGGTTGCTCAAAGCCCTCAACCTTGAAGACTTGCAGGGATGAGGCATCCACAACTTCTCTGCGGAATCTGTTCCAGTTTCTCACCACATTAATTGTAAATATTCTACATTCATTTCTTCC
>WAAB01010874.1:0-13895 GCA_013389865.1 Piaya cayana | reverse complement strand
CTGCCTCCTCTCTGCTCTTAGAACTATTCTGCGCCCTGCCTGTTCGAACTACCGCTCAAACTGCCATGCACCTCTTTTCCACGCTCCTCGTCACCACACTCCAGGTCGCCACATTTGCTTCCTCTCCATCTCCTTTTTCATCTTAATGTGCTTTTTGGGGGCCATACCTGTGTATGAACAAATGCTGGATAAAATCTGTTGTAATATTTCTAATGCAGGAACAATCAGGATGGGTCAGAAATCTTTCATATTCTGCTTTTGCCATAGAAGCTCAGTAGCCCTGTAAATAGGGTTCCTGTGTCTGTGTCACCAGTGAATAACTTTTTCCTCTGTTTCTTCCTCTGTCTTTTAATCTCATTCAGCTCACTCGTTTCTGAATTGCCCTAATTAGACTTTGATAACCTGTCTTAAAGAGAGAGGAAAATAACTTTCAGCATAATATCTGACTGCCTTCACAGCCTTTAATGTGTATTTCATAACATGTGCCTATATATGTGAGAAAGCAAGCTTATTTTTGCCCTATCATGGAAAGTGAGGTCACAGAAAAACTGGCATGTTATTACCACTTTATATCTTCTGCAGTCATACTATGAGAAGTTAGTGTCCTGTTCAGTATTTTTTTCTTGACATGTTCTCATGTTTTGTGATAGATTAATGTCTGATGTCCACAAACTTACAGTTAATCTTGCCTGTGTATTTTTGTTGGTTTTATTTGATTTTTTTTGTGTTATGTTTCAACTAGACCTCTCCTAAGGAAGCAATGGCTTCTTAAACACCCAGGCAAAAATTTCTAGGTCTAGCTGAACCTAACATCATATTTTATTATGATTTAAATTCCTTGTTCAGTCCAGATTCCATGAGATTGTACTATCTGAACATTGTAATTAATTTCATCTGAACTTTATAAAATACAGAAAACTTTCTCTTGTGTATTTTGTGGACCAGTCCAAATCCTGTATCACTTCCCATCACAAGCAGGAGACACTCATAGCCCTTTTCTTCTGAGTAAGTGTTTCTAGGGCTTGGAAACAAGAATAGAAAGCTGTATGTGCTAGAAAATATCTGAGCAATGGGGATGGAAGAGAACTGCAACAAGGACGTACTGGAAAATGAAACTATGAAAGTGGGAAAAGTGAGAGTTTTATTCATTTACCCTGAGTAGCCTATATGTGCCTTGGAAAGTCTACATTCCCTGCTCCTGTTTCGAGTAGGGTTTTCAGACTACTATAAATGACTGAACAGGCAGTTTTAATTATAGTAAAACATGACAACAGAAATGAATCCTCATGGTTAACAGGTCATAAGACTGCATCAGAGCCCTCAGGGACTAAGACAGCAAGGACTTAAATGCTTGTAAATAGTGCAGGTGTTGAAAACCAATATGAGGTTATATAATTTCTTGACCAGAGAAATGTCAACACACGTCTTGCAACATTGTGGTGTGTGACAGTAGATTTCTGGTGGCAATTTACAAGTAGGGAAAAAGGTTCTTTCATCTCACTACAGTTGACAAACTTTACATTTCATATTCACTCATCATCACCTCAGGGCATGTTTTTTTTCAGACAGAAGTAATAAGACTAACAAAAACGGGACAACTATACCGCTAGTTTTTTCTTTAAGAAGAGATTTACACAATTTATATGAATAAATTTTAGCCCATTATATTAAATATTACTTTTATTAGTTTGAATTTGTTAATTATCCTTGCATGACTGGGGAACTAAACTGTACAACTCTAACTACTGGTTAATCAAGTGACCAAAGCTTGACAGGAGAAGAGAAAAAATGAATGGCTAATTGTAAAGCCCACCAAAGATAACTGGTATAAAATTCACTGTTGTTGTGAGCTGGATTCAAGTTCCTCTGTGATCCGGATTTACTCTCCTTATTCTCAGCAAGCATGAGCACGTATGAAAGTTTTCCATAATTACATAAAAAAGAAATATAAACAATGTTTCAAAACATTCTGTGAGATGACAAGGTCAGTCATATGCCACTGAATAATTTCCTGAGCATCTGCTCATTCTGGCTATCACAGTGTCCAACAGTGCAGATATAGTATCAATAATAATGACAGGACAGTTTATTCGGGTCTAAACCTCTGTGTTTTGCAAAACTTCTGCTGAAGGACATGGAATTCTGAACATGGAAATTTTGTGGGGCTGGGCTGTGGTTTTAGATTGATTGCAAAAACCAGTGTCCTCTTTGACATTCACTTTAGTAATGTGCAAATACAGCCTGAAATTGCACATGTTATGTCAATACACAGAAGGAAACACAGACACTTAGCATATCCTGGCACAGGGAACTAGCTGTCCTCTTCATAGCTAGGCTTTGCAGAAAATGGGGGTTTGAAATGTGATAGCTACCACATTTGAAGCTGTTAACAGATACAAAATAAAAATGTGATAAGAGATCTCACTTCTATGTGTGGCTTTTCCAATGACTTTCACAGGTTGGGTTTTTTAAAGTATTAAATTCATAAAGGACACCAAGAAACTAAAGATTTGTTATTTCACTACCCCTTTTCACAGAAGGAAGTGTCAGACTTTATCCAATGGTGACATTATTTTTTGTTGAAATTTCTGCTGCTTTGTGGTACATCTGGTAAGAGTGACATTATCTTCATAGCTTTTTGTGGTGGATGTATGTTCTCATACAAATACATGGGTTTATAACATTATGAGAAGAGCCTGTGTGAGGCAGAAAGACTTGGTCCCTATTCAGGTTGTTCATGACTTGCAGTGGTTCTGGGCAGCTGTTTCTATGTTTTTCCAGGAGAAGGGAAATTCCTTACATACAGCAAGAACACACAAACCCTGTGTATAGCTGCCGGCAGTGCCTTCATAAGAAGATACTGTCTCATGCTGTTTCAGCCAACAAGACTCTGAGCAGGGCTATTTAGTGTCTCTCAAAGGCTCAAATTTTACCAAGATGAGTTTAGACTATGGACCTCATCATAGAAAGGCTCTAAGTTGGCCATACAGTATTTGCGCTGCTGAAGCTGTGCTGACTGCTATTCATCACCTCCATGTGCTTCAGCATAGCTTCTAGGAGGATCTGTTCCATGATCTTCCTAGGCACAGAGGTAAGGCTGACAGATGGCTAGTTTCCAGTCATCTTTTCTACCCTTACTTCTAAGACTCCTGGACTATCAGGGCAGGGTTAGATGTAGAGAGAGCCTTGAGGCTGCACAAACACTTACTGTGTTCTCAGTCTGTGCTGCTTTGGTCCCAAATCTAAAATGTAGCACGGTAGGAACTCCAACTGTACCTGCCCACTACTAAATCATATCCCTGATAATCTCATCTCCCCACCTTTTAAACACCTACAGGTGTGGTGACACCACCACCTCCCTGGGCAGCCTCTGCCATTGCCCGAGAACACTTTTTTGAAGAATTTTTTCCCAATGGCCAATCTAATCATCCCCTGACAAAGCTTAAGGCCATTCTATCTTGTACTGGGCAAGGAGAAGCTCCCCCTAGTCCCATCTGGGTGCTTGGGACTGTTCCCTCAGGCCTGTCAGCCTGAATTCAGTGCCAGGGAAAGTCCTGGCTCAGGGCATCTTGGGTGCCATCTCACAGCACACACAGGACACCAGGAGATCAGGCTCCATCCACCTGAGCNGGCACAGAGGTAAGGCTGACAGATGGCTAGTTTCCAGTCATCTTTTCTACCCTTACTTCTAAGACTCCTGGACTATCAGGGCAGGGTTAGATGTAGAGAGAGCCTTGAGGCTGCACAAACACTTACTGTGTTCTCAGTCTGTGCTGCTTTGGTCCCAAATCTAAAATGTAGCACGGTAGGAACTCCAACTGTACCTGCCCACTACTAAATCATATCCCTGATAATCTCATCTCCCCACCTTTTAAACACCTACAGGTGTGGTGACACCACCACCTCCCTGGGCAGCCTCTGCCATTGCCCGAGAACACTTTTTTGAAGAATTTTTTCCCAATGGCCAATCTAATCATCCCCTGACAAAGCTTAAGGCCATTCTATCTTGTACTGGGCAAGGAGAAGCTCCCCCTAGTCCCATCTGGGTGCTTGGGACTGTTCCCTCAGGCCTGTCAGCCTGAATTCAGTGCCAGGGAAAGTCCTGGCTCAGGGCATCTTGGGTGCCATCTCACAGCACACACAGGACACCAGGAGATCAGGCTCCATCCACCTGAGCCTATGAAAGGCAGGTCCTGCCACACCAGTCTGATTTCCTTCTGTGAGCGGGTGACCCGCTTGATGGTTGAGTGAAGGTTCTGGATGCGGGGTACCTGGGCTTCAGTGAAGAATTTGACACCGTTTCTCACCATGTTCTGCTGGAGAAACTGGCTGCCGCTGCCCTGGACCGGAGCGCCCTCTGCGGGGTGAAAAACTGTCTTGGTGGCCAGACCAAAGAATGGTGGGAATGGAGTTTAGTCCAACTGGAGGCTGGTCACAGGGGGTGTCCCCAGAGCTCAGTGCTGTGTCCATTTTTCTTTGATATCTTTATCCAAGATCTGGGTGAGGGGATCGAGTGCACCTTTGCAAGTTTGCGGATAACACTAAACTGGGTGGGTGTGTGGACCTGATGGAAGGTTGGGAAGTTCTGGAGAGGGATCTGGACAGGCTTGTTCCATGAGGGGAGACCAATGGGATGAGGTTCAACCAGACCAAGTGTTGGGTCTCTTTCTGGGACACAACAACCCTGTGTAACTCCAGGCTTGGGGCAGAGTGGCTGGAAAGCTGTCTGGCAGAGGACCTCAGGGTGTTGGTTGAGAGCAGCTATAGATGAGCCAGTAATGGCCCAGGTATCCAAGAAAGCCAATGAAAACTTTGCTTGGATCAGAAACAATGTGGCCAGCAGGACAGGAGCTCATAGACCTCCCTGTCATGCCTGATGATAGATCCAGCTGTGGGAACCATTCTGCTTGGTGATCACTCCTTGGGGAGTTTTTAAGACTTTGCTCTGCAAAAAACACTTGAAGTCTATTAATATGACAGCTCTGCTGTTGCCATGTTGTCCCAGAACTTCACAGGAGGTGCCCATTCTCCAGGGGAAGTGGTTTTTAGAGGTTCAAGTGAAAAAATAGGCCCTGCTTTGGGAATACAAGCTCTGCTGACAGCCAACAAAACTGCAAGGCTGTTTCTTTTCTCCATCCTGTCACATTCAGGGAGGAGTCCAAGGAAAGGACACCAAACATTGTTTTGCAGGAGCTGAACCCTGGCTTCCACTGAGAGAACATGCAGCATCCTTTACCTGAAGGACTGAGTGAGGGGAATTCTACTCCTCGGGTTCTTGCACATTCACCCAACTCTGCCTTTACTGTTCCTCAGGTGAGTGCACTGCTGGAAGGCTCTCTTGGCTCCTGGAATGTGGTGGTAGCTCCCTGACCTGCTGCGGGCACAGATAACACTACAGATCCATAACTGAGTCGTGCCGGCACTCGTGTACCTCTGCGTGCAGGACAGGTTGCTGCTCTTATCCATCCCCCAGAGTCAGCTCCTCAGGGACACTGCCAAATGGATCAGGATATCTGTGGTATCTGCACAGAAGATGGACAAATAAATGTTTGAATACAGTTCGAACCCCTCACTTGGATATAGCTTTAGAAAGCAGAGTGGAGGCAGCCTGACAAGGACTGAATGCAGCAAGACAACAGAGACCCTTCCTGGTTGTAAAGCTGCTGGGGTTCTTCACCTGGCCACCACAGGAAAGGGGTATAAACCCCAACCCCTTGCTTGGTTAGATAAAAAGTGAATGAATGCAGGGTCACAGGCTGAGATGTTGCAAAATATTACTGTGAGATCTTAGCTTTTGTTTTCACTGGGCAGCTGGTGGAGGCCAAGTCTGGTTCTGTGTCAGGCTCAGGACAACACACCAGCTTCCTGGTGTTGATGCACACCAAAAAACCTCCGGTTCTTTGAATGCCTTTCACATTCATAATGCGCTTGTGAATCATAGAATAGTTTGAGGGAGAGGGAAAATAACCTCCCTGGACCTGCTGGTCTCACCGTTTCTGATACAAGCCAGGATGCCATTGGACTTCTTGGCCACCTGGGCACACTGCTGGCTCGCATTCAGTCAGCTGTTGACCCCCAGGTCTTTCTCCTCCAGGCTGCCTTTCTAGCCAGAATTCTCCCAGTCTGTAGCACTGCATAGGGTTGTTGTGCCCCAAGTGCAGGACCTGGCATTTGGCCATGTTAAACCTCATTCCATTGGTCTCTTCCCAGCGGTCCAACCTGTTCAGATCCCTTTGCACAGCCTCCCTACCCTCCAGCAGATCAACACTTCCACCCAGTTTAGTGTCATCTGCAAACTTGCTAAAGGTACACTCAATGCCTTCATCCAGGTCATTGATAAAGACATTGAACAGGGCTAGACCCAGCACTGAGCCCTGGGGACACCACTTGTAATTAGCCCCCAGCTGGATTTGACTCCATTTACCACCAGTCTCTGGACACCATTAAATAAGGGCTTGGCAGATGAACTGAAAGTTTATGTAGTGCAGATCCAGGTTCGATTGCAATCTGCTGCTGCAGGAGGAGTTCAGGTTGACCCAGGTCTTCCTTGGGAGAGATAGTAAAGGAATTGGAATTATGGACATCATGTTTTAATGCGGCAGGGGCAAGTGAACCTCACGAACAAATCAATATCATTTCAGATGAAGTTCCTTATTAAGGGTCAACTAGCTGCTTATATAGTCCAAGTAGGCCAAAAATATCAGGTAAACACTGATTGGTTACTTCTGGTCTAGCTACAAGCCTCTTTTGGCAACAGACCATCTCACACAACATTGTTGCTAGCTTGAAAACTCCTGCCCACATTCCCAAGTTACTTCATTACCATAAGACAACAAAGTCATTCACCACTTTTGTGATTTTCCCAACTGGCCCTGCCAGGGCACATAAAGAAACAATTAGCAACAATGTTTCCTGATACCAGCTATGGCAAGAAGGGATAAGAGAGAAGAGTTAACTGAACAGATCAGGTGTTTTGGGTTACCTTTGTGGCTGAAAATTATGGTAATATGCTGCAACAGTTTTTCCAGAGAACACCCGAGCCAGCGCACATCTGGGTTGTTGGCAAGGCACACAGAGATGATTTCATGCTCCAGATCTTAGCCTGCCATTTGTCTAGCCCTGTACAGAGGCACGACAAGTTGCATAGGCAGCATGGGCACAGTGCTTCCTTGAGACAGGTGGGTAGAGCCAGTTTCCAGCCAAGAAGACAAGCCTTTAATTATGACTGCTGCAGTGAAATTTGACTTTTCTCACAGTTCCATAGGGAAGTGTAGAGAAAAAAAAAATAAAAGAAATCGAAAACTCTATTGTATTTCTGTATAAATAGTATTTAAAGCAAGGTAATGTACAGAGAATAAGAAATGAGAGACTGGGAAAAGTTACATGGGTAATTGAATTGTTTGTGACTACCTGTGGCAATGTGTATATTTAATCAGAAAATAAGTACAAATATTTGCTGTCTTTTAGCTGATACTTCCCAATCTTGTACATACCTCTCCCATTCTCTTCAGTTGCGTAATAACAACTAATGATTGCATCCATGACATGTTTAATGTAATTTAATTGTGATTAAGGCATGCAGCATTTTTTCTCTCTGGTAGCTCTGACTCTCCTTTGGTGATGAGAGACATACCAGAATTAAAGTGAACTCCATTGAACTGCTCTCCTTACACTTACATATAATGAACAGAGTGGTAAACAAATGTTCTAGTCAATTTCTTATTTTCATTTATTTATATGTCAATAAGAAAAAAAATATAAGAGATTTATCCCTTTAAATGCTTAAATCTTACTAGAAAAAAGAATTGATCATTAAAAAGGTTTAACAGAAATTTCTGTTATTAACTACATGTCAGATTTTTCTATCTTACAAGGTAAGATACAGGTGGCCTGTCAGGGTTTTATGAGACACTTTATGGTGTGCGTTTTTAGCCTAGAGCAATGCTAGTCAGTTATTAGGTCAATCATATCGATAGTATTATTATATACTTGTGTAGAGAGAGAAGTAAAGTGTAGAGCTAGAGTGGGCTTTATATATTGCTTCTGGAAAGCTGGCTGAAAACAGAACTTATCCCATGTACAGATAAAACTTATTTGTCTCAGGCAAGACTAGGTGGGAAAATAATTCATTTTTTAACTCCTGATGAGTTCTTTATCCTTTCTTGAAACAATAAAAATATTTTAATCAGTTTGCCGTAATGGAAGAAAGGACAAATACTCTCAGATCCTAGAGGGAACCAGCCCATCTTTGAAGAAAATGTTGGTTAAGATATTTTTGTCCTCCTTATGTCAGCTCCATCAAGATCAGCTAACATGTTTTGAAACAAGATTTCTGTATTCTGCACTAGGAAAACAAGAAAACTCTACTGTTGTGCTGCATAGAGCTGTTCTTGAATCAATTTTTCCTGTTGTAGGCCATAGCTAAGTTACTGGTGGTCTATACAAGAGCAGTTGTGTGACTAGAATTCCAAGAAGAAGGAATTATGATAGAGAAAGTGTTTCTTGTGCAACAGATCCCATTCATGCATGAACCTATGCTGTTTTCCATATTTCTATCTTACTGACAAGCTGGAAAAGGAAGAATTTTATCGCATGCATAAGTGTGTTGTGAGATACATATAAAGTTACATTTAACTTCATGCGTTTGGATAGGTAAAGACCTCTTTATTTTCCCTTTGATTGCTTTGAAGTTCACACCTAAAACACCAATAAATGTTTATGATGCAAACTTTTAAAGCCATAATTCAAGAGAAAATTTTCTCTTGAAAGAGAAAAAACTCTCAAAACCCTACAACACCATCACCCCCCAGCAACAACTGTACACATAATACTATGAAAAATTTTATCTTTACAGTAAGCGAAAGAGCCAAATGATTAACAATGTTATAAAAATACAAGCATATGAAGAAGCTTATTTTCTTCTACTGGGGAAAAAAAAGGATACCAAACAGTATTGTCTGCAGTTGTGACACGCTGAATCAAGACTCCATAACTTATAAAGTTATAAAGTAGGTATGTTTATTCAGTGCTCAGATGCACGGGAGAATCATTTCTCCAAAACAACGTGCGTAACCATCANATTATTACTATTTTGTTTACCCTTAAGTGTTACTGCTTATCTCAAGCTGCTAAACAATGGCTATCCTGTTAGTACTTACCCAAGCTCCAAATCAGTTGGATATAGCAAAGCCATTTCAAGATACAGCGTAGTGGGGGTTTTGGTGACTTTCTTTCAATCTCCATCCCTCTAGTCCATTGTACTTGTACAGCTATGGGGAAGGTGGATGTGGATGGGCCCTGCAGTCCTCCCACTACCAGCAGATAATCAGTGAGGTCTGGAGCTGCCAGCTAACTGGAGGTCCACATAGAAACTATTTTGTCACTTAGGCTACAACTGTTCTATTCCTTTCTGTAGCTCATTAGCAGAGTTGCCAAAGCTGTGGGAACAGGGGTGGCTCACTAAGAAGTTATACTTTATGCTGAAGGTTCAGCCCTTTAGACCTGGGTCCAACCTGCACGAGGATTTTTTTGCTTGAACAAACAAAACTCTTCCATTTAAACCGATTTAAATTAAGCAGAAACCAGAATGATTTTCCTGGGTTGTTTCAAGTTCTTTATTGCTCCGAACTACTTCCTTTCAGCCTTCCCAGAAGCCACTTCAGCTGAAAAGGCTGTAATGGAGGGTCCTTAAGGTAGTATTCACAGTTTTGAAAGAGCAGCAAACAGCAGCACTCAGAACGTTTCAGAAATGACTGATGAGATTTTTATGGTGCTTAGGAGAGAAAATATCTGAGCATTCATATGCAAATCTCAGATATTCACCAGAATGTACCTTTTTAACTGCTACCATATTTTTCTTTCCAAGTGCACAATGGAGTAAGTAGCTTGAGGTAATGTTCCCTCTAGAGACTCAGAAATTTGTTTTAATGTGAAGCAAAAATGTCAGAGTACTAAGGTTTTCAGGCTTTTTTCTTCCTTTTCAAGAAAAAACCTTAAGGGAACAGGGATAGAAAAATTCATTCTAAAGAGATTAACAAAATCCAATTAACCTGGTAAAACCATCAGGTAAATTGGCAATTTTGGTGATCAGAATGTAATCCTTCTTTGTTTGCCTAATTCTAGCATTAATAGCTTAACATGGTAAATGTTTAACAAAGAGCCCTCCTTTTTTGTTACACACAAATATTGATAAATTCATGCATTTAGAAGTTTTTTGTTTAAACTGAAAAGACTACTGAAAGAAGATAATCATAACAGCCCATGAATGAAATTTGATCAGCAGCAACTTGTTTGGATAGAGAAAGCCTGGGTTTTGGTATTTTAGTATATTTTGTGTGTATATATGGATTTTGTACTCAGATATATATGAGCATAACTGTGTATTCATATATCTGCATGTGTATGTGGTTTTTTTCATTTGCATATGTGTTTGCATGCACACATGCATACTCATCAGATCTCGTCTTGAGTTTCTGGTAGGTCTGTTAAATTAGTATCCCTCAAAACCCCCAAACATCTATTTTTTTTTCTGAAGCTAACACCATAAAGAGAAACTATGTAAATGATACCCTGCATACTTCTCAAATCTGGACCTAAAGAGGTCATTCTAGGGCAGAAAAGACAACATTCGTTTTTCTGAGAGTCTCCCCATTAATGTGATGCACCAAATGTCATTGTGCCTAACACAGAAAAGATTAGGCAACTGGTAAAAACTAAAGTAACTAGTGACAGTCTGTTGTCTAATGGGACTGATGCTGACTAGAAGAGCCTGTCCTCACGTTCCCAGAAAGCATTCTGCCATCCCCACTCAACAAACCTGAATCCTATGTCTCCATCCAATTTGACTCAAACCACATCCACCCTCTTTTCTATGGAGAGGTAAGTGCTACTTACGTAGCAATTATGACTTTCCATTACATTGGTAATTAGGGTTGTGAGGACCCGATCAAGGTCAGAGAAAAAGTATCTCTACACGCCTAAGCACAATTAACACTTTGAAGTGCTGGAAGGGATCTTCACAGTTTGCCACTGGGGCATGGTTAAGTGCTTGGTCTCGATGATCCTGTGGGTCTTCTCCAACCTAGTGATTCTGTGTGTTTTAGGAAGGTGAATTGACTCAGCAGTAATCAGAGGCAAGAATAAAAAGAATGGACAGCTGGATGCTGTTTAATGAATCTCACTATACAGGATATCCTTTATCTCTTGCCACAGCCACCTTTCAGAATGTTAGGAAAACAGCAGATGACCCCATGAGCACACTGGCAGAGCTGACAGCCATCCCTGATCCACTCCTCACGCCTCACTGTGCCACAGAAGCAGCATTATATGTTTTAAACATGTTACCGCTTCTGGGAAAAAAAAAACATTACTCCATATTTTGCTCATGTGATACACTGATCATGTTGACAATGTCTACTGCTATATTAATTGGACATAAGCAGAAAGTCACCAGGAAACAGTTTATTCTGATTGGGTAGCAATTCCTGTTAAGCTCATAGGTTGCAGTCAGAAATAAGAGTTTACTATAGGAAATTTGTTGAATAAATAAAGCATCCTCTTTGACTGCAGACAGCTAGGCCATCAGTTTAAACCTCATGTTTTTTAAATTTGCTTTGTTTGCCTATTGCAGACTCTACACAGTCATCCCAATTCATTAGCAGATTCAAAAGGTCAAAGACTAAATTAAGCAGCAACCTCATAAGTTTTTAATTAATCTTTCAGTAATGGATACAATTGCCTTCAGGCTTTTGTTTTCATTCTTGTGCTTAATCAGAGCTTAAAGTTTGTAGAGACTCTGTGGAGGACCTAACCTTTTGCATGTTCTTTGAAAACATAGCAACGGTTCCTTTCTTTGATCCAATTTTCTGGCTATCGAGTCTGGAATGGATGTGTGAACTCTAGTGTCTGAACAGGTGACTATGATACTCAATGAGATTATTTCTGTGCTGAATGGGTTTGGATTCATAATGAAAGGGACTGGGTAGAAGGTGATGCCAAGGAGAAAATTCTGTTTTCTAGCGTATATTTTTAAAGATGTTTTGAAATATGCTTCCAGATAATGAAGAGGCATGCATCCATCCAGTGAGCAGTCACTGCACGCATAGCTGCAGTTAAAGCTAGTTAAACACATCTCACATTAAGTATAAATGTATCAGTTCTTTACACCCTTCATGGAAGCTGTGGGAAATGTTAGGAAACGTAAAGCCAATAGCTCTCTGAGTCAGGACAATAGCTTTCTACACAGATCCCTTCATTTTTCCCAGGGCAAATAAAGCATTAGCACTGAAAGTAGGCTGAGAGAGGCATTCCTATAGCAGTCATTTTTTTTCCTCTAGAAATTAAGAAGTAAAAATACAAATTTTTAGAAAGTCTCTTCTCCCTAAGTTGGGGAAAGGAAAGAATTTACAGGTAGTGATAACTAGTGCTGCTAATTCATGTCTCAGGGGATCTGAGATTGGCCTTCAGGGTCGTGTGTCTAAAACACATGGGATTGTTCTTTATGCGCAGTTTTCTTGAACGTGAAACTACTCACACATCTCAAAATTGTGAGTATGAGGTGAAAGGTGTTTTACTGATCCAGTAAAACCCAGTGTTTAATTTGCTGTACAACCTGAATTTGATGCATTAACTCAGAAGGTGGGTAGAGTTTGGCACAAACTGCTGTATTTACCCTTACATCTGCCTCTATTTCATAAACAAAATCATCAACACTTCTAGCTTCCTGCACCAATTAACAAAAGCAACAAAAAGATGATGTGACCCTTCCCACTTTTCCATAGGACCAACATAGTTCAAGTACTTGGATTGATATTTTAGCATGTATTTGTGATGTCTTCAAGAACATGGAAGAGTTGGATTTAATTAACATGTAGGACTTTTGTTTCTCTCTTCATTTTTAACTAATACACAGTAAGTACTAATATTTTTTTGGCATTTGATCTTGCACTTAAGAGCTAGTAAACTTTAAATATATAAATTAAAAAGGAAGATGACATTCTTGGGAACAACAAAACCACAGAATTAACATATGACACTACTTAGAAAAACTGAGAGCATAAAATTATTCCTTGTAAAAGTAATGAGCATCAAAATTGTAATCTTAGAAAAAGGGAGAAGCTGATGCGAGATTTGTATCCTTCTTCTTCATAGTTCAGTGTTATTACATGGAGAAGAAGGTGGTGGAATAGTAAAATAAAAAAACACTGGAATGCTTGATATGTAAATTTTGCTATACACATGAAGACCAGCAGGGTGCCAGGGCACATACTCTAGGTCCTGAACAGGCAACGGATAGACCCCATAATCACATCCTCCTCACTCTGAAACTCTATGTTGATGTCCTACATCCTTCATCCTTCAAAAGAACCTGGCTCACTGAAGAAGTCAAAGAGAGCAGTGCTGCAGAAATTTCTAACCTTACAAACATGAGAGTAATGTTGATTACATGAGTAACCCCATTCATGTATGAAGATGTCTGAAAACTGAGTCTGTAGTGCAGCAATTATTTTATGCTAGTTATTCACAGAAGGAGGAGATAGAACCATCACCCATTAAAAACAAAACAAGAAATAAAGTTTATGTTATACCAGTTTCAAACTGAACTACTTGTAAGGGTAGTGGCATACTTAAAAGAAATCTGCAATGCATAGATAAAAATATGTGAATAATGATTTTTTTAAAAGGTGTACTAAATTAATAACATGATATGTAATTATAACTATAGTTTTGTAACATAAAAGGGAAGTAAGCCATTGTGTGGGTACAACACATGTATTGTAGGAGAAGTATACCTCCAGTTTTACCTAACTACTAGAAAAAGAAGTGTGACAAGTATAAAACACAAGAATTTACTTTAAAAAAAGGATAGATTTATATTTTTCTTTCTTTTTCTTTTT
>WAAB01010869.1:134062-255819 GCA_013389865.1 Piaya cayana | reverse complement strand
AGGAAATCAGGTAACTGGTCGACTGGGGCGTCCCAGACAAAGGAGGAACAATCCCTAGTTGGTGTTCTAAGAAATATTTATACTCACACAGACACATGCAATTACCGTACAAACTTTAACAAGCTAGATAGTAAATTAACATAGTTGTCTTAGTTCAGTTAGCTACAAGGCCGGAAGATTTACCTGAACAGAGATAAGTTGCTTGACAGTCCTCCCTGCCTTATCTTGGTGCCTGGTTTCTGGCTGGACAATAGCCCCCAATTTGAGCTAATTGCCTTCAAGGTGATAGTGTGGCCGCTACAAGGGAAACGTCTATATTTCAAAAAGGGGCCCCTTCAGGGGGGTTTCCTGGGCACATAACAGAAACAAGCAAGAAAAGGAGATTAAAAGGCACCTCCATCTCTGTAAACATTTCAGAGGGGTTAAAAAGCAATTAAAAGAGGTTCATCTTTCCTCCTTTCTGACCAAGTTATAAAACCTTACTCTGGCAGCGCCAATAAAGATGATTATAAGGAGCCTAAAATCTGTATTCAGATGTGATGCTGGAGGGCAAGACATCTATTAATATCCGCCAGGCTGCTAGAGGAAGCTGCCCCTTCCTAGGAAACTAAAAGTTTAGGTAAGCTAGTCATGTATGCAGGTCTCTGGATGCATATTTTTCTCTTGAGTTACCTCGTGTTCCCCCTAAGATTAACCAATACATTCATTCAAGAAGACCACTTTGGGTAAATGTGGTGCTCACAAGCACACCAAGGGTCAGACCATAGTGTTCTCCTGCACTTGACAGCAGCCGAAGCTCCCACATCTGCAGACCCCGTCGGAGCAGGCAAGAACCACATGAATCCACCTGCAGACATTTTGCTTTTAAGTGCCTGTGAAACCAGCAGGATGCTAAAGCATCTTGAAATTACTTCCCTGGAGATGTTTAGGGCATGGGTGGACGAGGTGCTGAGAGGCATGGTTTAGTGTTTGATAGGAATGGTTGGACTCAATGATCCAGTGGGTGTCTTCCAACCTGGTGATTCTATGATTCTAAGACACTGCTACTGCCTTTTAATTTTTGCCACAATTTACATTTAGGTCATTTGAGCCTACCGTGTGTGTGCCGTTTCCGCTAACATCAGTTGCAGATACTCTGATTTGTATATACTGGGATTTGCAGGCATTTTTATCTGCAGGAAAAGATGAAAGTCACCAAATCACGGGAAACCCTTTCCACCTTGTACCGGGAGCTCCGTGTATGACAGATGCTTCCAGTGTGTGTCACGTACTTTGCAAATAAGAGACAAAAAGCAGTGCAGAAACGAGTAACGTGAGAGAGACCAGGAAAGAGAGGAGTGTGAAGAAAAGCCGGGGTGGGAAAGCAAGGATACAAAAGGCAAAGGACATGGCACATCCTTGAGCGAACACACACAACCCTCACCGCTCCCAAGAAAGCAGGAAAAGCCGCTGGGTAGTGCGCCTCGAGACTGCGTGCCAATAGAATAAGAAATATCTAATTCTGAGATATTCTTAAGGCCGGCCAGTTGCAACAGACCACTACGGTTTTCGCCCCGATGACGAACTCACAGACGCGAGGCCGCGGAAGCCACGCCCCACGGGCCCGCTCGCCCCACCGCAACGCTCGGGGAGGAGGGGACCGCGCAAGCGCCGCGCCGCCCGCAGTTCCTCCGCCGGGCGGCGGGGGGCGCCGCCCGCAGTTCCTCCGCCGGGCGGCGGGGGGCGCCGCCCGCAGTTCCTCCGCCGGGCGGCGGGGGGCGCCGCCCGCAGTTCCTCCGCCGGGCGGCGGGGGGCGCCGCCCGCAGTTCCTCCGCCGGGCGGCGGGGGGCGCCGCCCGCAGTTCCTCCGCCGGGCGGCGGGGGGCGCCGCCCGCAGTTCCTCCGCCGGGCGGCGGGGGGCGCCGCCCGCAGTTCCTCCGCCGGGCGGCGGGGGGCGCCGCCCGCAGTTCCTCCGCCGGGCGGCGGGGGGCGCCGCCCGCAGTTCCTCCGCCGGGCGGCGGGGGGCGCCGCCCGCAGTTCCTCCGCCGGGCGGCTACTCTGGGCACCCCTCGTTGGTTGTCGCGGTGTTGGCGGCGTCGTCAGGGTCGGTGGCGGGTCGCGGCCGTTCCTTGCTGCAGCATGCCCACCGTAGAGGAGCTCTACCGCAACTACGGGATTCTGGCGGACGCCACCGAGACGGCAGGCCAGGTGGGCACGGCGCGGCCTGCGGGGCCCGGCGGGGCCCGGGGCGGGAGCGGCCGCAGTGTGGGGCCCCTCGCGGCGCAGGGCCGGAGAGGGACGGAGGCAAATCCTCGTCCCGCTTGCGGCCCTGGAAGAGCTCGTCGCTTTTGCGACGTCCTTCTCCCTCGCCGTTCGCTGTTAGGAGCGCTGTTAGGTGTCCGCATTCGACCCGCGTTGCGCGCGGGGCAAATCTCGGGCCTTAGAAGATGGCCCTGGGGCTCATCCAGCTCCAGCGCGAGCGTGTCCAGGTACAGAAAGAGTGTGACAGGGTTTTTAGCTAAAAGGCTCTTAAAGAAACTGAACTGTTGGAGGAGGTGAGATCTATTATAGTTTGTTAACGGCCTAGAGCATTGTTTTGGTTTGTTTTGTTTTTTTCTTTAATGCGAGAGTGGAAGGTCTGTCCTCATGGTTAAAGGAGGGTTTTCTTACCTGTAAAATCCTGGCAAGATCATCAGTTTGTTTATATCGTTACTGATTTATCAAGAAAAAAAAATACGA
Source organism: Piaya cayana (assembly GCA_013389865.1). Lineage (NCBI taxonomy): Eukaryota > Metazoa > Chordata > Aves > Cuculiformes > Coccyzidae > Piaya > Piaya cayana. The sequence continues at coordinate 253,102 of WAAB01010869.1, read as the reverse complement.
TGGCTTAGTGTATTACCAATACAGAACATTATAATAAAGTAAAACTAGTTTTTTTAATTGCTTTATGCCCTCATATTACTGAATGGCTACCTGAAAAGACAGCAGGTGTATTTCTTTTTTTGTCATCCTGTATGTAAGTAGGAAGGTAGATTTGCACGTACCTACCTAGCAGTAGTTATTAAACTAAAAAAGTAGATTTTAAACTTTGGAAAGTTAAGAGAATAAATAATACGGTGATGGTTTGGTGGTTTGGCGTTTTTTTTAAAAAAGAGGGGGGGTTTCTCTGACTCAAGACCATTCTGGTTGCTTGTGCTACTGTGCCCTGGTGAAGCTAAGTGTCATTGCAGGAAGTCCAATGAAAACATCATCTCAGAGCCAATCAAAAAAATGTAACTGAAATGTTGGGAATTATGGGGTGAGATGCAGAATAAAGCAGATGTTATTACTGTGCCATTTTATGACTACATAGTCCATTTTCAATATTGAGAGTAGCTTCTGTAAGATAGGAATGGCCGTCTCATAGAACGAACTCCAGCATAGTTAAGAAAGACCCTGTGACAGGGAAGAACCTCCAAGGGTCATTACAGAATGATGATTCCTGATATGTTTACCTATCTTTGCCTCTCTACAGCTTGTGGGCTTCCAAAGTCAGAGATAGTGTCTTAGTAATTAGTATATCTTGCTGGACTTTCTTCAGCAAACCTTTCTGGTGTTTTTTTTTTAATTGATCATATTTCTGGCATGCAAACGTTCTGTGGCAAGATCTTCTATTACTTCATTAACCTTCGTAAAGGAGTTTTCTCCTTTGAACTAGTCATTTTATAATCTTATTTGATGTCTCCAATTTTCATATTCTGAGAAGCCATGAGTATTTGTTCCTTACTCATGAATTTTATCCCACTGACAATTTTGCTGTCTCAAACAACCTTATTAGTATGATCTCTCACTACAAAAAGTCAGTGTAACCCTGTCCCAAAAGAGAAGCTTTGAACATGAGAAAAGCAAGGGGACAAACAGAAGTATGATATTAAGAGAAATATTTTAAAAGACCAGAAATATTTTGTTTGTATAAGAGTGTTTCAATTGAGAAGGGGGCTCAGATGTGATAAGTCTACCTCATGAATGGAATGAAGGTGAGAACTTGGAAAAAAAACTATCAAAAAGCAGGCTTAAAATAAACAGGAACACAAAGTTTTTTCCATAGCACATTGTGAAACTTGACACAGGACCTAGTGAAGTGTGAATTGATTCAAGAACTAACCTAGAGCAGTTAATATATGGGTGGTCAGTTGATAGTTACTGAAAATAAAGTTCTGGGCACTATGTCTCCCTTAGGATGTTCCTGTGTAAGAAAATGTGTAAGACTGATCATGCTGATTCTATATTTGCTTGCTTTTTCTCTTGAGCATTTGGTGGTGCCAGGTACAGGGTGTAACAAACTTCTGCCTGAAATGTATTTGGCCTAAATGTTGGGAGTAGCTAGCATGCAGTAATGCAAATTCATGCAATACAAGCTACTCTATTATTCCTGTATGAATGCTTTTGTTAATATTTATTAAGTTCAGGTAACTTGTTGCACAAAAAAGTTGTTCTTCATGTGCAGACTGAGAACCTGTGACTGTAACAGTGTGTATTTCATTGTTAGTTTGCAGTGGCTCATTCCTGCTTTTGTTGTTGAGTGCACTGTGTTGGCACAGCTACAGAGCAAACCAAATAGGGGTGTTGATCAGCTGAGAAGCAACTATTTTTTCCCTTAGTTATTTTTCTTCTAGATCAGTCCCCCACTCCAGTTCAGAACTTGGCAACATGAAGAGCTATCAGCAAGGTGTAGGGGGTGTTTAAGAGCATTGGTAGTATATGTTACAATACAGCTTACTTTAGAGGGAATTGATGCAGCATACTGCTTTATAAATTAAAGTCTTTATCTGCTATGAGTGAACTTTTATGTGGAGTAGGGGTGATGATGTTTGTGACTCTGGGAAATGTAGTGTAAATAAAGCAAAATGTCCTGGGCTGTTGATATTGCCATTCAAAGTAGGATAAGTGTTCTTTTCACAACCAGGAGGAAAATTAAAGATGGAAAGTTCTTCTGCTAGAATCCTAATAGTGCTGAATTTTATTTCCCAAACACATAGCTAACCACAACAAAGACTGCAACTTATTCTAAAATTTCGATCCTGCAGACACAAAGACAGAAACACCAATGCTATTCTAATTGGAGCAGCTCTATTGCTGAAGTATGTATTTCTGTATTTCAAATTTCTGGGGTTTTGCATCTAGTCTCTATTAACAGATCTTTCAAGAACTGTGTTTTATCTCACATTAAGTGAACTGCTTGAATAGATACCAAAGATGCTTTAGCACAGTATTCGTTAAAAATAGTTTGTGATCCATCCTTATTGGGAGGTAACCTCTGCTTGAGAGACAGCAGAACGGACAGGAGGCAGGAACTCCTTGAAAAAAATGTCAAAGTTCAGTGAAGTTGATCATGTGATTCCTTCAGTCTGTGCTGATGTAATCACAAGTGATGTGCAAGAACTGTTAGCCTTAGGGCTGGTATTTTGAACAGGCAACAGGAACCAGAATAACAGTAAAAAACAGTCAATACAGGCAAATTTTACTAAAATGGTCTGAGAGAGAAATTTATTTCTTTATATGAAGCTTGTATTGCATAGTTCACATAAATAGCTGAAGTGAATGGGAGAGAAAAAAATCCTTTCCTTGTCATGAGAATACCCCAGGATTTTTCTATTTGTGTATTCTGTTTTAACTTTTTCAGCATAAGGATGCTTACCAGGCTATATTGGATGGTGTGAAAGGAGGTGCCAAGGAGAAGAGACTTGCGGCCCAGTTTATTCCTAAATTCTTCAAGCATTTTCCTGATCTAGCTGACTCAGCTATCAATGCCCAGTTGGACCTCTGTGAGGATGAAGATGTTTCTGTAAGAATAAGAAAGAACCTGGTAGCAAGTTGATATCTTGAACTTATATTTTGTCTTTGGAAAACTTAGAAATACAATTGTATTCATGTGATAGAGTAATCATGTGATGGCATGGGAAGATACATCAGTTTTCATTTCTTTTTCACTCGTATCATTAATCAAAGGGATAAACCTGTAGGAAAAAAACTTGCATACAGTTTATTTGAATACATATTACATTTTTTCCTTTCAAAAAAAGCACTTTGTGGTAATGGATTCTAATAAATCTTTCTGGGAGGCAAGAAAATTTTGTTTACACCTGAGAACCGTGGAGATGTGATTCTGAATGTATTATTCTCGCAGCAGTCTTGAGATGTTTTGTGCTGCTTCTTTGGTGCTACTAGAAGCTATACGTTTGAAGCATCTTTGGTTATCAAGATGTTAAATTATTTGGGCAGATCATTCAAGGTTTTTTTTCAATGCTGAAACAAAACCTAGAGTTTCTCTGCCCTGTGCATACATGTAAAACTGTCCTTCCTGTTAGCAAATAAGACTCCATAATAACACAGATTCCAACCCTTTGTTTTGTTGATCAGAGTAATGATTTTGTGAATGGAGGTGCTGTTTGAATTCTTTTTTTTCTAGTGCAACTTAGATCTAAGAAAAATATATTATCTTTTCCATAAACACATCACAATAGTTTCATAGCAAATAGAAAGTTTGGACTGCCATTAAAGTCTGAGACAAGAACATGACTTTCTGAGTATGATACTCATGTTGAAAGAATATGTGGTCATTTTCTCATATTTGTCTGATTTTTTTCTGCCAGGCTTTTGTAGCTGAATTGCCTGCTTTGTTGTTTGGGTTTTCTTGTAATTACTTAAAATTTTTTCTTTCTACAATACTGACAATTTTGACAGATCCGTCGACAAGCGATCAAGGAATTGCCTCAGTTTGCCACTGGAGATAATCTTCCTCGGGTAGCAGACATACTGACCCAGCTTCTGCAGTCAGGTAGGAGACAGTGGTAGTATTCTAGCCAATCTCCTTGTGGCCCACATAAAAATGTGTACAGTTCTGTCCTGTAAAACATTTTCTGTTGATTCATAATTTGTCACAAAGCAGACTGTTCCAGTGCCATTCATGCTTCTGCTCATTCCCCCTGATTTGTATTTGCTGTCTGGTTGTGCTATTTCTGTTGAAAAGTTGCTGTTTCTCCAAATGTAAACTGAAAATCTTTCTGTTAAATACAACATTTTTTGTTTTTTCATTCAAGTTTTATGAAAGCATCTGTGGAAAAAACAGAGGGGGGAATAAACAAACCAAAACAAAAAACCCCTCCAGTTGTGGCCTGCAGCAGTTTGTCTTCTGAAAAAGCCTTACTGGATTTCTAATTCAGGTGCTCAGGAACTTAAAAAATCCTGAAGGCATTTTCTTCCCCACAATGCAATTTTGGTACAAAATATTTAATTCAGAATTTAACATGCTATATATATCTTTTAATCTCAGTAAGTTGTAGAGTACCGAATATTAAATGTTCAAGATTGTGTTAAAAAATTCATTAAGTCAGTTGGCTTCTCAGAAGATACTGTTTTTTTGAGACTTACATATTTCTCCACTTAGCTCAAGAGAAAAATTGTTTCTCCCACTGAAATATTGTAGATTACTTAAGAGTTTAAACAACATAACTAATTATTTTACCTTAATTTAATACAAGTAAGCTTGTTTATTCAGCTGTTCCTTAAAATTACTAAATATAGTAACTTCCCTTCAGGTTTTCACTCCTATCAAGTTTGTAATGTTAAAGTATTGGCAGGGAGGCTGAAGTGGCAAGTAGGTTTTTGTTTTGCTTCCAACTTTCGTAATTTTGGCTTTCTACTTCTTCATTCTAGTGATTGTTAGAAATGAAAGTTATATTTTTAATAAGTAAATGCTGAGGACATAATACTATTTGTATGATATCAGAAATCTTCCTTTGTTTATCTGCTCTTATGTTTGCATTTCAAGGATATGCATGTCAGGTTTTTTCTCTCTCCAGATGATTCTGCAGAATTCAATTTGGTGAACAATGCTTTGCTGAGTATATTTAAGATGGATGCTAAAGGTAAAGGACACATTTCTCTATAAATGTCTTTTTTTAATACTTCTCAGGATAAGAAGAGGATTCAGTTTTTATCCTCTTAGTACAATGCAAAAGTTAGACACACACACTCATTGTTTGGTTTTACAAATGATACGAAATCTTCAGTAATTGTTGATCTGAATTAGACAGATCAGTAAAAGAATATGGATTCTTATGTCAAGCTATATGAATGTTGTGGATTTTCTTAAACATTAGTATAGCAGTTATTTTAAAATGTATGGCAGAGTCTTACTGGAGGAAACTTCTTTATTCTGCATTGAATGTTCAGATCTTAACTTCTAAGTAATTTATGTTACCTGATTGATTCTACATTCAGGGACTTTGGGCGGCTTATTCAGTCAAATTCTTCAGGGAGAGGATATTGTGAGAGAGCGAGCCATCAAGTTCCTGTCTACAAAACTGAAAACTCTGCCTGAGGACGTGATGACAAAGGAAGTAGAAGAGTTCATATTGACTGAATCAAAGAAGGTGAGTGTCTTATTTGAGTACTATTAAACCATACCTTATCACTGCCATTGGTTTGGAGGTCTGTTTGTTTAAACAGCATGAGGAGTACAAATGTGGTCTTCTTGTTACCCCATTCTGGTACAATCTGAACTTTGCAGCATTTTTTTGTGGGAATGTTAAAATAATGCTAGGCTCTTCTCATTTTGTAAAAGCAACTTCTATTAGAATGATAGAATCATTCCTATTGGAAAGGACTTTGGGAGATTGATCACCTTGGTGAATCACGTTCAGATGAATTCAGATGAGATTTCTCAGCGCTTTGTCCAGTCAGGTTTTGAAAACCTTTAAGGATGGAGTTTTTCCATACTGTCTCGGAAACCAGTTCCAGTGTTTAATTGTTCTCAATGTGATTTTTTTCTTAATTTATCCAGTTGGAACCTCCATTTCATTTTTTGTCATTGTCTCATTCTCACCTTGTCCACCTTGGTAAAGAACTAGGCTTCTGCTCTTGGAGACTTGTTGTTAAGTATTGGAAGATCTGTGTTAAGTCACCAACCCCCTTATGGCTTTTTTCCTTCAGGCTGACAAAAAACACTTCCCTTGGCTTCTCCTCACAGGTCAGAGGCTGGGCTTTCTGAAGCTCATCAATGATTTGCTCATGCAGGAGGGCCCAACACAAGGTGCAGTGTTCCAGATTTGGTCTAATGAGGGCAATAACAAAAGAGAATCCTTGTTCTTTTTTTTTTTTCTCTCATTCTGCTGGCTGTGCCCTTGTCACAGCACAGACATTTCATCACCTAAGGAATGCTGCTAGTGCTTACATTTAGCGTGGTGGCCCTCAGAACCCTCAGGGCCTTTTCAGCAGAGCAGTTCTCTAGCAAGTCAGTCCCTAGTGTGTGCTGATGCAGAGGAGTTAGTTCATCCCAGGTGTAGGACTTTGCATTTCTCTTTGTTGAATTTCATGAGATTCTATGCATTCCCCAAACTGAGAAAGATAGAAAATGTATTAAAACAATCAGTAATGAGAAGATTTAACGTTATGATGTTAACTCATTTAACATTTATTCTGCCTGAAGCATGCAATTTTGTTAGATGAGAAATTTGTTCTTAAGGTTAGAGTTGAAGAAGACTTATTTTCTATGCATAACTTGATGGCAGTGACTTTAATTTGGAGGTGCATACAATTATACTGCATGTTTTCATGTGTTCCTTTAAACTTACGTTTTTAAATAACTAGAAGCTACATTTAAATGCTAAATATTTCCATACTTTATTTTTTTCAAATCAAGTAGGTTTGCAAGAGGCTTGCAAATTGCCACCATAGAAATATGTTTTCTGGTGTTCTTTTAAGGTGCTGGAAGATGTGACGGGCGAAGAATTTGTTCTATTCATGAAAATATTGTCAGGATTAAAAAGTTTACAGACAGTAAGTGGCAGGCAACAACTAGTGGAGCTGGTGGCTGAACAAGCTGACCTGAAACAAACGTTCAATCCATCTGATCCAGATTGTGTGGATAGACTTCTACAGTGCACTCGACAGGCAGTGCCACTCTTCTCCGTATGTATTTATTTTCTTTGCATGAGGAATAGTGTGGAAATTTAATGGTTGTAGCTTCTTTTTGGTGTTCTGAATCATTGTGTTAGAATGACAACATACTGGTGCTTCTCTACCTTCAGCTTCTAGCGTATTAGAATGTTGGAAAATATCCTTAAAGCCTCCAAATACAAAGAGCTTTATTATCATCTGCTTTTTGACATTTGTTTTCCAATTTAAAAATGCTACAATGAATTATAACAAGATTCTCACATTGGGTTCGTACATGTATGAGTTTGATTATTTCAAGTGCCAGGCAATTGCAGCACTTAAAGACCTATTCCTGCGTTATAGGCAATCTTTTCAGCCCTTGTTGCAGACAACCTCTTGAGTTTAAGCTACGTGGAAGGGTCTCTGTTTTAGGAGTTATGGGGAAGTTTAATAAAGCTTTAAGGCATAGCTTTGTAGTAGGCATTTATAAGGGTGGCAGACTGATGGGGAAAATCATTTAACTCCTTCAGACTCAAAGAGTAGCCTGAATAATGTGTTGTGTCTTTTGCAGAAAAATGTTCATTCCACCAAATTTGTTACTTACTTCTGTGAGCACGTTCTGCCAAACCTGAGTTCTTTGACTACTCCAGTGGAAGGTCTTGATATCCAGTTAGAGGTAAGCCAAAGCTACAGGCCCTTCCAAATCATAAAAAGTAGCATCTTGGATGAAGACAGCTGTTTTGAAAACTGAAACTCCTTTCTTAAGAGGTTTTCAGTTCTTGGCTTGGAGGAGAACTATAGCTGCCCTAGACAAAAAAAAAATGTTTGCTATATTTGAGGCATGACTGAACATTGCCTTTTAAAGCATATGTCATTTGTCCTTGCTTTTGAGGCAAGGCTATAATAAGGAGATCACTGTAATCACTTTTACATTACAATCAATTTTTTAAAGCACATAGCATTTACTGAGATGATTGGTGCATGGCTTGTGCTAATTTAGCCTCCTAAGGGAGTGGCTTAATATCTGTAATTTTGCTTAACGTCAGTTAGTGTTGCAACTTCAGTTAGATCTCTCTGAATCTGTTTTTGAAGGTAAGCTGTGCTGCAGTCATGGGAAATAGAGTTTTGTTTACTTGTTACCTAAAGTCGGGATTAGAGACGCAAACCTGCCTTAAAACAGATGCTTAGGAGGGGCTTACTTGTAATAGTTGGCCTGTACTGTGCCAGCCATAATCATGTGAGAACCACTTTTAGGTTGAAAGTTAAGCCTTTGTACTTTTAATATACAAAAACCTGGCTGTTCTTATGTATAGGTTTTGAAGCTTCTTGCTGAAATGAGTTCATTTTGTGGCGATATGGAAAAGCTTGAATCAAATTTGAAGAAGCTGTTTGATAAATTACTGGTAAGACAAACTCAATTTTTACTTACGTAAAACAATTCTTTAAAAAAAAATCATCAAAACAAGTTATTTTTATTTATTAACCTATTTATCCTTTTTCCGAAGTGGCTTAAGAATTAGGGCTTTACACCTTATAAAGGTGGTGGGACCATTAGCCCAAATGAAGTGCATGCACCAATGCACACAACATGGGCAACAAACAGGAGGAGCAGCAGGAAAACATCCGTATAGTTGCCATCATGGAAATTGGGTGGGACAACTTGCACAACTGAAGTACTGCAATGGGCAGCTACGAACTTTGCAGAAGGGATAGGCAAGGAAGAAGAGGCAGTGGCATAGCCTGGTGCGTTAAGGAAGGATTTGACTCTCTAGAGCTTAATGATGATGACGATAGGTTTGAGCGTTCATGGATAAGAATCAGGAGGGAGGCCAGCAAGGCAGATATAATGGTGGGAGTGTGTTACAGACCACCGAACCACAATGAAGGGGCAGATGAAGTATTCTATAAGGAGTTGGGAAGAATTCTCGTAATCACTAATCCTTGTCCTTATTGGAGGACTTGAATCCACCAGGTGTCTACTTGAAATACGATACGGCAGAGAGGAAACAGTCTAGCAGATTCCTGGAGTGTGTGGGAGGTAATTTCCTGACACAGCTAGTGAGTGAACCAGCCAGGGATTGTGCCCCACTGGACTTGGTGTGCACAGAGAAGGACTTGCAGGTGATGCCTTGGTTGGATGTGACATGATGCCTTGGGTATATAGCAGTCATGAAATGGTAGAGTTTTTGATTCTTGGAGAACTGAGGAGGGCGGTCAGCAGAATTGCCACCTTCTGTAGAACTGACAGCTTCTGGAGAGCAGACTTTAGTCTCTTCAAGAGACTGATTGATGGAGTCCCCTGGGAGGCAGTCCTGAAGGGCAAGGGAGTCCAGGAAGGCTGGGCATTCTTTGTGAAGGAGATCTTAATGACACAGGTGCAGGAGCAGAGGAGGTGCATCTGTCCTCAGATGCTGAAAGACAAGCTGGCAGGGAGGAGAACAAACCTAGCTGAACAGAGCTTTGGCTGAAACTAAGGGGGAGAAAACAGAGAGATTATGACCTTTGGAAGAAGGGGCAGTCAACTTTGGAGGACTACAAGGATGTCATGAGGTTATGCAAGGAGGAAATTGGAAGGGCCAAATCCCAGCTGGAACTTAATCTGGCTACTCAGGGAAATGACAATAAAAAGTGTTTCTGTAAATATATCAGTAGCAAAAGGAGGGCTAAGGAGAGTCTCCATCCTTTAGTGGATGCTGGGGGGAAACATAGTGACAAAGGATGAGGAAAAGGCTGAGGCACTTCATGCCTTCTTTGTCTCGGTCTCCAATTATCAGACCAGTTGTTCTTCCAGTACCCAGCCCCCTGAGCTGGAGGACAGGGAGCAGAATGGAGCCTCCATAATCCAAGAGGACGTGATTAGCAACCTGCTATACCATTTAGACATAGGCAGCTCTAGGGAGATGGATGAGGTCGACCTAAAGGTGTTGAGGGAGTTGGCAGAAGTGCTCACCGAGCCACTTTCTGTCATTTATCAGCTGTCCTGGCTAACTGGGAAGGCCCCAGTTGACTGGAGATCAGTAAATGGGACTCCCATCAAAAAGAAGGGCCAGAAAGAGGATCTGGGGAACTACAATCCTATCAGTCTGACCTCAGTGCCAGGGAATATTATGGAACAGTTCATCTTGAATGTTGTCATGCAGCATGTACAAGACGTCCAGAGGATCAGGTCTAATTAGCTTGGATTTTGTAAAGGCAGATCCTACTTGATCTCTTTCTGTGATGAGGTGGCCCACTTAGTGGATGAGGGAAGGAATGTGGATGTTATCTCTCTGGACTTTAGTAAAACCTTTGACACCATTTCCCGCAGCATTCTCCTGGAGAATCGGGCTGCTAATGTCAGGTGTACTCTTCACTGGGTAAAAACTGGCTGGATGATCAGGCCCAAAGAGTTGCAACACTAAGTTGGGTATAACTGTTGATCTGCTCAAGGGAAGGAAGGCTCTGCAGAGGGATCTGGACAACCTGGATCAGTGGGCTGAGGCCAACTCTGTAGGGTTCAATAAGGCCAAGTGCTGGGTCCTGCACGTGGGCAACAACCCCAGGCAACAGTACAGACTTGGGAATGGATGGCTGGAAAGCTGTCTGATGGAAAAAAAAATGGGAGTGTTGGTGGACAGCTGGCTGAATGTAAACCAGCAGTGTGCCCAGGTAGTCAAGAAGGCCAAGACATCCTGGCTTGTATCAGAAATAGTGTGACCAGTAGGACTAGAGAAGTGATGGTCCCCATGTACTCAACACTGGTGAGGATGTACCTCAAATACTGTTCTGGGCCTCTCAGTACAAGACAGACATTTAAGGTCCTGGAGCATGTCCAAAGAAGGCAATGAAACTGGTGAAGGGTTTGGAGCACAGAGGTTATGGGGATCAGCTGGGTACAACTACCTGAAAGGAGGTTGTAATGAGGTAGGGGATTAGTCTCTTCTCTGAAGTAACATGCAATAGAACAAGAGGAAACGGCCTCAAGTTGCACCAGGTGGGATTTAGACTGGATATTAGAAAAAATTTGTTCATTGAAAGAGTTGTCAACCATTGGAACAGGCTGCCCAGGGAAGTGGTGGAGTCACCATCCCTAGAGGGATTTGAAAGGCGTGCTGATGTGATGTTTAGGGACAAGGTTTAGCGGTGTACTGTGCAGTATTAGTTTTATGGTTGGACTTGATCACCTTAAAGGTCTTTTCCAACCTAAACAATTCTATAATTTTATTTCAAAGATAGTTCTGTCCATAGCATGAGGTCAAACATTTTGCAATTCAAAGCTTTTGTAGAATAGAGCGCTGTTTATTGCATTGTGGTTTAAATCCAGTAAACTCATGTGGTCTTGTTCCTTTTAAATTTTAGTCATGAGAGACTTACGTTGATCACATTAAAGGCCGTATGTGCACTGATAATTAATTTTAAGCAAATATTGTTTCAGAAGCATTGGATGCAGTACATTGTTGCTTCCTGTGGTAGCAGTGATTCTATAGTATTTCTTCTTTGTCAGTGGTTTCAAGTTGTGTAAGCGTAGGCAAATCATGTGCAGCAGGACTTCATGCAGTAGTTCATCACATTACTATAGGGATAGGGAGAGTACTTCTTAAATTGTTAGCATAAGTAAACACTCCATTTCAGACACTGCAAAAAATGGTGAGTCTATATAAATCTCATGTATTTTTTCCTTTCTATTCATTAGGAGTATATGCCCCTTCCTCCAGAGGAAGCAGAGAATGGGGAAAATGCTGGTAATGAAGAGCCCAAGTTGCAATTCAGTTATGTGGAATGCTTATTGTATAGCTTCCATCAGCTGGGTCGTAAACTTCCAGATTTCCTCACAGCCAAGCTGGATGCGGAGAAGTTGAAAGACTTTAAAATCAGGTAATCAAGTGTTAGAGTTCTGTTAGAGATGTGAATTGTTATTGCCTGGATGCTAAAGGAGCACAAATCAGATTAATAGAAGACTTAGTTTGAGCACCCAAAAGTGAAAAAAAAGAAGAGATTACAGTTTCCCTTTGCTTATGCTTTTATTTTGTGGAAATATGCAACTTAACAGGTTGCTTTTAAATTTTTTAGGCTACAGTATTTTGCTCGAGGGTTGCAGGTGTATATTCGACAGCTCCGTCTGGCACTTCAGGGAAAAACAGGAGAAGCCTTGAAAACAGATGAGGTAAGTATTGTTCAGGAACTCTGAGATTTTTAATTGAGTTTACTGAAATAACCATCAGCACACATTAATGGACTTCAGTCTATTGTAAGCAGGCAAATAGTTTAAGGGAATAATACTACTAACACCTATTGCAACTGCATCTAACCTGATGCTGCGTTTTGCAAGCTAAGATTATCTTTTACTTAATGCTGTTAGCTGCTCTCTGGATCCACATGTATTTGGCTTAACTTTGATCTGCGTTTTGTTTTGAAGGGGAAATTTTCATATATTGGGGAAATATTACATTAGGAGGTACACTGGAATGTTACAAACAGCTAGCTAATGTAAAACTGCAAGAAGCCTGAAAATAGTTGTAATGACAACTCAGAAGTGTACACACCTTTCACTATTAACTATTGCTATAGCAATTCACTAGAAAAAGCCGTCAGTTTAATGTTATGATTTCATTAAATGAAGTTGGCATCAATTAAAGCTCCTAGAATAGGTTTACAATGGTGTTTCTTTTTTTGCAGAACAAGATTAAAGTGGTTGCCTTGAAAATAACCAATAACATTAATGTTTTAATCAAGGTAAGTCCTCACAGTATGAAGGAGTAAATTCATGCAATAGAGTAACCTGTGCAGGAAAAAGAGATAGATTTGAACTAACTTTTGTGGTGTTCACTTAGTCATTTTTAGCCAGCTCAGGGTTGCTGTCTGCTTTACTCTCTCTGAAGAAACATGGATCTGCTGTTTATGCAAGCCACTTAGCTGCTACTGCTGTTTGGATAGGGTGTTGAGGCCTATGGGAGAAGACCTTGCTTTAAGTGTCTGGATTCTGGCCAAGCCTTTTTCCTTGTCATTTCCCTTTCCTGCAGTGACAGGGAGAGGTAGGAATAGTTTGAAGGGGTGCAAGGAGATGTAAAGGAGAGAAGCAGCAAAGCATGCTGCCGTAAAGAACCTTTTTCTGCAAAAAAAGTCCAAGAGGGGGATGGGTTGCAGAAACAATCCATCCAGAGCCCTCAAAACCATTCTGATTGCTTCTAAGTGCCGTTTCCTCTGTTCTCTTACTTCCTGTCTGTTCTCTTACTTCCTGTCTACAATAAATCAGAAACTTTGCCTGCAGTATTGAGAACCCTGTCTTTTACCATCCTAGCAGGGCTATCAGAGGCCTCCTTGCAGAAACCATTGTAGTTAATTATAAGACCCCGATGGACATAAGGAGAGACAGAAAGCATATTATGTCAGTATAAGACACTGTCTCTTAATATAAAACTTACTTAGATTTCCTAGTAATGTGTATGGGCTAAGACAGCCTGATAAGGCAGTTACTGCCACTTTCTCCCTCTGCCACTGAACTTCAAAAAGGATTTAAAATTGTTGGAGAGTGTGATGGTTTGAGTCAAAACTCTCCCCCAAACCCCTCACAGTATGCAGCCCCTCTCCCTTCCCCCAGCCCTGCTGTACGAATCCAGGGGAGATAAGGAGAAGGAAAGAAAAGGGCTGAGAATACTAAAAAACAAGCAGACTGAAACTAAGTGATTATATATAATGTATTAACACTAATATGCAACTAAAATACTACATATACAATAATCAGAGAATAAGAGCCCCCCAGAACATCCCCTACCCCGTAGGGAAGCAACCAGAGATCCCTGAAAAGAAAGAAACCCCCCTGTCATGGAGGAAAATTGAGAATCCAGAAAACAGATTATTTTAAGCTAACAAGAGAAAATAAATCATTACGCTCCTCAGATAGCAGAATCTCACTCGGCATTCCATGCCGCTCTGGAGTCCACAAGGCTTGCTGAGCTTGACTCCTCCAGCCCTCCCCAATGCACACCGGAGAGAAGAGAGAGACGCAAGAGCAGAGGGAACCGGAAGAGGAAGTGTCCGACCCCCACAATACACCCTGATTTACATAGAAAATGTTGCATGGAATACCTGGGAATTGTAGTTTTTTTTCCTCAGCCACATCCTGGCTATTCTGAAGGGGCCAAAATCAAACCATGACAGAGAGTAACTGCTATTCTGGAATCTCAGTAGGTGGATAAAATTTTGAAGTGAAATCAACATGAATTTAATTGTAGAATGAACTGTCTGGTTTTGCCTCCATAGGATCTCTTCCACATTCCTCCTTCTTATAAAAGTACAGTTACACTGTCCTGGAAACCCGTACAGAAGGCAGATGCAAGGTAAGAGTTTTTCATTTAAAAAGAAAATGATGGTGTTAATTTTTGCTGTTAAGAAAATAAGGATCCTAAGCTCTCAGTACATTAAAATACACAGCATATAAGCTAAAAGTTTTGCCATCAGACATAGCACCCATCCCGGAAGGGGTTAAGGCTGTGGAGTGATATTCTTAGTCTTGCTTTAGGGGTACAATATACCATATCAACTGGACACTAGTTTAGTTCCTCTATTGAACTACTATTTAGGGCATCTTCATTAGCTGCTGCTAACTTGCAGTGGTTAATCTTTTGATTCTGAACTGCTATTCTGGTACTTGTCACCACAGAGGTGTAATGATTGTATATGTATGAGGTGTAATGTGTTTTTTTTTCTTCTGTCAGTCAAAAAAGAGCAAGTGAAGATACAACGTCGAGTTCGCTGCCAAAGAAAGCTTCAGCAGGACCAAAAAGAGATGCCAGGCAAATATATAATCCTCCCAGTGGAAAATACAGCAGTAACCTGGGTAGTTTTTCTTATGGTAAGTTATGCAGTTTGAAAAAACTTTGTCTAGTAACAGTTGTGCCTTGGGGTGGGGGGAACAAACAAATTAAGCCAACTTCCTATCACATTACTGTAAGATCAAACCGCGCTGTCACCAATTTTTGTGTATAATGGTATCTTTCTAGATGCTGATCCGTAACGGTGTTCAAGTGTTACCAGCCTATAAACTGTGTCATTTGCAAGCTGGTTTTAGTAGTGTTTTAATAGATATAGTTAGCTAATGAACTATTGTGTTCTTTATGACACGTAGCATTCACACCCCAAATTTTCCATTGGACAGACCAGTTTCTGCAAGTGGCAGTGATGGGTCGCCTCTTGTCGTATGACTGGACCCATGCTGAATATCTATTACAGCCACTGCTGATGTTGCAGACCTGATCCAGAACTTGTGGGAGTTGCTAGGTTCACCCTACAAACGTTATGTCCTTATGCTCCCAGAGTGATTTTCTCTCTCTGCAAGTCATATTTCCGGGCAAAATGTGGGAGCAGTTGCTGGCTGGATGAATAGTCCCGACAATGGCAGCAAGCAGGTCTTGTTGTCTTCCCTGTAGGCCCATTGGTCCTACCTCTGTCAAATACAGAGACTGCTACACAACAAATTATTATTCATGCCCGTAGGTTGAAAAACTGATATAAAGCACTGTCTTCTATGTAAAACAAAGAGAAAAGAAAATTTTCTGCAAATTTCTTACTGCAAAGATCAGGTGATGTACCTGTGTCTCTTAAACCTTGTAGTGCTGTGGTCCCAAAATTTCAGTCAAAAATATTTTATTGAAAAAAGTACGGAAGGGGAATGAGAGTTAGATATATTTTAAAACAAATCCAAAGAAACTTTAACAAAATATTTGTGGGCTTTTTGCTGCGATCATATTTCTTAACAAAGGGAAAGGAAAATTTGTCTATAGTATACAAATAGTTCGTGGGGTATCCATATATGTCTAAGATCTTTAATTGGATAAACTTAAAATACCAACCCAGAAAAAGAAATGTAAGTATGCTGCTGACAACATAATGTTAAGGATAGAAAAGGAAAGGTGGACTGACAAAGTTATCGTTTTCCATAGTTTTATAAAATCACTAGGACCAAGTCAAACACATCAAGATCAACATGATGTTATTGGACAGAAGGATGAGCCTAGGTAGCCTGATGAAGTTCTTTACAGACTGATTTTCAACTCTGTGATAATGTATTGCCCCAAATATAGTTGTAAAATAACGGGACAGTTTGGTATGATAGTATCATTATGCAGAAACACTACATTTACTTTAGAAAGTTTAGGTCTTCTGATCTCATTTTACAATTAGTGGGATCCATTGTCTGTCAAAGCATAATTCTTGAGATGTCACGATACATAAGCAGGATTAACCTTAGAGACTTGCATCAGCCTTGAATAACTCAGTTACTGCATTTTAATTTTTATGTGTATGCAGCATACAACTTGTATGAATTTACTTCTGTTTCAGAGCAAAGAGGTGGTTTCCGGGGTGGACGAGGAAGAGGCTGGGGAGGACGTGGCAATCGTAGCCGAGGAAGAATCTACTGAGCAGACCGCTCAATCTTCCATGGCCCTGAAGGGCTCAAGTGAAAGTGCTACACAGCAAGTTTGCTTGGAGTATCGTTTCCTTCAAGGGACTGCCTTCCACTGAGACTGACTTAAATGTTCTTTATACCTTTGTATGTATGATCTACTTTTCTAACGGACTACAACTTGTCCACAGTGAAACTACAGCTGTATTTTTGGATGCTTACAGTCAGCAGTTTTGGGCTCTTATTTTTGAAGTGTCGTCTGGATTTATTCAAAATTGGGAGAGAGCATAGATGTTTTATCAAAAGCTACGTCTTGACAGCTACTGCATAACTGAAACTATATAATTGAGTTTATGTGTTTAAGTAGTAGACAGGAAAGGCATGACAACAGAGATAAATGTCAGATAAGCTTAGCAACTGAAGTAATCCTTTCCTCATCTGTAACCATACTTTGCAATATGTGGAGAGGAGTACCACTGTTAAATTTGCTTTTATTTACTTTTTTGAATGGAATTGAATGAGATACATGCTGTTTTTTAAAGTCTGCAACGTGAATCAAAAATATTTTGCTTGTAGCATGAAGAAGTCCTTTTACTTAGAGATTTGGAGAATGTGGTGGTGTTTTCTTTGCACCTCTTACTCTTCTCCGTGCATTGTAATGCAGAAGTGATGTTTTGCAAATTAATTTTTAATATGAATATTGCATATAGTTATGCCGTGAAATTTCAGTAAATGAAGAGAAAAAACTAAACAATAAATGAATAGAATTATTCTACGTATGGGTAAGGACTGAAGCAGTGATTTGGCTTCATAGGCTGGAGCTGGACCATAGCAGTGCCTGGCTTTTTATTGTTTTGCAGGTTTCTGGACTAGTTGGTACTTGAGGGTTGGGTTATTTGGTTTGACTTGGGTTTTGTTTTACCAATATGTTTGCATTTAAAACTATATAAATAAATTTGTATTTTGAGTAACAGTGAAAAATTCCAACTATGTATTTCAAATAATGTGGAAAGGTTAACAATCCCATGCTGTTTTTTTAACATAGTAGCTTGGGATTCTTATTTGCTGGTACACTCAGAAAATACAATGTAAGAGCACAATGCTTTTTTTTTTTTTAATTCTCACCACTCATAATTTTTACTTCTCAGGTCATTCAGCATTGAAAAGGAAATAGCAGATAGTAAAAAGTTGGGACAGAGGAGAAGAATTTTGATAAGTGTTCCAGGGTGTGTTGATGTAAAATATTTTAGGCTTTAGAAGAGTGAAGATTATTTCTTATCTTTGTTTTGTCCAGCCATTTGATATCCACAGACACAGACAAATGGCTGATAGCAGTGTTTCCCTACCTAATTCCATTTGTATTTGCTTGTGAATCTCACTCAGGTGTCTTCATTAACACTCTTTGATATTTATCACTGCAGTAAGGTCAGAATAGCGAAACCATGTCAAAGTTAGAGATATTGTCAATGTTAAATTAGAAGTCTGATTTTGCTTAACTCTGCAGCAGTAGGCAGCAAACTTTGGACATTCCAGAACTCGTGAGCTGACTATATTTCTGATTACATGCCAGCAGATAAACTGAAACCTGTCACTAAAACCAACAAACCTGGCAAAGAGCTTTCAAGGACGAATTCATAAGATCAAATTGTCTCTGAAAATAGGCACTAGTTGGGTAATAAACTTACATTGGGTAAAAAACAGACATTTTGCACTTGTGGCTATAACTAGCGTTTTGAGGGGATTTAAAAGTAATCTCAAAGCGCAAACATAACTTGTACTTAGACTAATAAGTAGGTACTACACTGAATTTTTAGTGAGTTTTCTTCATAGGACTCCTGTTTTTCAGAGGTGATGTGCAAAGTACTTGCGGCCTAAGAAGTAGTTAAGATTCTTTTTTCTCTCCCCAGTTTCACATTTAATTCTAATGCAGTGAGTTCTTGTGGAGACCTGTTTACCATCTTGTTGAATTGTAAGTGTTCCCTTGCGCTTTTGGAATAAATTCATTTTGTAATTTTGTTTGGCTCATTGTTTCACAGTTACTCTGCAGCATTTTGTGTTGGCTTAATAAAAGAAGGGTACTGTGGTACCTTTTTTCAGTGACTTACTCCTTAGATTGCTATAGATGTATTGAGCCATTTGCCATAAAGGAATAGACCTTAGCAAGACTGCATTAGCTGTTTAAACTTTTAAGTAATTAAACTTTCAAAGGCAACATTTTGGATAGGAATTTTAAATATTTAACAAAATCTCTGTCATATTTCAGAGTTAACATGTGAAAAGGAGTCATTCTGTACCTTATTCAACCTCCTCAATGTTAGCCTTATGATAGAGCAAGAGTGGCTTGGAGTAGCAAGCTGGTGGGTTTTTGCAAAATCTGTAACTTGCCTGATGTGAAAACTCTGGCTGCAGTAAGGAGCTATCATACTTGCTGGAATATTTTCTCTATCCTGAGAAAAAATGGATCCTTTGCATTAGTTTAACCACCCTGATGCTATTTGTGAACTTTTTTCTTGTTTCTACTTAATGGGCTTGAGTTACAGGCAAATTTTTGTTTCACAGGCCCTGGAAAGTCCACTGAAGCAGGACTGTTTCTTTGCAGCTTGTTTGCATACTCAGAAAGGTCAGATGGAGCAAAGTTTGAATTGTGCAGTTTTTAGATCTCACTTGAGACTGGGGACACAGGCTGTGGCTCCTGGATTGGTATCATAGAATCACTAACTGGAATAAGAAAGGAAAGCTTAGATTTTTCTAAGCATGAGAAGGAATGATGCTGGATATGGTTTTCTGAGTTACATTCAGCTGACTCTTCCATGAATGGGCATTAGCAGTAGAGAGCATCACATACAGTCAGGTTTAATTTGTACAGGAGACCACTTCCTTCATCATGGGGCCACACACCGCTTGTGGGCGTTTGAAGTCAGCCTTGAGCTCTGGACAGCAGTTCTGCCATTACTGGAGAAGTGTGAGAGCAGGTGCAGGTCCAGAAGAGGGCTACAAAGACGGCCAGAGGGATGGAGCACTTCCGATATGAGGACAGGCTGAGGCAGTTGGGGTTGTTCAGCCTGGAGAAAGCTCCAGGGGACCTTACAGTGACCTTCCAGCCCATGAAGGGGCCACAGGAAAGCCGGGGAGGGGCTTTATACAAGGGCATTGCGTGACAAGACGAGGGGGAGTGGCTTTAAATTGGAAAGGGGAAGATTTAGGTTAGACTTAAACCAGAAATTCTTCACTCTGAAGGGGGCGAGGCACTGCCAGCGGTTGCCCAGGGAAACTGTGGGCGTTGGGGGGGGGGCCTAGAGCAGCCCAGCCTGGCGGAGCGAACCCTGCCCGGGGCGGGGGGATTGGAACAGGGTGATCTCTGAGGTGCGTTCCGACCCAAACCATTCTATGATTTGGAGGTCAAAGCCCCACTAACCATGCCTCGGCCGGGGCACGCCGGGCGCCGCAGTACTCAGCCCTACCGCCTCTGGCGTGCCCAGCCCCGGCACGGCACCGCCCCCAGACCGGGCCCCGCCCGCACCCCAAAATGGTGGTGGAGGCGTTTCCGGTTCCGCGCGGCGCGGGCAGGCCGGGATTAGGGAAGATGGCGGCGGAAGGAGCGTCCGGGCTGAGGCGGGCGTGGGTCTTCTCTGGCTGGGTCGTGAGCCTTTGCTCGCTGCTGACGTCGGGGCTGCAGCCCGCCACCGCCACCACGCACTGGGTGGTCACCGAGGACGGGAAGATCCAGCAGCAGGTGAGGGGCCGGGTGGGAGGGGCACCCGCCCCGAGGCCCCGCGAGGAGTCGCCGGTGGATGCGGGCGGGCCGCGACCGGAGCCGCGTCCCCGGCGGCAACAGCGGCTCGCGCTGTCGGCCCTAAATGCCTCGCCTCGTGGGGCCGCGGTCCCGCCTCGGCCGCCCGCAGCGGCTCCCGTGGGGATGAGCCTGCGGCTCCCTTTCGCCACCGCCCTAGCTGCGTTTTTGTCCTTCGGGGTGTGAGGAGCGGTGGGGGGAAAGCTGCGAGGGGCCGGAGCGAGCGCGCCCCGCGCTGCGGCGTTTTTGTGGGGTTGGCCAAAGCGTCTTGGGCCCAGGCTGCGCCTCCCGGTCGCTAAGCGGCTAGGAGAGTCGATAGGTCCGTCGCGTTTGGGCTTCTGACTTACTTGGCTCCCTCTTTGTTGGAAGGGGTGCGGCGCCAGAAATCCACTTAAGCGTT
Organism: Piaya cayana; assembly: GCA_013389865.1. Classification (NCBI taxonomy): domain Eukaryota; kingdom Metazoa; phylum Chordata; class Aves; order Cuculiformes; family Coccyzidae; genus Piaya; species Piaya cayana. The sequence goes on along the minus strand of WAAB01010869.1, from coordinate 232,495 downwards.
AGATCTGCTTTTCTCTTATACAGAGCTGCCAAATGCGTTTCCCTCTCTAGCAAGCAGCGTGGCTTCCCCCCCCATTTAAAAAAAAAAAAAGTGTGCAAAGATGAGCATCTGTAACATCCCCTTCCTTCTGTAAGAATTTTTGGTAGGGTCTCGAGTAGAGCTGGCTTTATGTATAGGCAACCCCTGCTGTCCTTATGGGGCTTGGGCACTTCACCTGTCTGCGTGGATCCAGGTGCTCTCTCACCATGAATAGCCATAAATTAATGAACCACATCAATAAGAGAAGAAGTGGTTGACTCGCCTTCCCTGGAGTTGTTTAAAGTGCAGATGGATGAGGTGCTGAGGAGCATGGTTTAGAGATTGGTGGGAATGGTTGGACTCAGTGATCCAGTGGATCTCTTCTGACCTGGTGATTCTGTGATTCTATGATTTCCAGTGCTGTCTTACCTCCTTTTTTCACTTTAATTAGTGCAGAAGTGGTGAGAGTATATAATGGTCTGGAAACATCTGTATATGTATATTAGTTGTATATAATTAAATTTGCTTGAAGTGTTGATTATTGCATGAAGTGTAGTTGTGATTTCAAAAACTGTTTAGCTAAAATGACTTGAAAATCTATTAGCTAAATTCTCTTGGTATTTTTACCCTTGGAGAAGAGAAGGCAAGGCTGAGGGGTGACCTCATCACAGTCTACATCTTCCTCGAGGGAGGTGCTGATCTCCCTCTGGTAACAGGGCACAAGGAACAAGTCTGCATAAGGAGGGTTTAGACTGGACGTTACAAAAAGGCTTTTCACTGGGTGGATGGGTGGTCATTGGAACAGAATCTTCAGGGAACTGGTCATGGCACCAAGCCTGTCAGAGGTCAAGGAGCATCTGGGCAAGGTTCTTAGTCATATGCTTTCGTTTTGGGAAGTCCTGTGAGGAGCAGGGAGTTGGACTCAGTGATCCTTAAGGGTGCCTTCCAGTTGTGGTTCTGTGATTCACCGGCAATGGGATACTTAATAATTGATGTATCAGTTCATTGGTAGAACCAGAATTCCAAAATATTTGAGCTATGCTCCTCCAGATACCCAGACCCAGGTACTTATTACAGGACAGAAGCCTCACATCTCCCTGCAGAGGATCTTTTTGCTTTAATTTTTCAGAATGTTCTTAATTATGTTGATATTTATCATGAGAACATATATTTTTACCAGTACACTTAGCCATTCATTCTTCTCTCCAGCTGTTTTTACTTTATGCATTTTTAGTGGGATTCTTGCCACGTTTGTCTCTTAAGCTCTTTGGCTGTGGAGCTTCTTGTGTTTCTGTACAGTGTCTGGGTTTTGGGCTACTCAGTGTACATAGAGCATTGCTTGTCGTCTCACTGTCTTCTCTGCTAGTTGTAATTAATTTACCCGTGTTTTGTAGAAAAATATTGTTGAATTGAGGTTTCTGTGGTACAGTAGATGACTCCTTTTAATGCCCAGGTATCAATCCATTGTGCTAGTTCTTGCTGCTTGCACAGCAGCCCAAGTTTGACTTTTGAACCACCTTATCTACTAGAAGACAGCTATGTAAGTCAAGACTCGCATTTTGAATAAGCTTCAGCTGGTGCTAGTTCAGATGCAATAAACTAAATAGGGCCCCAGAGTAACACCGCCTGCCCTGCAGTTCAAGGCAAACAAGATCTGTTCATTGCCAAATTTTGCATCTGAGGTGGGGATTTGTCAGCCTTGCTGGGCACCTGGTCCAGTGATGAACTGCCTTCAGTGTGAATTTTTTTCATCTTTTCTAATCAGAATTCTCTTGTAGTAACAGATGCACGATAGCTTTCACTGTCTCACCTCAAGAACACTCTGGCTTTATCTTCTCTGTACCCTTCTTTGAGGCAGCTGAAAATATGAGCAGTATCCCCCTGCAGTTAAACCAGCCTACTTTTCTCAGCTGCTTTGTGGGTTATATGCTCCAGGCCCTTCACCACCAAAAATTAATTTTGCTGGCCTTGAAATCAGGGAGGGAAAACTGAAGCAGGTGTGTTCTTATGGTGGAGGGGGATAATCACTCCCCTCACAGTGCTGGCTCCAGCCTTCCTGCTGCAGCCTAGGATGCAGCTGGCCATCTCAGCTGCAAGGGAGCACAGCTGTCTCATGAACTTTTTCCCCACCACAGCCCAGACATCCCTTTCTGCAAAGCTGTCTTCTGTTCAGCGCCAGCCTTTTCTGCTGTATGGGGCTTCGTATCTCAGGTGCTGGGTTTGCACTTGCTGTTATTGACTTCATGAGGTCCCTGTCGGCTCATTTTCCAGCACTCTCTCTAACCATATCCCTGTCTTACACCATAACCACCCTGCCCTGTGTTTGCAGAGGACACCAAGCTTGCTGAGGTTCTTTTTTTTCCCTTGTCACTAGCAAAGGCATTGAACAGTGCTGGCCCTAGTACTGATCCCCAAGAGATGTTACTGGCAACCAGCCACTGTTGGACTTAACGTTGCTGATTGCAGTGCCTACAGCACAGCAATCTCTAAATGGAATTGGCTGATACTGTCTGGTGGCTAAGTGTGGTGGTATTAATTAGGGTTTCTATTATTTAATTTTAGCATTCTTGGTCTGAAACACATTTTTAAAGATATTCATCACCTTTTTACAGAAGGACAGGCTTAATCTTCGCTTGGACTACCTCAGTGTATCTGAAGGAAGCCCATATAATCGGTTAAGATGTGGGCAAATCTTAAGTGGTAGTAAGACCTAGACACTGAGGTCTGCTATATGAGCCATCAGCTGTGGATGTCCATATAAGAGGCGGTGACTAGTAACTTCTTGCAGCTTTTGCTTTGCTAGTGTGAACCTTGCCTGCCTTGTTACTGTGAGGAGCTGGAAGCAGAGGTTACAGATCCTTGCCCATGTATAAAATACAATAGCCAGAATCTGTTTGAGGGAAGAAGGGTGGGAATATTTTTATATTGTTGCCCTAGAATCTCCACTTACTATTTCTTCTTATAGTACAGCAAGCATGTAAGCCTTTACTATGATACTACACACAAGTGGGATTCATTTTCATGTGGCATAAGACAGCTAGCAATACCCTGAGACTTGAGATGGAGTTCCTAGTGTTTTAGCAACCTAACAGGGGGAAGGGGTGCAAAATTAAGGCAAACAGGACAGTTTTCTGTGTATCAGCAAGACAGCATCTAGTAAATGGGAGTGCTTATTAAGTAGGCCCTGCTGTTCCAGTTTCTAGTGAGCATTTCTGTATGGTTAAACAAATTAATTCCTAGCAGTGTGTTTAACATTTTGTTGTCTTGATAAGCCATCAAGAGAAAAGCCATCAAACTGTATCATTGCTCTAATATAATTTTCAGGTCAAATACATTGTTCTGTGGATCAGTTCATATTCTTTTTTGGTCTGAGTATAACTTAAAGCATGTGTTTGTGCAAAGCCAGGAACTGAGTAATTGTCTCTCTTTCATGAGATTGTATCTGTTTGCTGCACATGTTTATAAGTCTTCTCATTTCACAACTTGTGGAATAAAGTTCAGGCTAATATATAACTGATTTTAGACAATGCTTGTCTGCCAGTAGGGAAACTAGCCACTCTACAGAAATAGTAGAGAAGGGTGAAACTTGGCATAAAGAGAGGAAAAACAAGTGACAGATTAAATGCAGTACAGGAGGCAGTTACAGTAGTCATCTTTGCCATTCCTGGTGGGCACCAGCCACTATCATCTCTGAGACCTGACATATTAGACATAAGGTAGGATCTTGATGGAGAAAATTAAAACCAAGCAAACTGACAGGAATTCAGAGGGCTGCCTTTATGTGGACTAAAATAAATGCTGAAGAAGTTAGTTCTGAGTAGCTAAACTAAAGAGCAAAAAAACCTCCAGAGCAGACAGTCCAGAGCAGGACTGGGGAACTGTTGCCAGGAGCGGAGAGCCTCTAGCAAGGAATCTGAGTTGGCAAAATGTTTTCCTTTTCATGTGCTGTCCTGTGTTTTGAAGTTTGTTAGAGATGATCTGGAAAAGAAAGTGAATGAGCAATGCTAGTTAACCTGTTTGAGGCTAAGACAATTAGCCACTCAATAAATGTGACATCTGAATTTCATGCACTGCTGTAGTGCACTTGGTTCTGGCTTAGTACAACTAAAGATGGGAAGACACCTAACAGTTGTTCATTTGATTGCAAGTTTGAATACAAGTGTACTTCAAGTTGCAGCAAGGCAAGGTGGTTCTTGGATGGCTCGAGAGTTGGTTATTGCGTTATTGCAAAAGCATCTGCAGGTTAGTTTACTTGGCTGTATGAGCTCTTTCTTGACTGAGTTTCTTATCCTTCCAAGTCTGTAGTGTGGTGAACAAAAATAAAAATAATTGTTACTGAAGCATGTAACATAGTATGTCTTCTCCAGAATAGTTTTCAGTAAATGTGCCTCTTTATGAGTGTGTGTAAAGATATCTAGGCTGAAGATTGGTGTGAGTTCATTAGAGGCCCTCAAACCTCAAGGGTATGAGCTGAAGCACAGGGATTTTGAAGGTCAACTTATTCTGAGGTAAAGGGAGACTTGTTTGTTTCAAAAATTTCTTGCTTTTTACCAAAAGGCTGTGGGATTTAGGCCTTCCTCCAATGTGAGAAACAACATTTTTTTTAAAAAAAACATCTTAGCTTTAAATTTTGTGCCGTTTTGTAAGTATATTCTAAAAGTTTGAACTTGACTACTTTTGTGTAGTGAATGACTGAAACACTTAGTCATTGTCCCCAATGGAGTGCTGCTGACCTAGAACTGCACTTCACCAGTGCTGCCTGCTTGCAGGGGGATGCAGCCTTGTCTTTCTCTATTGCTCTGAAGGTCACAGATAGATCCAAATTTGATAGAACTAGGCCTTGTGGTAGTCTGTATGTGGAGCACAGTCAGTAATGCAATTTTTTTTTCTTTGGGGCAGTGGTAGAGGAGAAGTAACTTTCACTCAGCAGTGAAAGGTTTGCATCTGAGGTGATGGAGGTAAGAGACAGATCCAATGGGTTGCTAAAATATGACTGTCAGTGCCTATGTGCCTCACGCCTGCTGCAGTCTAGCAGGTGACCTCATACCGGGTTTGGATTGCTGACAGCAAAGTTTTAATACAAAAATGTCTAGGTTTAACCCAGCATAGTAATATACACCAAGGTGATTCAGTTTGCAAGTCCAGAAGGCCCCAGCAGTCGCTCTGACTATGTGTAGGCACTGTGTCCTGCTTACTCCTCCACTCCTTTTTTCTGTAGATCCTTTGGGCACAGGACTGCTCACAAGTACAACTTCTGTTAGTATTCTCACGCTTCAATTTCTGGGCCTCTCATCCCATTTTCCATCACTTCTGAAATAAGGGTTGTACAAACTGACAAGGTGATACAAATTGACTGTTCAAAACTGATTGTTCTGTGGTGAAAGCTGTACTTGATACCTGTGATGCCTTCCCCACATTGTGAGCTTCACAGCAAAAGGATGGCCTGGAAGTGGCCCAAGCACGTGTTAGCATGAAGGCCCCATCAAAGCCCAAATTCCTATGAGATTTGCTGTAATTTCATGTAGCTTTTTTTTTTCCTTTTTAACATTTAAAGCTGAATCCCTAAAAATATATCACTGGATAAATTAATTTCTGTTAAAATTTAACAAGAAAGAACTAATGGGTTGTCCACAGTTTGCTTGCTGAGGTAATTACTGTTCAGGGTTAACCTTTATTAGGTATCATATGAATCTTTTTTTTTTAACCTTTTCTGTAGCTTCAACATTAGTATACTTAATATTTTTAAGATTTGGCAGTGAGCAGGCAGCAGAAACCAGTCTGCCTTTATGAAAATAAATACTTTTTCATTATGGATGTATATGAGTGATCTTTTCATCTGTTGTTTTGATTCAGCTGAGTGTGTGGCTGGCATCTGTTTTGCTAATGTAGAAAATAAATCTTGGCTAAAGTGTACATGTTGGAAATTTGGGGTTTTGACCCCTAAGTATGATCAACACCACATTGCATACAAGTGGTGTTAGAAATAAAGCCTTATTTTGCTTTGATATATTTGGATCTGTTATCTACAATATTGATAGCTGATGCACTCTCTGGAAGTTTCCTCAGTTGAGCAGACATATTCTGTAATACTGAAATTTTTTAGGTTTCATGTGCTACAAGCACAAGTGTTTAAAATTTCTATTTTCCCCTGTAGTGCAGCTACTCTTAATGGTGTTTGTTAACAGATTCTGCAGCCGTAAGCCTTTGAATCACTCAATACTTATCATAAAAAACTCAATCCAATGTCATTTTTCTGTGTGAATTTTTCAGTTACATCCCTTGGAACAATTATCTTCTGACAGTCCATGCTCATCATTCGGATAAGCCAAAGCATATATTTTCCAGTTTTGTAGGGAGTCTTACACTGAAACTTTTACAGAGTATTTTTGGCTTTTTCAGAAATGCCAAGGTAGCATCATGTTGGAGTGTCAAGTATCTCATGACAGCAAGAATGTACCAAAAGGCAAGCATCAGTTTTCAAGATCCTTCACTCCCACTTGAGATTGCAAGGAGCTTCAACCTCTTTGTGTGGGAACTGTTTCTCAAGTACAATGATGAAAGATCCACTATCTATAAAACAAGTATAAGGAGCCCATTTTGCTGCACTCCCATCTTTTGATGTAGTATCTGTTGCAGCTTCTTTCTGTCATAATCTGCCTTCTGCATGTACTAGAAAGCTTTTAGGACATGCAGAGATGCTAACAGCTGCTCTGATTTTGGTTTTTCTGTGTCTGAGTTAACAGTGGGATTTCTGCATTACTCTAAAAAAAGCCTTACGTAAAAATAGTTGACCGAGGCATTCACTGACCCTAATTTTAAAAAAAAACAACTTCCTCATGCACTGAATCATGGGGGGAAAATATACTAGAAGGTTTGGCGAAATTTCCAAGTCTAATTACTCAGAGATTTTGATATGTGCAGGTAATAGAGGAGACTTTGTACAACTTCAGGGTTTGATTTAACTGCAATGTGGGGGGTTTTTTTTCTTACATAAACTCTATTTGTTTTCTTGGTGTACTTTGTGATGGTGAATAAGTCTAAACTGCTCTTTGTAAAGAAACTTTCACCTTTGGGCAAAGTTGAACAGAGAACAGTTATTCTATAAGTGATTTACTGGCAGGCTCTCTGCAGCATAGCTATAGTAGCCATCAGAGTTTCAAGGAAAGCTTTTCAGCACTTTTTTTCTCCTGTTTACTGTGTTTGTATGGAAGTCAGATTCTTGCAATTCAGGCATTTCATCTTGAGTGTCACAGTTTCAGGACTTTGGAGGAAGAGTAAGTGAAAGTGATGCTAATGGTTTGAGTTAAAAATGAGTAAGTTGGAACAAGCATCTATTCTGGCATGGGAGATTCCACTGTCCTCACCACAAGGCTGTAGGTGCTCTATAGGTTGATGTCTTTTCTGTTTATCTCAGCAGAGGAGGTAAGAGGAGTTGCTTAATTTTGCAGAAGAAGAGCTAAATCACAATATCTTTTTGCTTTTTGCTCTTCTGACTCCCCAGATCAGATGATGAGGCACAACAGGCTTTGCATGAAGGAGTGAAGGATCTGTAGTATTAGCAGACCACTGTACTATTCTGCCTAAAAGAAAGCAGCCACTCCTAATACAATTTGAACTTATGGTAACATCCTCAGCTCCTGTCTTAAATGTGATAGGAAGCATCATATACAAAGTGGTTTTTAACACCTAGGAGTGAGGATATCTGCACCTTTCTTTGTGGTAGGGGAGTGTAACACACTGAAGTGAAACCAATTCATACTTGGCAGTAGATTCAGTCCTAAGGTAAAAAGAAACATCCAAGAACACATGGGTATTTGATTGCAGTTGTTACAGTGTTGAAATAAAATATGACAGCTTTTGAAATAAATCCCGCTCTCTGATAAGGTTTTAACTGTTGAAGACAGAATTTGTTTTCAGAGCAACATTTTGTTCTGTTTTCCTTTCTAGTTAATTTTTTAAAAACATGACATTAAATCCAAACTCCATCTCGCGCATCATCTTCAGTGCTCAGAACAAATACAAACTTCTATTCATTCCAATGGTCACAGGACTGTATTGTCAGCAAGTACTGTAATATGGGGGCCACGTATGCCCTTTCTTTCAGAGCAGGCGGCTTTCAACACACAATTATTTGCAAACATTTGAGTAGTCATAAAAAAGGGGAGCTATGGTTATTAGCTAGTGAATACCATTTATACTATAAGATTATATACAGTTGTGGATATAATGTGCTTTTTCCTCAAAATCATCCAGTACTAGTCATGTTGCTGACTGTTTTCTGTCAAAAGAAATACATTCTCAAGTGGATGCCATGAAGAAGTACAGACATATAGAAAAGAATAATAAGTTGATATTTTATGTAGAACTTCCCTGGTGGAGCCAGTCTCCTCTTGTTTGGTTTACATATGTTCTTGAAACCAAAGGCATTTCGTCAACCAGATCAATCTCTGGGTGAGTGTAAGAGCACAAGGCTGAATGAAACCAGTATCCTCTCTACAAACGTTTTAGTCGTTAGAGTATTTTTCTTTTGGCAAGAAAGGAGTGTAATCCAGAAGAGTTTCCAGTTATCCATTAAATACATTTTATTTGAACTGTTATATTTCTAACTAAAGAATTATTTGACTGGTGAGTGAAGCTCTGAGGGCTTTTCCAAATCTTTGGGCTGTGTTGTTGTCTCTAAAAAAGTTTGGGTGGGTATGGCTGCACCACAAAACAGAAGGATGTGAGCATGGGCAGCACCAGCAGGTGAGAATGTGGTAGAGTGTTAGTGCCCAGATGACAAGCACTGCAGGTTCTGAGTGTGGGTTCTCCATTTCAGCACGTGCTTCTGAACTTTCATGAGACTGTGTAATTGGTAATTAGAAAAAGCAGGTGTCTCTGAATATCATTCTGTTTCTGAATGAATGATGGGCTGAGATCCTTCCTCTTTCAGAATAAATATTTCTACATGGTTGTGCCTGTGTAACTTTTTACAAAAATATCACTCCCCAGATGCACTTTGTCATTGAAAATGGAGCTGATAGCTGACCTTGCTCTCTGTGACTGTGTAGTATCATGCAAGCCTTTAGTTGTCAGAGGAACAGTGCTATCTTGGAATGGGTGATTAAGTGTTTTAAACACAGCACAACTTTCCTTATTTTCTTTGCAAATTCATTTCTCATTCACTTGCATGTTCCGAATAAGTCATGAACCAGTGCTACAATAACTCATTTTGTGTGCAAACCAATACAAAGTGAGGTGGGACCTAAAGGGGAAAATGATAAATATGGTTGTGTAGACTTTAATACCTCAAATAATAACATTGTTAGGTGGTTTTGATGTGGTATTTTCTGTGGTTCTCGAGGTCATTGTGGATACTTGGCCACCCTGTATTGGCAACAGTCAAATCTGTAATCTCCTAATTCCAAGTGTAAAAATTAACTCTTGTCAGTAGCACGTACTATTTTCTCTTCTGGTGATATAAGAGAATTCATTTGCTAAGGCAGAAAATAAGTTATGCTTACGTACCTGGACTGAGTAGGTAGCCATCTGCCCAAATGGCTCTATACCAGAAAAAGCAGTTCAATTTTGATTTGGAAAAGGAATACTTAGCCAAATTTAACCAAAACTACTTTTAGGGGTTTTTTGAGGAAAGGAGAATAAAAGAAGCAGATGTTTTCACCTTAGAAGACAGGATTCTTACTCAGCAGGGAGGCTTGCAAGGAACGTAGACTTTACAGTTTGTAGTCCAAAGGAAGTAGATTTGAGCTTCTTGTCCAACTTGCAGTCAAGAGAACGTGGCGCAAGGGTCACTCTGTTTACAGGGCATGTTAAAATGACCCAGGCATTTGTTGTTGTCCTACTGGATGTTCAGTTCTCTGCAATGAGAGAGTCGTAGAAATGTGTCCAAGTTGTTTTGTTGGCTGACAGAAAATGAAGAGCTGGAATTTAGGAGGTTCTCCTGCACATGTATGTGCAAATTTCTCCATTAAATTATAACGTCACCAAGTTTGTACAGATTTCATGGGAGTGGAACAGCCCACGTAGAGGTGTCAGCCCTAACACACAGCTACTGCTTACATCTTTATGCAGTAGCTAGTTCTGAATCTTGAAAGCTTGAATGGAAACTAAGCAAATCCACGAATGTCTTGGTGTAGATTATCTACTGTAACAGTCATTATGTTAAAAATGGAAGAGTGTGCTGTCCTTGTCACCCTTCTTCACCCTTCTCATCACATAGCCCTGTTCCATTTCCTTGCTTCTGTTCTCATACTCATTGAATCCTCCATGAGCTAATTTAATTTACTAGTTCAGATAAAGCAACCAATAAAGGATTACATGCTGTTCAACTATTGCATTTGGATTAGCTGACAAAAGAGCCTGGTGGGCACCAGAGCTGGCATGCAGGACTAACTTCTATTACACTGACAGAGTGATAAAAACAGGGCTGGAAGGCTGGAGGTGAGCCCTTCTGCTGCAGTGAGCCTTGGGATCAGCTCAGCTGCTCATACACCAACCTATCCCCACCCAGTCAGGCAGCAGAATTTATTTGGCTTGAGGACAAGGCTGGGGTATTTCAATTGTGGAGTGAAGTACCATAGCTTACTGAACCAAACTGGGGAACTGTAAAGGTCTGATATGTAACCAGTCTGGTCTGTGACTTCCCATAGTGTCACTCTTCCTTAAGCGGCCTACTCCAGTGCACAGCTATGGAAGCTGTATCACAGTCTTTGGTAACAGTTTTCAGTCTTCATATGCTTGCCTCTTGGTTTTGTTCATTTACTTAATCCTGAAGGCAGGATTATAACACTAGGCCTATGTGTTAAATTGATTTTGTGAAGGAGATGACTTGAAGCTAAAGGTCTTTATGCTCATTGAGGGACGTGATGGAGGAATTTTAAGGCTATGAAAGAAAATAGTGTTTTGTAATTGCTGGTTAAGATCTCTAGTATTCCAGCAGTAGATACTGGTTCTTATGGTGAGAATTTGTGTGCCTGAATAAACTAAGATAGGTTTAAAGTGTGATTTGAATTGTATTCTTAAACCACAATGTTGTTTGAAATACAGATTTAAAATTTGGGCATATTATGAATCCTGTGTGGCCATATACTTCTGAACGGACAAACTTTAGTTGAGTGAACACATCTTATAGAATTGTTGTGATTAGGAGGATCTTATGGACTGTTGAAATGTCTTGCAGGTGGATTCACCAATGAATTTGAGGAACCCTCATGATTTGGTAATACTAATGAGACAAGAAACAACAGTTAACTACCTCAAAGAACTGGAGGTAAAGCATAACATTAAGATTTTTTTGTTCATAAGCTTTTTAGTGATAGATTTAGATGGGGAACAGAAGTCATGATTGGTGTAAGTTTTTCTCATTGAGGTATACTCATTTTTGTGGTAATGGACATTTTAATTGTGGATGGAACAGCAGCTGTAAGCTTTTCAGGACTTGGGTTGTGGCTTTAGAAATTACTAAGGTACAGTTTGTGGTGTACAAATGACTTTCAGCAGTAGTTATTGTAAGTTCTTGTACAAGTTGCTACTACTATATATACCTCTAGTATTGAATAGTAGCATGTGATCAGATGTCTATGGCTTTAATTAGAAATGCAGATTTTCTTCCCATTTCACATGTACAAATCCTTAAGATATTTACTAGATTTTCAGTTTGCAGATCTAGGCAAGAATGAACTTCATAGGGTGAAAGTAGCTCCTAAGATACATCATTATTTTCAGTGTCAATCCTTGCGTTAGACTGCCACCTTAGTTGTACCTAGCATGCTGAATGATTAAGATAATTTTGTTTGCGGTCTCTGATATTACTTACGTGAAGTTGCACAGTAGACAAAATGGGTCCAAATATGGAAAAGCTAATGTACTGTTAACAACTATTTATTTTTCTGAATGGCCTACCATGAATTTGAAATGCTGTTAGCTCTCTTTTTAGGTACAGCAGGAAAAACAAGGGCCTGTTCAAATCGTGTTATTTCTAATGAGAGTTATTTATATTCTATCTAAATTTAAAAAATGTCCTTCAGATGTTACAAAATACAGGGAAATACTCCCCAAATTTGAAGAGAATATTTTAGATCTCCTTCAAATTGACCTTTAAAGGAATAAGCTGACTGTTCAGCTCCTAGTGAGTGTAGCATTTCTTTCATCAGTATACATTCTTCTATTTCCTTTTCTTTTATTCTGCAGAAACAGTTAGTTGCTCAGAAGATTCATATAGAGGAAAACGAGGACAGAGACACAGGGCTGGAACAAAGGCATAATAAGGAGGATCCGGACTGCATTAAAGCGAAGGTGCCCTTGGGGGACCTAGATCTTTACGATGGCACATACATCACCTTAGAAAGCAAAGATATCCGGTAATAAAATACTTTATATTTTAAGATTTTTTACTGAATGAAAAAAATTAACAAAACCTCTAAACACAATTAAAAAGAAAAATACTATCACTGACTGTTCTTTATTAAACAGTTGTTTTATTTTGTGTTACTTTGAAAGAAAATTGAAACAACCTCTGCCACTAATGACAGAAGGATACATACAGAAATACTGTCTTCCCCAATACTGTCTTCCCCAAACTTTCCATGTTAACCCTACTCTGAAACTTCTCTGTTCTATTACCAGCCAGTTCTACCACTGTAACACTGTACTTATGTGACTAGACTTGTGAATTAAACTGAAGTGCATCATTTAGAAGGGAGCTGAATTTTCTTAATCGTGCTTTCGGCATCTTGAGCTAGATATATGCTTCCTGTAGTGGGAACTGTCTTGACTTAAGTTTAAATGAAATTCTGTTGATTATCAAGATGTTGAGCCTTCTGGTCATGCTGTATTTAGCAAATACAGGATATGTGGACAGTCTGCTTGACATTCAGCTTCTTTGGTAATTCATCTTCTGGGATGATTGTTTTGTTTTTTCTGATATTATTTTTTTAACTGAATGAGATGGGTACTTAAAGTGGGAAAAGATTTATTTTATCCTCAGATACCTTCATTTGGGCTTCTCACCAATACTTGGGATTTGTTTGTTGCAGTTGAAGAGTGTTCATATCTGTGTGCATTGCCATTTCCCTGGCAGATAGAATATTAATCATAGTAGTGATACACTAGGTTGGTGCTGATGCATTTTGGAGGCCATCCAAATGTTGATGTTTTCTCCAAAGCAGACAGAGGTCTATTTATCCTACAGTGATGACTTCCTCATACAACTGAAATCTGGGAAGACATCAGAAATGGTCCGATGTGCTTAAACACAGGATTTTTATAATGATCAAATCGGGATACAGTCAACTGCAATACTGTCTAATGAACTTCAGCAGTAATTTAATCTGGAGTTTACTGTGTTATATCATTATGTCCTCAGCCCTGAAGACTATATAGACACAAAGTCACCAGTGCCTCCGGACCTGCAGCAGCCAGACTGTACAAAAGTTCTAGATCTTCCATATAGCATTCATGCTTTTCAGCACTTAAGGGTAAGCAAGCAAATGTAAGAATGTTGGCTTTTCTTTCCCCCATCAGGAAAAGGAATAGAGAACTCTTACTGGCAGTTCTCAGTCAAGGCTGAAAGGTATTGTAATCTTGCAAGACTGTTGCAGGCTTTCTTTAAACCACAATTGTGCCCCAATTAAAGTACCTGCTTATAGGACAGTTCCATTGGTTACACAAATCCTTTTTCTTTTTTTGTTATTGTTTGCCGTATTTTAAAGAGTTTCAGGGAAATGAAATATTTCATAACACATCTTATTACCAAACTGTATGAAGATTCAAGGTCAGAAAACTGTTTCCAGGCTTCTCAGAAGTTCCTAACATATTTGACTGTCTCTTGGGTATTGAATGCCAAGCACTAACTCAGAGGATGCGATAATTGCTCTTTAGTAGTACAAATTTAATTTGCTTTATAAAGGTGGAAGTGTGATGTAAATGTTATTTCTGTCAACAATACAGTATGAGCAAATTTCCTAATGTAAATGCATCATTAGTGCTCATATCTTGGTATTTAAGTCTTTGAAATGTCTCTTCATCTACAAAGAAAGATTTTCTTATGAACAAACTAGGGATTGGAGTTTTCTAGCTCTGTTTCTGGTTGTATGTTTGAAATGAATGTGGTTATTGTTGAGGAAAGAAGAAAGAGGAGAGATGTAGGGATACTTTCATCATTGGCATATAATGTGACAAATGGGAGTTAAGTTCCTCAGTGGTCATTAGAGAAATCAGTAGCTGCCAGATATACGGGACTACCGGAAACGTATATTTCTACTGTGGCATTCACAAGCAGAGGCTGCCTTTGGCTGCTTCTAGTATTTGCATATTTATAGTAATATGTATTATTCATTTGACGAAGGTGATGTTGTCCTGTCAGATCTCTAAGATCTTGATATGAAAGCATGATAGGAATGTAAAATGACTAAGTTATAAATTTTCCTGGGAGTCATGCTCTTGTGTGTATTTCTCTAATTTAAGTTAAAGTGTCAAAAATACCTATTTTAAGTTTTTATTTTAGGGAGTCCAAGAAAGAGTTAATCTTTCCGCACCCTTGTTACCTAAAGAAGATCCAATCTTCACATACTTATCACAGAGGCTGGGAAGAAGTATAGAGGAAATAGGTCATCGTATTTATGATGCCCTAATGAAGGTATGAAACTGTAATCTTACTGTACACCACAAAGAGCAGTAGAAATATCTCACAAGGTTAGATGTACCTGGTACATGCAATCAAATCCAGAACTAGTTTTGCACATACGCTTTCACTTTATATTTCAGTTACAAAAGGCAGACTGCAAACTTTCTCTACTAGAGGAGCAGAGGTAGGAGAAGGCATCAAAAGACAGTAGAGAGATACTTACTGCCCTCTTTAGTGACTCATGTATTGGTGTGGTCTGGCAAGCTATGTTCATTGTGCTGTCAGGATAATAAGAGCTTTTAAATACAATGCATAAAGAAGAAACAATGGTACTGAAATGTGTATGTTTCCATTAAATGCCTTCCTGCAAAATACAGGAACTCTCAGTGAACTCCAGCTAAGCTGCTGATGTTTAAATGACATTCATTTCTCATTTCATCTCATTTTGAATTTTTAGCTGTCTGAAAGGCAGAAGTTGTTTCTTTTATACTTTTATATGCTAGTTCATTCTTCCTCAATATTTACAATTGTTGTCAAATAGCAGCTTTCAAGAGAAAAAGGATAACTTAGAGTAGGTTTGGTGCTTAGCTTTCCATCCTATAGGAATTAAAGCCCTGATTAATCTTTGAGTTCATGTCTTAGTAATTACTACAACTCATGTTTTTCTGTTTTCTGCAGAACTCCTCTTCCTGGGTACTATATAATATGGCTTCTTTTTACTGGCGAATAAAGAATAAGCCATACCAAGTAGTAGAATGTGCAATGCGTGCCCTTCATTTTTCTTCAAGGTAAAGATTGCTAAAGTTTTCTTGTCAGATTACTTTTCTAGTTAGCCTAAATAGTAAACAGATTTTAGTTTTTAAAATATATCCTAAGGAATAACCCATGTTACTTGTTCCTTTTCTTTATGTGCTGTATTAGGCATATGTATAATTTAGTCATTTTCTTATGAAATTATACATTTACTGTGTGACCACAGAATGAATTTATCCTTACACAAGATTCTTACATAGTTTTAATGGATTTTATTTTCATTTTCTTTTCTTCTTTTAGGCAAAATAAAGATATTGCACTAGTAAATTTGGCAAATATTCTCCACCGAGCTCACTTCTCTGCAGATGCAGCTATCGTGGTCCATGCAGCTCTGGATTACAGCGACTTTTTTACCAGCTATTACACTTTGGGAAATATATATGCTGTAACTACTATCTTTATTTTCCAAGTCTTGTAGAAAAAAATTATATTATTTAGTCTTTGTGTCTTGACGTATAATGCTTTACTCTTTTACTGTGCATCATGTTCCATATGCATTTGACACTTAATGTTAAAGATTCTGTCAAGATACTTTCCTCCAAAAGTCTGCCTTTCAGCAAAGATTTTTATCTGCACTTGGAAATAAATCCCAGGTTAATTCTCCCACAGCTTTTCTTTAGCAGATATAATGACTTGACTTTCAGAAATGACAGGCTGCTTGTCACTACAAGTTAGCATTTGAATTAATGACTTCTTTAAAAATCTAATATTTTAAATTAAATATTACCAGACAGTGGCTGATTCTCTCTCTGTCATTCTTCAGATGCTTGGAGAGTACAACCACTCAGTCCTGTGTTACGATCATGCTCTACAGGCCAAACCAGGGTTTGAACAAGCTGTGAAAAGGAAGCACGCTGTCCTGTGTCAGCAAAAACTTGAGCAAAAATTGGAAGCCCAGCACAGGTAACTAAAGAAGCGTTCTAGTGGCAGTTCATACAGCCTGACTTTTATTATTCTGTGGCAGTTATTTACATCTCAGATAGAATAATGGTTTTCAGTTTTCTGTTTCTTTGACTATGCAATAAAATAATTCATAGGAATGCTTTAAAAAAAAAACTTGAAAATGCGCAACACAGTAGGAAGAGCTGTTATTTTAGAAAGCATGCAAAGTAAATCTTTTCTATTGTTGAATTTTCAAGATCACTTCAGCAAACATTAAATGAATTGAAGGAATATCAGAAGCAGCATGACCATTACCTTAGGCAACAGGATGTTTTAGACAAGTACAAGCTCATCCAGGAGGAACAGATCTTGAGGAACATCATTCATGAGACGCAGATGGCAAAAGAAGCTCAATTAGGTACAGCTTTTTAGAGTTCATGCTCATTATAGCAGTGAAGAATTGCATATATTCAGAATAATGTTAGGACATAACTTCTTAATGTATAAAGATGTGCCTGAGTGACTGTTGTGTTTTGTTTGTTTAAATGAGAGATTGCAGTATGTTCTTGAGCTGGAGTGGTTTTGAGCTTTTTGAAGGTGAAATTTCCACTGTGCTGATTAAGTAAATAAAAATTATTTACCAAATTTGGGGTGGAGGTGTTGACTGTAGACTGTCTCACTGGAGACATCACTTATATAGTAGGAAAAAAATGTTTTGTGCTCTGCAGGGAACCATCAGATTTGTAGACTGGGCAACCAGCAACATAGCTTGCACTGCCAATGGGACCAACCTGTTCGTTACCACCGTGGAGACGTTTTTGAAAATGTGGAATATGTTCAGGTTTGTCTATGAACCAATACCACTACTTTGTGTTGCATCCCATTTGCCTTATTAGCAAAATAGTTCCATTTTTTTGAGGCATGATAAAAGGAATGTGTTTCAGGTGTAGTAAATAGTGAGAAATCGTAGAATGCTTTGGGTTGGAAGAGACCTTTAGGGATCATCTTGTCCCAGCGCCTCTGTGGTAAGCAGGGAAATCTTCAATTAGATCAGGTTGCTCAGAGCCCCATCCTACCTCACCTTGAGTGTTTCCAAAGATAGGACGTCTACCATCTCTCTGGGCAACCTGTTCAAGTGTTTCACCATCCTCAGTGTAAAAAAAGTCTTCCTTATATCTAGTCTAATCTAACCTCTTTTGATTTAAAACCATTACCACTTGTCCTATGACAACAGAGCCCGCTAAAAAGTTTGTTGCTGTATTCTTATAGCCCCTTTTAGGTACTGAAAGGCTATAGTACAGTCTTTCTGGAGCCTTTTCTTGTCTAGACTGAACAACCCCAACTCTCACAGCCTTTCTTTATAGAAGAAGTGTTCCATTCCTCTGGTACTTTTTGTGGCTCTCCTCTGGACCTGTTCCAAGAGGTTCATGTCTTTCCTGTGCTGAGGGCTCGAGAACTGGATGTGGAATTCTAAGTGCGGTCTCCTCAGAGCAGGGTACAAGGATAAAATCACCTCTGTTGACCTGCTGGCCCCAGTTCTTTTAATGCAGACCAGGATGTGGTTGGCCACTTGCACTGTGAGCATATGTTATCTACTCATGTCCAGCTTTTCATCCACCTGTAGTCCCAAGTCCTTCTCTCCAGGGCTGCTCTCAATTGCTTCATCACCCAACCTTTTACTGCTGCCAGGGGTTCCTCTGATGCAGGTGCAGGACCTTGGATTTGGCCTTGTTAAATGTGATAAGGTTCACGCAAGCCCACTTCTTGAGCTTGTCTAGGTCCTTCTGGATGACATCCCGTCCCTCAGGCATGTCAACCCCCACCACTCAGCTTTGTGTCATCTGCAAACTTCCTGAGGACACACTCAATCCCACTATCTGTGTCACTGATGAAGATATTAAACAGTACTGGTCCCAGTATGGACCCCTGAGAGACACCACTTGTCACCAATCTCTATCAGGAGAGATACCAGCCATTTCTGCATTGACTGCTTTGCTTATTCGGTTGAACAGCCAAGTATTTCTCTCTAGGAAGTACAAGAACTCTCACTTGAGGAATTACTGCTCGCTCTTGCATAACTATACTACATTTCAGGCATGCTACCAGGAGAAAAACATGTTTAATTTTCCAACATAGTTTCCTTCAGAAAGAACAAGAAAAAGCATTAGGCAGCTAATGTTAACGAAGAGGCTTTCTAAGGGGGTTAGTTCTCTAACATACGTGTGAAATATGAAATAAGAATTATTTACTGGAAAGAATTTGCCAGTGTACCAGCTTTAAAGTATGTTTAAAGTAACATTATATCAATCGTTTATCTCTACAGCCTTAAAATGGATCATAATTTCTTTTATTTATTACACTATTTAATGACTCAAGCCATGTAATTTTTGCATGCTCCTTCTGATCTTACCTTTTTCCTGCCAAAAGCACCACAAAACTGCCATAAGCAAGTGATAAATGGAAGAGCAGAGTTCCATGGTGTTGAATCTAGAGAGTCTTTTGCAGACCCAAAATAAGGTGTTAGCACAGTTCTGTGAGTGTTTGCTAATTGTATCTCAAATTAGACTGTGCATCAGGGAAATCTGATACAGCAATGTTGAGAAGTGGAAGTGAGGTGTGTGTTAATGTTAAAATCCAGAGTAAAAGCCACATAAGCAACACAACTACTGTGTTAGAACTACAGATGAAGATTACTGCTTCATTTCTTTCGCAATGTGGAATGTGTTCTGGAGTTTCCCCTTAACTAGTTTAAGAAACAGGAATAATTATTTTTCATTATGTTCTGTTTTCTTCCTGGATGAACTTCCTACTGTAGTAATTACAAATTAAGATTATCAAGGTAA
Organism: Piaya cayana; assembly: GCA_013389865.1. NCBI lineage: Eukaryota > Metazoa > Chordata > Aves > Cuculiformes > Coccyzidae > Piaya > Piaya cayana. The sequence continues at coordinate 213,316 of WAAB01010869.1, read as the reverse complement.
TTTTGTAAGCCATGAGTCTTACTAACTGAACTGAACTGGAGTTACACAGTCTGCATATGTAGATTTTGTTTGTGGTCTATTAGAAATATTTCCTAGGTACCTTTTAGCATTTTTTGGTGATTTGCACTTGTGCTTTCGTTTTTGACTTATTTACAAAATGAATATTACTTTTTCATGATGTGACTGGATCAAGAGGCTTAAATTGACTTTTAATTATCCTGTTACCTGAATTTCTGTTCATTAGCAAGGCTTAACTACATAAATGGCGAGGGGGGGAAAATATGTGCAGGAATTCAGCAGTAGTATACCATCTCTTTTTGTTATTAAATATTATTTTCTCTGTTTCTAGTTCGGTGAAGACTCTTCAACATCTCGTATGACATCTGTGAATTTGGATCTTCACGCAAACCGAAGTGACTACAGCCAATCCTTGCAGTCTTCTCCTGTTGCTCGTTCTGTTGTTTCAGTGTGGAGTGTAGAATCAGATAGAGTGAGTGAATAAGATAAGCTTTGCCCTTTCAAAGATAGTTGTAGAAGAGCGAATCTTATTCTTGTTTATGGGAAACTCATTAGCATTTGGGCTGCAGTTTTGATGTGCAGCAGCACCGGAGAATGTAGCATTCTGAATTTCTTCAATATAAGCATCTCTGTACTGGTTTCCCATCATTTAAAATTCTACTACAGCACAGATGGGGTTGTTCTTAGCTGCCTTTGCAAACATCTGGTGCAAATAAAGCAGTGCAACTAAGTAATAATAGAAAACTGAACTGCTGTTATTCCAGAAAAGGTGAGAAAACAGTAGTTTGAAAGATTTCTGCTCCTTTTTCCTCCAGATTATTCCTTATGTTCTTATTATTTTGTTAATTAGCATATAAAAATGCTGAGAAAACAATCATAAATAATTCCTTTCTCCCTCAGGACAAACAACATATCCTTTGGCCTCAGCGATCAGAGTGCATGAAATCTTTCCCCAAAATTCCTGATCCAGAACAACTGCCAACTTATTTCCTGCCTCCAGAAAACAGGGGATTCAGGCAAGTGATGATTTTTAAAAACAGTATTTGTAAATTTTCATAATAATGTCTTAATAATAATTTTCTTTCTGGAGAGGATGTAACCATTTAGTAACTAATAACACAGATATGTTTGAACCTCTTTCTCTGGTCATTGCACAGAAGGAGGGTGTTCTCATTTATTGCTGTCTTTACTGTAACTGTAACAATCGGATCCAATTTTATGGTGATTCTTCTCTGACTGTACTAGGTAAATACATTAAATATCTACAGTATTACTGAAAGAATGACAATTTAAGCACAAGTCTGAGTGTCTTCTAGAGTATATTAAAAACAAGAAAGAGCTTGGGAGAGAGTGAGGTGAACATCTAATAACTAAAAATAACTGCTGTACATTGCATGCATCCTCTTAGCTTTAGTTATAACATAAAATTGTAAGAAAACTCTAAAAAAGGTTTAGAACTGAAAAGCCCTGGCTTGTTGCATTGGGACAGACGTAGAAAATAAGTTTAGTTGTGAATAGGCAGTAATACTTGTTATTACACAGGATAAAATAAATTTGTTTATGCTGCCATAGCTACCTTACATAGAAGAATACAATTGTGTCATATCCTACTTACTTAACATTAGAAGGTTTCTTCTCCTTGTTGGTATAATTCTAGTGTTGAGCATGTGCTCACAGAATCACTAGGTTGGAAAAGACTTACTGGATCATGGAGTCCAACCATTCCTGTCAATCACTAAACCATTCTTATCCACAAATGCCCTGAGGCTTCTTTTGAAAAAATAAAGAATGTTCAACCTCATGATGTTTTTGAAATCAAACTTTAGTTTAAACAGCTTCAGCATTTTCTTTTTCACTTGCTTATTTAGACCTGCTTACAGACCTTATTACCTTAGTATGAGAACCTTCTGTGTCTTATCTCTGTGTTGTCCATTATTTACAGCTATTCTGTGATTAAGAAATGGACAGTAATTACCTTATTTGTTGATGACATTTCAAGGGAAGGGGGTCCTTGAACTCTTCTGGCTTGTAGCTCATGTCGTGTAGCAGTCTACAGTATGAGGCTTGTCATCTGATGTGTAGCTGTATGTTTATATGTCTGCGACATGCAGCACATTTGATTTGGTTGTCCTTATTGCTAGAATCCAACCAATCCTGAGTATGCCAGAAGATACTGTCAGGCATGGAGAGAACCAGGCATCAGACTGTTCTTCGATTACTGATGCTCGTAACAACGAATCTCTAAACATACTAGTCAAGGAGCTAGACAGTAACCTGGGTTTGAAATTCAGGATACCGGATGATCAAGCAAGACAAGTAAGAGACTCGTTAATTCTCTTCTGTTTTAAAGTTTTCCTCTTTATTTCCTTAAAAGGCTTGCTCAGAACATGAAGGGTTCTGTATATTTAAAAAATTACTTGATATTGCAAGCCAATCAGTAGTTCCAAAAAAAGAAGAGCAAGTGCTTTCTAATAGGGCTAGAGAAAGGGAGAACTTCCATTCATCATAAGACTTCTTTCAAATGCTAACCAAAAGCACACAAAGTAGGAAATTTAATTGTCTATTTAAATTACTGGTTTCTTTAAAAATTTCTAACAGTCACTTGTAGCAGTTCATCTTTTGGGGGTTTCCAGTAACTACTGTGTTCCACCAAATCGGTTTATTTAGGCTGAAATTAGTCGTTTGTATCATTATCTGAAGATTCGCTGCTATAATCACTACACATTTCCATCATCTATTTAGAAAAACTTTTGGTTTGGCTTTTTCTGCCTTTTACTAAAGGAACAACTTAAGGAATTGAGACTTGAAAGACGCATGTAGGTACATACTGTAAAATTTCTTCAGTTGTTAAAAAAAACATAAATCAGAATCTTTGTTGTCCAGGTTTTGCATTCCCGTATCAACAATCAAACTATTACACAGGCGAAGATAGGAGTGTTTCTAGATCGTGCCATCAAAAAGGTATGTCAAAAACTAGTGTAAGATAAATTCAGAATTCTTATTTGAGGCTTGCACATATACTTCAAAGAGGTCAGTCCATGATGTGCAAGAAATAGGCTTATTTGCTGCCTGTCACTGAGATGAAACTAACTTAAAAATCTATGTTTACAAGTAAAACACAAGCATGCAGAGAAATATCCATTTAATTTAGTATAGTGTGAACCAAACAGTCCTGTAGTTACTTGTTCTTGTTGTGACTGCAGAACATAGAGCAGCAATATATTACCTAATCCTGGCAGACATTTGCTTAACTGACAGAAGTAGCTTGCAACTATTCCTCCAAATTCACCCCTCCCTACCTGACTGCACTTTGCTCTTATTCCTCCTCCCTACAACTCTGTGTTCCCTTCCAAACCCCCTCCAAAGAAACCAGCCCCTGTCACTCTTCTGTCAGGATAATTAGCACTCTGGGGCAAAAAATGTACCTCTGTATAACACCCTGTGGAATGCCACCTCCATCTTGCGTGGGGCCTTTGAGAGTCATCACGAGTCAAATGACAGGAAGCTTTGAGATGGAGGGTGACTTTGATGTGTCAAGCTGTTATTTCTCAAATTAACTCTCTTATACAAGAAGTGTTAAGGCAGAGTGTATGTATGTATTTGATTTAGTGTAAAATCAGTACCATTTACTGTGAGCATCTGTCTTATCCAGAAGAAAAAATAACACTAGGAGTTGATTGCATTTATTATGCTGTTCAGAACGGTCCTGTTACGTGCCTAACATCTTACTGTTGCAGTGCACATGTATTTTGGTTTTAGTTATAGCATTCTGTTCTCTACATGCTAAAAGTCTGAGCTTCTTATCATTTAGATGCTGATGTAAGAACTCTGTTGTTATCCCTGTTCTGCTAGTGATAAACTTTGTAAAGGGGGAGTGCCACAGTTGGTATCTTTGTTTTAGGAAAGACAAACTGCTAATAACTGCCTGATGATTTAGTTAAAGAAAGGTCATCAAGATTTGTATATGGAGTATAATTCAGTGAGGCATTTGGCATGAGTAACATGCAAGTAATTTTATGTATGTACATTGCAAAATTGGGGTGATAAATATTCTTACAATTATAGATCAGGTAAGAAGAAAAAAACACATTCTGAAACCTTACATTGATGAGAAATCTTGATACTGGATATAGGACCTGAAAGTAGATCTAACTACAATTTAAAAGCTGATTGACCTTCATATTGTAACATTTTACATAGATCTTATTAATGTAATTTTAAGACCCTGAAGTGGCTCGCCAGTGTTGCTTCCTGAAATGAGCTAACCTTTATCACTTCTGTATTAAGGCATTTTGTGGTCATGATATAAGGCAGTCATAGGAGTAAAGTATGAGCAGAGCAGCAGCTGCTACTCAGTTACAGTTCAGACTGTAGGTTGGGTCAGTTTGAGTAGGGTAGAGCAGATTGAATAATTTGCTAGCAGTCACTGCAAAGTGTAATCTATATCTAGTGATTAAAGTAGTATACAAGGCTGAATTTTGTTTCTTTCATACTGAACAACAGGCAGTTCTGTCTTCCTGAGACAATTCTCTGAGTATTTTCATCCTTTTCCCTGACTCTCCTATAGCCAGAAGATCCTCTATGGCTTGTGCTTAATGAAGCTGGTTTGTACTGGCGTGCAGTTGGAAATAGCACTTTTGCTATCACCTGTTTGCAAAAGTCATTTAATTTGGCTCCACATGAGTATCGGGATATCCCTCTGGTCAATCTTGCTAACCTCTTGATTCATTATGGTCTTCACTTGGACGCCAGCAGCCTCCTGCTGAAGGCTTTGGACATCAATGCCTCTGAGGTAAGACAGTGTTTTTTTGTTTGTTCAGCGGTGAATGACCTTTCCTTTGTTGTTTTGTAAATGCACGTTACTTACTCGTGCTTACTTACCTGTGCATGCAGTTCAACTTCCAGCTTATCATTTGCAACAGATGTCAATTTTCATTTAAATTCTTGATCACACTGGGGGTGATGACGGTTGCTGAGAATATAAACATCTAGAGAAAAAGTTCTTCTAAAACAGGTGACAGACTTCTTGACTCCCAAAACTTGTATTATCAGCAGTGGTTCCAAGGCATCTAATCCTAGTGTTTTGCCAGCATTTTCATCCAGAGCAGAGATCTGTAATGCTATCAGCATTGTATCTTGATTTTTAAAACCCTTAAAGTAAGGTATATCTCAGCAGGATCTTTGACTGTATAGACATCTTTTTGTGCCATTTGACATTATCTATACTGTTTTATTTGTCCCTAGATTTCACCTGTATACCTAGAGGAAGAGCTGTCTTCTAGTTGTTTAGATGACTTTACTTCCAACCATAGATTCAAAACAGGTTTTTGTATTTCTGAATGGTAATATTATAAACATTTTGTAGGTTGTTGTCTGTCATGTCGAAAGTTGTTGTATGAACTGTTTAAACTACTGGACTGGCCAGAACAATTGTGAAAATGAGGTGGGGAGGCGTGACAGGGGACACCTTTTATCTAGCAAGTTATTTTTGATCTTACATGTGAGATGCTAGAGTAGGAAGTGACTTTTTCCTGTGCTTCTACCTCTGTAGTTAGATAAGCAAGGTGCTTAAGTCTGATGGGCTGCCAGTCATCTAGCAGGTAAAACAGTTAAAAACAGGATAAACTTTTTCAATATAGCATCCAGGAACAATTTTGCAGTTGTTGGAAAAGAATCTAGCCCATTTGGATGGCAGATAAGAGTGCAAAAAGGAACTATAGAAAAAACTGCATGAATGATGTGTACTTGAAAGGACAGCCTTGGAGGGGAGGAGCCATGGGATCCTCATGGCCATGTGTGGGTAGGACTTTTTGTCAAAAACGAGGGCCATTTCTAATCCATTACAGTAACACCTACTCCTGTTTTTTCATGCATTCTTAGTCCTGTAAGACCTATGGTATCAAAAAATCTGGCAGGAGCATTTGTACTTCAATAGTATTTCCTGGAATATAATGAAAAGTAAATACAAACTAAAATTAATTACAGCTATAAGAAGTGAAGAATGTACCATATTAGCGAAGTCATTTAAAAAACACTGTTGCTCAGCTTGCACCTTTTTCTGAATGGTATTTAACAATACAAGCTAAGATGAATTTGAAAAACCTTAAGCTATGGATCAGTCTCCTAATTTTCAGATAACGTAATGTTATTTTAGTAGACAAAATGGCTGCTAAGTCACAATATTATAGTCATTATTCTAGCATTATAATGTTAATTGCAGCTAATTACTTTGTGTAAGTGAAAAATTTCTTACTCAACAAATGAAATGTAATGCTTTGCTATGTGCCTTTATTAGAGTGCTAACTAAATTCTACACAGTGAAAAAGGTGTTTGTAATTGGTATTTAAAAAAGAAAAATGTGACTTCTTTTAGGGAGATTACCCAAAAGCAGTGGACAAAATATTAAGTTTTATAAAGAATGGGAGGTAAACACAAATATACACTCCTAAGTTAGTGTGGTATTGCTGTTTTGAGTAACATAGTTCTGTTCAAGTAAGTCCTGAATGCTCTTGACAAATAAAATGCATCTGTCGTGCTAGAACACTAGGAATATTTTAATGATTTTGCTGACATTTAGTTATTCTAAAGTGTCTTCAAGCAAGTCATTTTAGTTCTTTGCTAACCTGTGCAGTAAGCATTATGTTTATGATGGATTTTAAGTAAGTAATACTTAACGTCAGCTTGTGTGTATTTTAACAACTGTTTTTCATTTTAGGAAGATAGAATCCTGAACTCAGCACACCAAGCTGTTAGTTCTCCATCCTAGGAATAGGCAGTCATTATTTAAGAAGTTTTGTGTATTATTTCTAGCCAAGTTTAGTAGATTGTGGATTGGCAGGGATTTTTCCTAGTTGGCTTCAATTTCAGACAGTGGACATACTTATGCTGGGGTATATTGCTTTTCTCTTTGCAGCCCCTGACTTTTTTGAGCCTAGGAAATGCATATCTGGCTCTGAACAATGTTAGTGGAGCCCTGCAGGCCTTCAGACGTGCACTGGATTTGACAACCAAGTGCTTGGAGTGTGAAAGCAACCTGAAAATGATCCGCTGTTTGCAGTTTTATCCTTTTCTGTACAACATCACCTCTTCTGTGTGCACTGGTAAGCAACTGCTGAAAAATGGACCACAAGTTGAAATAGTGTCTATTTAATTTGTCTTGGATATTGCTCCTGAAATTAATTATTACCATTTTTTCAAGGATCTTCCTTTTGCTTTATACTACTTTGTAAGAAACAAGGGTGAGGTGTTGCTTCTAATGGAAAAGTTAACAGTCCATTAAGAAGAGCTTTTGAGGATGACCTCTTAAATATCTAGAGGACTACCACTGAGTGCATATCACTTTCTGAGTGTGTCAGTAATACCTTAACAGCCTCTCTGATGTATTTTACTGACGGTTGAGGAATACCGCCTTCAGTATTTATGGAAGCATACAGCTACTACTGCTAGGCTACTCAACAACCCTTTTGTTATATCCATTTAGATTTTACAGTCAGATGGATATGCTTTCTTAAAGTTCAAGAACTGGGTGAAGAGCAGTTTAGTTTTAATTCATATATTTTCTGCATGTTTAGCATTTTGAAAGTAATTTTCTTTACAGAATAGACTATATTGTGTCAATATTTTGTTTATATGGATCTGTATTCACTGCTCTTAATCTGCCAAATATCTGAGAAGAATGACTGAACCCAATCTCTTTACAAAAAATTCTTGAAAAAATTTTGAGTTAGAATACTTGTTATTAGTGGTTACTTTAAAAAAAAACCCAAACAATAACAGCTGTTGGAAGTGAATTGTGTCATTTCAGTGAATCCTACTGGAATATTTCTAGTATTTTATCTGTACTTGCATATGACTCATCTGCTGATCAGGAGCAATCTTGAAGAACATTTATGAATGTATTTTGTAATCCTTTCTCTCAAAATTTTACTCAGGTATCTTCCCATCTAATCTTTCCTGTGTTTTTAAATGAAAACCTCGCATGAGAGAAATGTTTCTGATTTTTGGTATTGCTTGGACTTTCTCTAGATTTTTTTTAATTCCCTCTCCAGTGCAAAGACATAGAGAATCATTCTCTGATGTAGCATCTAGAATTATGCTGTCTAAACACAGACTAGAGGATGTCGTGTCTTCTAGTACAAAATGGATGATGATGTTGCAGGTGAAATTCCGGGACTATGCTGTTAGAATAATACTACCTTTTCTGGCCTTAGGCATTTTTCATTGACAGCAGATCAGTTGTGCCGAGAAATTAATTCTACTGGACTAAATGTAGCGTAGTAAGTGATTCATGGACCAACTGATGGATCTCCTACTGTTTTCCATAATGTCAACTCTAACACTGGTACATTTCATTGAATCTCTTACTATTGGATTGCCCTTCTCTTAAAAATCCTTACAGATACTGAAAGCAGTAGTGGGACTTGCACATTTCATCAGAATGAATTTCATCACTTTCACTGTTCTGAAAAAAAAGCACATTTGTTTACTTTTTATTACAAACTTCTTTACAAGTGGCTGTTACTTACAAGGGTAAAGTTGTTCCAGTTAAACCTTAATAATAGCCACTCTATTTTTAATTAAGCAGAAAGTAATTTAGAGAGATATTCACAGAACTGAGATGGTAATGAGCAATGGCTGTACTAAAACTGAAGGTGATCTTTTCTTTTTTCTTTGTATGCTTTGTTCCTTAAACTTGTAATGCTTAAAAATATATTCATCTAGTTTGACTGATTCTTGGCTGCTGTTTGCATTGATTCCTAATCCAGGATGTTCATTTTGAGGTCAGCTGCATATGCTGTTCAGGAAGTTTGTGTTTCTTGAATGTGAGGAGAAACTCGTATCAAAAGTGCTTATGGGAAAAGTGTTATCTTTCCTTTTTTGTTAGCTTGGACACAGGTTAACAAAGAGAGCCTAAATATATTCATCTGGTATATTTGGGTTTGTTTATTAAGGAATCTGTGAAGCTGCTAAATTAAGAGTGAAATATGCCTTAGCACGTTAATTTGCTCATTAAATTTCAGTATTACAGTATTAAGTATTTTACTCTGTCTTTATATTTTTGCCATTTTCTGGGACTCTTCCTGTCTTAATATTTCTTTTTTTCATTTCTATTTATAATATCCTTTAGGTCGCCTTTGTCTGAGTACAAGAAACCTGAAAGTAGGAATCTGACAAACAGTGTAAATGTTCTTTGTACGTTCTTGTGCAGAGTGTAAAATAAACGTACTGGTTAATTCAACCTTCGTGATGATTTGTGGTTTAAGTCAAAACTCTGAATTCAAAAAGGAAAAGGTAGATTTGTGTGTCTTATTTTCATAAGGTTTGGGAAAATATTTTTCTCCTCCACTGTAAACTTTGATTGACTCAAGGGGAACTTTGACAGGCTGCATGAAAGTGAGGTTAAGTCTCCAAAATCAGAATTATTTCCAGAATACATCCCCAGAAATCACACTTCACACTTAAAAGTATCCTTAAATTTTGAGAGTCTTTTGTTCATTCTTCAGTCCAAAGAAAACAACTGAAAAGTGATAGTAAGTTTGAATTTTACATATACAATGCAATAGTATATACAATCATTCAACCACTACATATAACCTAAGAAATTCAAACTATTTAGATGCTAATATTTAACATTGTTTGTTGCACTTACAGCATTTGTTAAAATATTAATATTGTGTAGACTTAGAAGATTCATAGGGCAACACAGCCTGCTTGTTTGGCTCCATGACAGACTGGTAGGCACATTTTGATGACAAGATGCAAGTGAACACCACTTTCACACACCTTTCTGAATGGGACTTTAGGTATAGAGCTAATGCAACACATTTGTAAACACATGGATCAAATGTATGCTTGACAGTCCCAGTATCACTAGATTGTTTCTTCAGGAGATTTTCACAGCCTTTCAGATTGTGTTACTGAGTGGAGACAGCTGATATTGAATTTAGTTAATCATCTTGTTATTATGCACTTGATAGCATGTCATAACTATTAATATCCTCTGAAAATGGATATGTTCTGCTGAAAAATTTACTAAGAAATTGGGATGACAAATGTTGTCTCTGCTTTAGTATCTTGTTTTGATAAGCATTAATTCGGTATTTCTGAAAGTAACAGCAGTAGGGCTGCCTGTGCTTTGGGTTGTAGGCCCATGCGATAGCTGTGGTTTTGCTTCGCCTGTCAAAAGCCTCTATTCACAAGAAGTGAACTAACTAGTGAGACATGGAGTTCCTTGCCCTACTGCCGTGAGCCATTGGCAGAATCCAGCGAATGGTCAGTGGTAGTTATATGCTAGCATGGGATGAGGCTTGGGATCAAAAATCTGAATGTATAGTCTGATTTTTTGATTACAGTATGTGCCTGGTGTCTATTTGAAATAGGTGAAATAGCATCTAACATGTCAGCATTCCTTTCTTTTATGCTCCTATCTGTACTAATGCCTGATACTTTTTTATGCTAACATACTTCTGTTCTAGATATAAGATTACATTTCAGACCCAAATCATTTCATGCATGCGAGTAGAGGAATTTAAAGACCTCAGACCAACACTTTCATATTTAACTTCTGCCTCCTAGACTGATGTTTATATAAATGTTTGGTTTCATTGTAAAAGGATTTCTAAATCTGCAGAGATTTTTGGTATTTTTTTTTCCTTATGGAGGAAGAGGGTGAAGTGTCTAAAATTTAATGTAACTACGTCACCTATGGCTTGTATTTGAGGTAATTGTAGGAGTTCAGTCAGTTGCAACTAATATGAATTAGTTATCCTAATATATAGGACTACATATTAGACTATATATAGACTATGCAGTGCTGCATATAGCTCCATTACTTGGACCAACAGCCTACATACGGCCAAATAACAGAAAATGATTGGAAGACTTCATTGCTATAGGATTATCTTGTAGTGGTACTTCTGGAGGGGGCTTGGCAATGTTAAGGGTCTTGTTACTGAATGATCAGTTTTTACGTTATTGGGCAAGTCAGTTCCTGAAGCCTACTAGGTAGCAGAAACTTTATGTTGCTTGACAGATACCTAAGCAGACACATGACACAGGAATAGCAGGACTGAGAAATTTGGGTAACAAGTGTAAAAAACTTAATGTGAGAAACATGATCAACTCTCAGAGCTGCAGAAATTAGATACTTGGGCTCTGTGTTGCTCATTAAACTAGTAGAGAGAGCCAGCATTATTTTTGCCTACTATTGAAATGGTGCACTGCCAGGTTTTGCTTTGCACACCTTTTTGGCTTAGATTATGGATGCTTTTATCATGTGATAAAGTCGGTAGAGTTATAATCAGCCAAGGCCTAAGGGATTGTTCCTGTGCCACTTTTTTTAGCTGAAGTGAACATTCAGTTATTTCTTAAAATGGTTACAGTATACTAGAAGCATGTTTTTAGTGTGATGGTCAGCTGGCTGTTAAAATGTGCTGATTTATTAATTGATGTTGCATAGGACTTTTCCTTATGTTTGTAAACAGAATTGCTGCTTGGACAAGCAGAAGTCATTTGGGCTCAAAAAATTTTTGTCTGACTGTAAGCACCTACTTCTCACTGACAGTTCCAATTCATTCTGAACTCACACACTTGACATTCTTTCAAACAAGATCAAAATTTAAAAATTTAAAATTTATTAATGGACTGATGGTATTCAAAACATGAAGCACAACTTATTTCAAGTTTCAACTTTCTTTGGACTCACCATCTTTCATTACTTGGCAGCATAGTGATTTTACAAAGAAGTTTTGTCAGGCTTTGTTGGAAGTAGATGCAGTGTGAGTACCTTATGAATGTATGTGCATGCCATCAAGATATCTGAATACTTTTTTGATGTGTGTGTGTGTTTGTTGAAGCAATACATACTTCCTTACTTTATGACTCTAGTTCTGTAATGCATACCGTAATAGCTTATTGACCTGCTTAAAGTATGGCTTTAGCGCCCCCTTGTGGTACAAATACCCTATACAACATGAAATCAAAAGTAGTTTTATTTCATCTCCTCCTTCTGAAAATAAAACGTGGGGAAAATATATTTGATGTTTTGAGTGTATGGGTTTTCCCTTCTCTCTGAACACTTAAGTTCTTACAAAGTTAAGAAGCTTAGGCCTTTCAGCAAACTGTCGTGTAGGGGAAAGGTTGACCTGAAAGGAGAATCTCTGCTTGAACTCTTAATAGTAAGCTTATGGACAGAATAAATTACTTGCTTAAATCAAAGTCATAGTTTAACCCGTTCACTCTAACTTGACATCTGCAAACACTTTGAGTTCCCTATGACAATTTCAGATACACAAACACTAAGCAAAAAAAAAAAAAAATTTAAGTGTGTTAAAACACAGAGATGTGAAATACTTTGCATTTCTAAAAGTGCCTTTCACTTACTCAATCATCCCCTGCAAGTTAGGATTTACTTGATAGTCCCAGCAAGAGGGCTGTTAAGTTTTGGTTCCATTTGCTATAGCATGAAGTCCCTTTAGACTTTTTTATCATAATAGCATTTTAGTTTCCTCCTCTTTAAGCTGCTGGTCCCCCAAGGAATGCTTATCACTTAATAAGTGGAGAGAAGGTATCTTTATTCTTGATTTTAAATTTAATCTTGTCTAAGTTGAGGCAAAAGGTCAGAATCTGTAACAATTGCATGAGATTCTGAACTGAACACTACTGTATGTTTAAAATTCAGCTTTTTCTTTCTTTGACTTGTGCATCATGTAAAGGCATAATTCTCAAGAGCTCCTGAGCCTTATTTAAACTACCACAAATGTTAGTACTCTTACTTATCTGATTGTATTAATGAAAGGGATGAGTTCCATGGCTGTTCGTTTTCTTTGCTGCTTTTAATCTCTCTCCATTGCCTTGTGGGAAAGTTCATATATAAAAACAGAGTAGTTAACCCCAGGAGGGTTTTGAAACAAGCAGAATTCTATGCAGCATGTGAAGAGCTAGTCAGAGCTCTCAGAAACACATCATGGCAAATGTGTACATGGTCACTTAATAGTAGCACAGAGAAAGTGGGTTCTGCCTTGAACAATAGTAGTGCCCAAACTGATGTTATCATTTGAAGTTAAATGCTCGGTTGCTTATTCTGCACATGCACGCACCTGCAGCCTGTTGTTCAACTTGCAGGTTCCACCTGGGATCTGAAAATCAAGCTGCATTCTTTCTCCCTCAAGCATTTCTGGCAATGGAGATCATACAGTGGCAGTCCACCTGAAAGATCTGTTGGTGCTGCACAAGTGGAATCTAGGTCACTGTATTTGGTCTCTGCAGTACTAAGGAGAGTGAGTGGAGGTTAAATTTTACTTGTGTAGAATGAAAACTGAGTGCAGGCGGGTAGGAGATAGGAAGAATGAGGACTGCGGTTTGTCCTGTTGGAAGCAGGCATTCCCAGGGAATGGAGATGTCAGGATATGTCAGATGTTCCTCTGAATGGGAGATACTGGTGACATTTTATGTGAGAATGTGCTCTGTGGGATTAACGTGACTCAATTGTTCTTTCAGTTTTGTGCTACTATTTCACAGTAGTCCAGCAAGGGAAGAAGCAGTTCCTACCATCCAACTTCACTGCTGTAATCATGACATTGCTAGAATTTTAGTGCTGTGATCTGGAAGATAGTTGACCAGATGCAGGCTTTTTGATAGTTTTTACCATTTGGTTTGGTGCCTGCTTTATAAGTCAGATCTTTCCCTGAAAAGCATCTGTCTGGCATCTTGTGAGTGGCTGAACATAGGTGAAAGTGAAGGAACTTGCCCTGATAGTGCCATGTCAGGCTCATTTGGAAACATGTCTTTCCTTTCTGAATTTGCATATAGTTTTCTTTCTATGCAGAGATGTATAGGTTGAGACTCTTGAATTTAAAAATCAAAAGATTTGGTATGATGTTAAACAGGGTATCTTTAGCTGCACCACTCTCCAAAGGCTGTACATGCACTGCTCATGCACATTGCTTCCAAGTTACCACTTGCTGGAAAACTGTTAAGCATTTTAAAGGTTTTTATAACCAGCAAACAAGGTGTGTCATCTTAAGTATATCTCTGTTGCTCAAATGTCATTCGCTTTTGCATTTTTTAAACATGCTAATGGGTGAATTTGGTCTGCAGCTTCTTATTTTAGCACTAGGTGATTTCTTTACATCATGCAAAGTCTGTCTTGCTAGCTTATATACTTTGCGTATTTGCAGCATGACAGTGTACCTAACAGCTTCTCCCAACAGTCATCAGTCTCGCTTTGCATCATGCTCCATTAAGAATGGTATGCTTGCAACGTTCAGTGTTCTGTATTCATTCTGTCTTTTCCTAGAATCAAGGTGACAGGCTAGCAGAGGAGGGAGAAGATGTGACCTCAGCTGCAGGAATGACAAGGAAATGGGGATTTCCTCATGTAGTAGGAAGAGGATCATCAGGGGTTAGAGTGAAAGGGAAAATGTCTCTTTCCAACTAAATTTTTTCAAAACCTGATACTTTCTCATATTGGCTTTTCTCTGCAATGTTTTTGGTGCTTTTTTGTGATAGGAATGTGGAGAAACTGAGACATGTTTGCTGCCATCTGTGTCTTCATCTCTCTTTAGGAAGCTGCTTTTGCCAGTCATGTTTTCTTGCATGTAGCTGCTAAGAATACTTACTGAACCTGAATAATGTGCACTGCCTAGAGCTGGACCTTTTTAAAAAGGTCTAACAACTGCATATGTTCAACAGCTTTTTTAGGAGAAATAGTAATTCCCCAGCTAGATCTCCAGCAAGATGTGGTTGCACAAACAACTTCAAGGTAAAACTGTATAGACCAAATTAGTGAGTTGGTTAAAGCATCTTTGGAAGATAAAGAACATGAGGTCCTCATGTATGGTGGAACAACAGTGTGTGGTTTAGTATCAATAACAACTTACGAAGACCTTGAGGACTGTATTCACTTGGCTGAAATCTGAGAACAACAATGTGGCCTTAGCCTGTAACGAGTCATGTTGAGATGGTCTCAAAGCAGCATGCAATGCCATGTGCTAAGATTAAAATGAGCACTGCATGCTGAGACATGGAGTGCCAGGCACTTAACTACCACTGACCTGTCTATTGATTTGTGGTTTTTCTTTTAAGGGTGGTTGCCTGGTTCATGTGAGTTTGTGTTGTGCTCGGACTGTCCTCAAAACTTGGTATCAGTCATCTGTTTTGGCTACCGGTGACTGAAACGAGGACAATTCAAAAGTATCCCCAGAGGAAGAGATTGATGCTTCTTGAAAATAAATCTTGCACATAGAAGTCACCAAGGACAAGCCTTTGTCTTCAAAAGTTATATGTGCTTATTTCTTTTGCTGTCTTTCCCCAAAGCAAAAAAAAAACCGCACTCAAGCTATTCTTGAGACACAAGCAGAAATTCAAACTGGAGTGCTGCTTACCTTCGTACACTGTATGTTGGACCTGGGTCCCCTGAAGGAGGCGTTTTCTAATCTGACAGGATTGGAAAGTTTAAATTTAGATGTTCAGATATTTCTATGTTTTGGGCCCTATTCTCAGACATCATAGAGCAAGTTATTGCTTCTAGATGTGCGTCATAAAAAAAAAAAAAAACACCAAAAAAACCCCAAGCTCGTATTTTAGTGGGTGGTGAGGAAGGAGAAGAGTGAAAGCTTTAGGTTATCAACCTCTTTGATTTTCCCTTCCCTGTTTCAGCTATAAAAGAGGTGTTGGGTGGTGGGGATGGAGGCAATTGACGTTTTTATTCTGTTATAAAGTAGCCCACTGAATTCTTCCAAGATGTTTTGCATGCATGTCCCTTATTAAACTGTATTGTGTTTTAGTTTTGATAGGTTTGTCTTCCTTTGGGTTTTTTTTCATGTTTTGTTTATCAGTTCTTTATATTTCATAAGGAGAATTTGTGTACCTTTTCATCAGGGACTGATCTGTTATGCAGTGGTGAAGGATTTCTCTCAGTATGAGCAAGAAATCTGGTTATGTATTGTTGTCATTTGTATATTTTGAAAGGTTTAATCAGAACTGCTGTAGTAAGACATAGATAATCTTTAAATCTATAGCTAAACCAATTTAGAGGCATCTTTTTGCTACAAATCAGATTTTTAAACTATTTATCTTTGAGCGAGAACAGTAGTTTTACTAGATAATCCTCTTAATTGAAAACCTCATTGGAGTAAATAATAAAAAAGAACTTTTCAGTGCTTGAGTCTACATTTTGACCCTATGTATCATCATCCTGTTGTCTGCTCTACACCAAACCAAAGCTTGTTATCTAGCACACTCTTCTGACTACTTGATTTTTAGCATGCCCCTCATCTTTGAAGGAGGGCCACTGACTGCTTATCTAAAGGAGGAATTTAGAGAAGAAGGAGGAATTTATGAAAATCAACTTCTAAAATACTTCACATGGCTTTTCGTTATTTGTTTTCTGTAGTTAGTTTTTATTTTTCAGGTAGCAGTATGTCCTGCCCTTTGAAAACGTGTATTTTTTAATCTGTAATTTCCAGTTTTGCACAGGAGTGTTTATATTAAAGGAAAAAGTTAAAAATGAACAATGTTTTTGTGGAGGGAGAAAACGCACTAAAAACCTTGTCTGAATTTTGGGCACTACACTCATTGTTCTCAGCATTCATATTGATACAGGACTTGAAATACTTGGCCAGAGGGGGAACTTTATTACAACTTGGCCTTTGTTATTCTGGAATAGTAGCTTTGATGATACATGGATAGTAGATAAATTTTTTTTAGTGATTTATACAGTATGTTGCAACTATAAAAGGTACTGGAGATGCGCTTGTGTTACTGTTACGGAGCCTCATTGAAACTGGCAGCAATACTGGTGGTTTCAGAGAGATCAAGAGTGAACGCTGGGCAGTCTGTTTGGCTTTTCAGCTCTGCAGCAAGGGTTTGAAGATTGTTATGCTTCTGCAGACAAAGATTGCCCATCTGCTTTGTATCATTCTTAGGTCCTATTGTGCACATTGACTATGTAGTAGGACTTGTATTTCTCTTCGGTTAAATGTAGACCTATCAGACATTCACAGACCAGTATTGTATAGCCAGGTAACTGTGATAAAGTACTTCTGCTTCTCATTTACCTTTACTTCCCAGCTCTGTTTGTCATTTGGATCATTTTTCACTAAAAATAAACTAGGAACTCTTTGGTTATATTTTCTTTTACGCTTGTTTGTGTGGAAAGTGCCAGATTTTCTTTGGTGTGGCTTCTAGAGCACAGTGCTGTCTTGCAGTTCAGCAGTTAACACCTTGTGACCTTTCTGTAATGTTTTGATGACAATCATGTTCAGTCTTAAAGGGTTTGCAGTTTCTACTCTCAAAGCTTAATCATAAAAAAAAAATTGAAGAGTAAATTTTGAAGAGTAAGAGAAGGAATGCATTGATTTTTAGAACAAAACCTTAATAGGACCATGTTAATTCATAATTAAGGCGAGCAGAACAGCAGTAGCTACTAAGGCTAGATCTGGCTTCTAGTTACTGCTCATCCCATTCCTTTTAAAATTCATGTCAAAATAACCAAGATCAGTTATTTTTTTTCCCTTAGCAAATACTTTGCAATCAAATATCTCTTCATATAGAACTGGAGTAACGTAGTTGCTGTTAATGGTGTTCACCTTGGAATATCAAGGTAATTTGGATATGCAGTGTGTTAATCACCCCTGATAACATTGCCATGAAAGTTAAAGCTTGGGTTTTATGTTGTCTGAATGATGGTCTCTCAAACAGCACCTCCCCATACACACTGTTCCAGCTTGTTAATATCATGTGGTGGTGAAGTCACTGTGGTGCACGCGATAAAGACCATTCTTCAGGTGCTAGTTCAACCCAAATTTTGTTGACTGAGATCCCAATAATTTTACATGCACAAAGGCTTGTGGTAGGTGAGTTCATTAATTTCAAGATTCTTTTGTGAACCCTGATAAGTTATATTGCCTGTGACATGAAGCACTGAACAAGACTTGTTCTCTGAAAGTGATGGGTGACAACATGCTGGCTTTCAGTTAAATTTCTGTAGTGGATGCATTTTAGCCTAATTCAAAATATGCAATGTCACCTGAGCAGCGAGCGCCCCTAAAAGCTTCACATGACCTAAGAACAGCATTAATTGTTACTCATTTTCATATGTAAAGTGAAATATATATGTAATATACTACCCCCTTTGACTCATGTCTCTGCATCTGTGTAAACAATGACTAGGAAAAGTAAAAAGAAGGCTGCAGTATTCATGGGGATTAAAACCTGTTTCCTTTAAGCTCAGTGATATGTCATTTCTGCTATAAAAAAGGATGAATTTCCTTTGCTGAATTGCACTGTGAGAAAAAACAAAAATGGAGTTAATAACTCCTGTTAGCAGCTTGGTTTCAGTTTGTTCTGTACTCTGACAACTTGGGCATTAGGCTGACTTATATCTGTATTAAACAGAGTTCTCTCTGTGTTGTGTAACTGTAAGGGACACATTTAAGTGACACTTAATCTCCAGATAACTTGCATTAATCTAATGCAAGTTGCCGACTACAGCAATAGTCACTTGATTCTTGTAATCATTCAAGAGATAATATAGCTCTACTTATTCCAAGTGGTAGGAAAAACGTCAGTACCTGAATTTCAAATTCCTTTATTTTTAATTTTGATGCGTTATTCTGCCATTTTAATTTCTAAATATGTACCAAACAATTTAAGGAAATTCATCTCATTGTAAGAAGTTAAGCTATTAATTTTCTTAAATCAAGTACATTGGCACATAGATGGTGGACTTAGGAATGTCATATTTCACAAGCCCTGCACTAACGAAAAAGAATAAAAAGGTCAGTAAAAACTCTGTGCTGACCGAAGACATTTGGCAATAATTTTTACTTCTTATTTCCAATACTGCTGATGGCACCAAATCACCCATTTTAAGTTGGCATATAGGAAGCAAACAGTGAAAATAATTACTGGGGCCTAGTTCTCTCTGCCAGATGTGTCTCAAGACACAAACAGTTACAGTGACAGTTAGTTTAGATTTTTAAAAACAATCAGTATCCTCTTTAATGGTGATATTGATTACTGTCAGGACCTTCCTCAAGGTCCAGCACTTCCATGTATTGTAATATGGGTAGTGATTGTTCATCTTTCCACTTTTCCATACTTTTCATGTTTCTTTCCTTGCTTTGAGTAAGTGGCTTTCAGCCTGAGGGTCTGGAGTCACCTGAATTGGCAGAAATTTGCTCTTAAACAAACAACAAAAGCACACATCATACCAAAAAAAAGTTTGTATGTAATAAGGGAAGTTCGTGATTGTTTCCAAGTGTGACTTTTCTGAGAAATGTGGCAATATGAAGTATGGTTCAGAAAACAAATTTATTATGCCTTTATATATGGAGCATGTCTTCAAGGTCAGTTCTCCTTCCTTGCTGCAGATGTCAACACTCTTTGTGTTTCTATCCTTATATTAAGTGGGTTTCAGCTTAAGAGTTTGGACTCATCCAAACCCTAAACAAGAACTTAAGTCTACATTTTTATAGTGGATGTTGGGGAGAGGTCCTGAAAATGAAGAAGGTGCTTAATGTTAAATGGAATGATCTAGCACACCTTTTCTGTGTTTAAAAGGTGTGTTGTGCTAATGCTGTTCAAGTGCATTCACATTGGCCACCAAACTTACAAACTAGAACAACACAAGAAATAGAGACCATTATATACTTCTGAGTTATTCTTTTAATCTGCAAGGTCTTGATGCTTCAGTTCAGAGTTTGTTTTTTCTATCCAGTGGATTTGCTTTACAGTTTAAGAACGCTTCTCTTTTTTTCTCCCAACGTCTACATTAACCTGGCACAATCAAACTATTTATTTGTGTTATTTCCAAAACTTAAATAAAGGCTCAAACACTTGTTTTGTCATCTCTATAGCATCTTTGTTTCACTGCCTGGAACATAGTAACCAGGTCTCAGAATACACAAGGTAGGACAGTCTGATCCACTTTCTCTGAGCTTTCTTAGCTCTGCAGAATCAATAGGAGGAGTGGTAACAGCTGCTCTCAGAAAATAAAGGAACAAGAAAGTGATCCTTCTCTAGCAAGTTTTCAGAATGGAGTAAGCTGAATTGATCAAGTACTATGAATTAGTTTTAGACTAAGAAGTTTTGTAGCTGTGATATCACTGTGTCAGGACTTCACACCTAGAGTCCACATATTCATATTTAGGCAACGGGAGTATATGTGAATTGTTAATAAATAGTGCATAGCTGAGCATTTGTAGAGTGGCAGTCGCTTTGTCCTTCAGACGGCTGAGGTGCTGTTAAGTATTTCAGTGATACAACTGGTGTTCTACAGCCAGCAATTGTGCTTGGAGTTTGAGGCTACGTTGTTCCCTTGCTGGTCTGGCACTCTTATCTGGTGGTCTTTCTGTTGACCTTCAGGCATCAAGCTGATGTTTAACTGTAAAGGTCTGACTTGCAGTGTTTAAGTACCACGAGATTCGTGGTACATTCCTCAGAGATCTTGAACTTCCGCTGTTTTCTCAACCAGCATTTTTTCCTTCTGCAATGTCAGACAACTGAAAGCAGCAGTTTGAAAGAATTAGGCCACTCAGGTTTCTATATATAGCACCTCTCAGATCCCAAGAAAACCAGTACTCTTATCTAGTCTGTGTTTAGCTGTGTTTGTAAATTAATATTAACAGAATTGGTCTTAAGTACATTTTATGTGCCATCATGTTTTTTTCCTTCTGCTTGCTATTTCCAGCTTTTTTCTCTTTTTGCATTTTTATTTCAGTTTGAAATAGTTGTTTTGCATCCCCTTTGCTTTTTTCTTTTTACCACTGATGAGTTGACCTTCAGCAAAAGCAAATTCTGGTCATCACTTTACTGAGAAGCAGTTGACTTACATCAAAATCAGGTAGTTTTGGTGTCAGGCAGAGGAACTAGTTTCAGCTTTAGGGTTCTGTGAACATGATTTCTCATACATTAAACATGAGAATCTCCATATATTGAAGTGACTTTTTTCTTAATTAAACCAATTAATTTTTTATTGACAGCACGGGAGTGGTAGGGAGGGGATTAAAGAAACAGTCAATGACTGATGGAGTAGGAAAAGTAGAGTATAACTGTAAGGCAGATTTTAGAAAAGAAACTGAAGTTAACTGCTTCTTTATATATATATATATATACACACACACATTCCTAAAATAACATTGGCTTCTTGCTGTATATAAACAGAAAAGGTAAGGCAAGGAATACTTCTTGCAGAGATTATTTGAATATACTTTATTTTGTTTGATTTTGGTGATCCCCTCCACCCCCTGAAAATACTGGTCTGTTACTTCTTCAGAGATGCAAAAGTGGAAATCATACAGCAAAAAGTTATAGTTTCACTTGGCTGAGAAGTAGTAGGTTACCTATACACAGAAGTTACAACCATCCTCTTGTCCTGATGGCTTGATAAGAGAGACTTAAAAACATTCTTTTGTAAAATGGGATCTTTGCATGGAGAATGGAGGAGTTGCTGATGTACTTTATTCACATTCTTTGTATTTTATGCTGGCATTTGAAAAAATAATGCTTTCCATATGCATGGAGCAATACAATTTGCATTCATGAGGGTAAAATGGGGAACATGCTTGAGAATTTTGCATTTAATCTAAGCTTTCTTTCATATGCTATGTGCTTCTTGATTCATTTGCATATGTATGCTATTTGCACTCACAAGTGATTGAAATAAAGGAAGGAGGGATTTGAGAGCAACAGCTTTTGTACAGGGAATATGTTTTTATCCATGGGTTGATAGGCAGGAGCCTCAGTCCATGTCTTTAGCCCATAGCTATGCAGTGGGGTTTGGAGCAGCTGCCAGGCTCTCACATGCGTGGAGAACCCTGTCTTTACCTGTGCAGATCTGGTTGTCAGCTGAGGGAGCAGCTTACTAAACACTTATTGCCCTGGAAGACTAGAAAGTATTATTAGTAGAAAATGGATCTTGAATTAAAATGTATTTAATATCAAAAATGTTGCTGTAGATCTCAGAGTTGCAGGTGGCTACCCTATAAGCACTCTGAAAGCTTAACAGTGTCTCAACAAAGGATACTCAAAGGCTAGTGTTGCAAGTTTGCACTTCTTTTTATCTGTTCATTATTGGCTCTGCATTTGGATTTTTCCAATGTTTATTCCTAGGTCTTTGTATTTGATGGAATCTGTGCATGTGACCTCGCCACAGAACTATTAGGTGTTAAATTCTCAGCTGAATAAACTTCTGAATTTTGCACATATTACTATCTGTAGGGTTGGGTCTGTCTGTTTCATGAGCTGGTCTTATCCATGTACTGTCTATTGCTGACACAGAAGGCCAGAGCCTGGCAGTCACACATCAGTCTGCCTTGGTCCTTTTTCTCTTGCACATGAGCACAGTGAGCGTTACGGTGTCTAAGTGAAGTTCATATGGTAGGCAGCCCCCACAAATGGTCACTAAAAATACGTCTTGGGGATACTCATTGGAGTGGCTACCACCACAGAGTAATTTTCTATGTGCTGCGCAACCTTTTCTCAAAAAATACTTGATTTTTCTTTCATCAGTAGTTCATAGTGTATACCTAATAACGTTGTTTCCTGTAGCTTTTGTAGGTAATCTGCTTTGTCAAGAGGCAGATCAGCTTTTTAATCGGAGTGAAGTCTTTCATACCTTTTAGGGTTATTCTGTTAAATTGTATGTATTATCGAAAACTAGAGGACTGTAGCTTCTATAGTATAACTTCTGCGCTTGTATCCAGGAGGAATAGTCTTACATGGCATATCAGTAAGTTTCTCTCTTTCAGGCCACTGTCATGAGAAAAATCCAGATGACCGTCATGACAAAGAGAAATACTTTGATGACCACCATGAGGCAGTTACAGCGGTGGCAGAAGGACACTATGAAGGAGATGCAGAAGATCTGGAAGTCCTTACTCAGAGTTCAACAAGGGATCCTTCCATCTTGAAACTGGAAAGTAAGTTAGCCTTACAAAATCAGTGCAAGCAAGTGAAACGATTTCTAGATTTTTCAGGAATGCTGTCTTCCTTTCTCCAAGGAGTGACTTTCCTCCACCTTCTTTTGTTAAGTGATACTTAAAACTGTTTTAATTCTGTTCAGTGTTCTTCTCCAAGTCTAACTTCAAAATGCATTAAATCAAAAAATGAGATCAAGGTTTAGATGCTTTGCAAGCTGAAGGGTGTAGTTTCTTGCAAGACTCTGCAAACACGTTGTTTGTACCTCAGTGAATTCTGTATCAGCTGTGCCACACAGAAAGGAAATAAAACTGTCTATTGTTAAGGACAGAACACTCTATTTAGTGTTTAATGTGCATATGTAGAAAAAAGACACCACCTATTTACTCCCTCAAATAGACAGAATTCTGGTTGGGAAAGAAGCAAATGAAAGTGGTCTAGGGGTGTTGATTTTTGAAGCAAGAGTTGATGCTTCTTTGCAGTGAGGACGTTTGCATTCTCCCATCACCCTCTCTATTTGCAGCGTGCAGTAAGTAGTTGGTGATATTTGGTTTGTGCAAGTGGAAAAGTCAGGCCACAAAAAATATCCTTTTTATAGTATTTGCAGAAGCAGTTGGAAGAGAATTTTTGAAGTTTTTGTGATATTCTCTCTTAGATGTAGTCACTGCAGAAAGCAACAGTTCAGAAGGAGTGGAGGGGTTAGAAGACAATCATATGTCTGAAGAGATGCTGGCATTGGTGGATGAGTTTGAAAACTCTTGGCATCAGGAAGCTTTTGAAGGGGCACTGGAAGTAAAAGGTCGTCGGATGGACTTACAGGGAATCAGAGTCCTAAAGAAGGGATCTCAGGATGGACTGGCTACCTCCTGTTTTGGGGACTGTGGTGATGATGATGAAGCTGAATGGGTAAGTTTGCATGAATCTACGTAAGACCTGTACCAACTTACTATTGTGGAGGAGGGAATGATGAGGATAGTTCAAGGGCTTAACAGTGGAATGTATATATTTATGTAGGAACTTTTCATGGCTTGTGTGAAATGAATTAGTAGTTTCAATCCATCTGCTAAAGGAAAGACCCTCCACATTCCTAAAAACTAGTATCAATTATCCTGGAGAAAAGGAGACTGAGGAGAGGCCTTGTCACTCCCTACAACTACCTGAAAGGAGATTGTAGTGACGTGAATGTTTATCTCTTCTCCCAAGTAAGAAGTGATACAACAAAAGGAAATGGCCTCAGGTTGTGCCAGGCAAGGTTTAGATTGGATATTAGGAAAAATTTCTTCTGAAAGGGTTGTCAGGCACTGGAACAGGCTGCCCAGGTAAATAGTTGAGTCACCATCCCTGGAGGTATTTGAAAGATGTGTAGACATGGTGTTTAGGGATGTGGTTTAGTGGTGGACTTGGCAG
The DNA here is from genome assembly GCA_013389865.1 of Piaya cayana. Taxonomy (NCBI): domain Eukaryota; kingdom Metazoa; phylum Chordata; class Aves; order Cuculiformes; family Coccyzidae; genus Piaya; species Piaya cayana. Next base: position 188,971 of record WAAB01010869.1, on the reverse strand, counting down.
TGTTAGATTTATGGTTGGACTTGACGATCTTAAAGGTTTTTTCCAACCTGAATGATTTTATGATCATAGCCTTGATTATCAGCAGCAAAAGCTGAGGTGTTGAATGATGCTGAGTGCCTTAAGACTTCTTCCTTGCTTTTACAAAGGAGAAAAGTTTCTAACCAAGAGTTACAATGAGCATGAAGACAAATATCTGTTGTCATCAAGATACAAACAAAATATATAGTGAAAAACGCATTTCAGTTCTCTAGCAGTTAAATTGGTTTTATATTGTAGGTTGAAGCTGTATACTTCATTTGTGTGGTATGATGCAATGAAAGTGAGCTGGCTTAGAATGAACCCATGAGAGCTGAGATGGGAAAGGAGGGAGGGAGAAAGATCTCATCTGTAACATCTTTGAAATTGAATCTTTGGGCTAAAACACAGCTACAACAAGTATGTTTGAACTGATGACATCATGGTGTTTTATACTCTTAATCTTGACAATACTGTGCTTTTGGTAGATCACTTTTCAGGTCAAACGTCTAAAGAAACCCAAAGCTGAAAGCTTGGATCTCCAGGACCCAGCTGGGAGAAAAGGAGAAGGAGGGACTAATGAAGAAAATGAAAACTTTTACCAAACTGCCCTGGAGATCAGTGGACCAAAGATACCTTCTCCTGGACCAATAGGTAACCTCCATTTTCTAGGGAGTGCAAGTCACTTGCAGCTTTTGCATTACTCTGGTTTATTTCCTTTGCCGCTTTTATGTTACACTAGTTCATTACCATAAGCATGCATCACAAAGACTGCGTGGTGAAATATGCCTTCTAGTTGCTTACGTGGAAAGATTGGACATCTTTTCCATCTGCACCTTCTTCATGAAGTGCAGCATAACTTTATCTGCTGAAGGAATACTACCCAGTTAATTCTCAGAACTTTCTGGTAAGAGTGGAGAATCAAAGAGGTGTATATTGTGAGTAGCAGTAGTAAAAGAGAGGGGATTTTTTTAATGATCTTTTTCTTAAACTAACTTCTCTGCTCATTCAGTTTTAATCAGATGAGAGACATCCCCTTTGGGGACTAATGCAGGATGAGAGCTTGAATTGATTACTGACTAAACATAAGACACACAACTCAAAAACAAAAGGCAGAAAGCTTCATCTAAAAAAGATAAGGTAAGATTAAAAAAAAAAAGTTCTACTGTAATTGGCTAGGAGACATCATGAGAGAAAACTTAGAGGCCGTCTTCCAGAAAACTGTAGTTACAGAAGAGCAGAGTTTTGTATGAATGTAGATGAGGTGGTTTGGAGATAAAGTTTCTGGTGTTTGAGTAACAGGAACTGGAGAATGGTGTATTATTATTGTGCAAGGTAGTTCCGCTGGTGTGGTCAGGTGGACAGAAGTCATCAGCACATGACTGCTTGGGATGAAGCTCAGACTTGCTGGAATCTAATGGTGCCAAAGAAGAGAACCAAAGTAACTGGCCCCCTTGCTCTTTGTTTTACCTCGATTTCAATGGAGGTGAAACTTTTAATTTCATAGGACTGATGTGTAAGCAAGGATGAATTCTCCAGTACATTTTAGTCCTTGACAGTTTGATGACCTAGCAAGTGATTTCACATTTTCAAAGCTTTTACATTTAATCTTGAAGAAACTTTGTGGGTTTTTTTAGCAACTGACAAATGTAAGTTACTGAATTAAATATTTAAATAGATGGGAGGGATTATGTGAAAACGAACTATCGTTTATGAGCACACATCTGTCCTTTCTTTGATACATCTTTTCTCCCCTGAGCTACTTTTGTGTCTTTATTACATAGCATTCCTTAATTGTAAAGGAGCTATATTCCTAACTCTTCTGTGAGGCAGGGTCCACTGACATCCTCTTTACAAGATCTAAATCATGAAAAGTTTAAGTAATACATTGAAGGTCACCTGGAGAGTTCCTGGTAGAACAGGGAAGTGATACTAGCTGTCCTGTGTTTGACTGCTTCTCAGGCAAGTGAACTGTCTGTGTAGTATTTTCACACCTCTCACTATCTTTTGTCTTTCATGCAAATAATAACTCACAATCAGGTAATTCACAATGGTGATGAGAACTGATCATCCCCTCTGAAGTTTCCCAGTGTTTCTCAAAGTTAATTTTCCTTTAATCAGAATACTTTGCAAAATATGTGGTATTACAGGCTTCATCATTATTTTGCAAAATTACACTGAAGATTTTACTAAAACTTGAATAGGAAATAGGATTTGCATACAAATGGGCAAAATTTCAGGTAGCTAGAAATAAATAGTGAAATACTGCCTACGTACCTGGTGCAGTAGGCTGCCATGTTGTTAAACTTGGCTTCTCATTGTGCAAATTTACAGCTACAATGATTTTTTTTCTAATACTCAAAACATTCTGGATGTTTCTGATACGAGAGAGAAACTTTTCCTAACAGTTAACACAAGTTGGATTCTTAGGACTTGATACAGCATCCACCAAAGATCAGAAGGCTTTGGCTCAGATATGTAGATCAGGTTCTTATTTCTTCCAGTGATATATATATTTTAACATAAAGCAAATTGCCTATCCTTCTCCTTTCTCAGTTAACTTCTCTGCAAAATGGGGACCTGAAAGTGTAATTGCTTAACAGTTTCAGAAATGTTGCTATCTTGAGAGTAAGAATGAAGTAGAAGCCACTGTCTTAAACAATATTAATTGATAAGAAGGGGATTGTCAGAAGGTGGAGCAATCAACTTTTATTAGTTTTTACTGAAGCTGTAATAAATGATGACTCACTTATGAACTTTCTTTAAAGACATTTAAGTAGACAAATAACCTGTAAACAAGAATGGTGTATGTTCTTAATGTGTAGCCATTGAAAAAGTGTATTGAAACAGGTTTTAAAACTCCACCTCCTGATGTGTCTTGCATAAGATCTAGTTCTGTCTTTGCATCCCACAAACTTCTGTTCAGTTCATTTAGGTTAAATAAACCTGGCTGCAGGACTGTGACTTTTCTAATGTATGGAATATATCCACTGGTATGAAGTATTTTATAAATCACTGACCTGAAGTAGAACGTTTTTCTGCTTCCAGACAGTTTCTAGTATTTTTTTTTCTTTCTCAAGGAAAAAGACATGACTACCGTAGCCTTGGCTGGCCAAGTCCTGATGAATGCCTGAAACTCCATAGGGTAGAGCTTACAACTGTAGCCAGCACTTGGCTTGCTGTTTCTGCTAAAAACATTGAGTAAGTATCTTGTATATGAACCTTAAATAAGTTATTCACACAAAGCAAGTCAGTTACATGACCTTCATTGTGTATAAAGCAAAGATTTTCGCATTCTTCAAAGTAAGAAAGAAATACCAGGATTTCAAAGGAGTTTGAAAACATTATGTGGTATTTCATAAATAGACTTGCAAAGAAAAGTGCAAGAGAGAACGTGCAGAGAGAACGTCCAGTTTCTCTTGCTTCTTGAGCTACTCGAATGAGATTCTGCCAGATGTTCTGGGCAGTTTATACTCAATAGAGAACTTCATAATGACTCTTCTTTTTTTCTCTCGTGATTGATTCAACTTATTTTATGATGTTTGTAGTATTACAGAACACATTGATTTTGCCACGCAGCTGCAAGAACCAGCCATGGAGCCCCTTTGTAACTCAAATCTACCAGCCAGCATGCATACTTTGGACCACCTGCAAGGTGTCTCTAGTCGAGCCAGCTTGCATTACACTGGAGAAAGTCAACTGAAAGAGGTATGCCAGAGTTGAAAGCTGTCACACAGAAATGGTTGTGCTGTGACATAGTCAAGGTTCATTTATCTCCAGAAGTGACCTTCAGTGAGTGAGTGCCTGGCTATACTGTAAGAACAATGTAAGCCAAGAGCAGTGTTTCCCATAATGTTTTCCCTTGCTATCTACAATCTCACCTGAGGGAAATCCTAAAACAATGTTAGTGTCTTCATATTAGAACTCTTGATGGATGAATTAGTAAAAGAATATTCCAAATGAGTATGCATAAACTTCCACCATTCCTAGTATTCTGTGTGATCATAAAGCTAGTATTAACTCAAAATAGGTAGTGATGTTTAGGTTGGAACAGGTTAGAGCATTTGTTAAAAAGCTGGAGAAGAAAGCAGCCAACAAGTGAAGGACATCTCTTACCAGGTTGCAGCATCTAAGCACTTGTTCTTCCTCTTCCACAGGTGCTACAGAATCTTGGCAAAGACCAGTACTTGCCACAGTCATTAGAACAAGTTGGTACTCGAATAGCAAAAGCTTTGGAAAAGGTACGTGTAAGTAAGGAAAATGAGAAACCTGGTTTTTACCACCCATGATAGATGTAGTGGTCAATCCAATCTCAAAGTGTTTGTCTGTAATCCCAGTCAAGGAATGTATTAGTACTTGGACCAGGGATTTGTGTCTATTCAGCTTCTGTAATGCTGCCACAGGTATTTTGTTGGGCTGTATCCTGTGCTTACACTATCAAGTGTCTTGCATATCTCTCTACTAAACCTTGGGCTTTTCAAATTTCCCAGTATTTCTAGTTGTGTGGCAGGCAGTGTTGCTGGTTCCTGATATATATTAAACTATTTGAATAGTTCTCAGACCTCATTTTCTTTCTGTGTTATGTTGACTTTGAGCTTATGGAAAATTGAGTTGAGCCATGGCTCAACTCTCCAGTCACACTGCTGGCATGCAGTGGTCAGACAGCTGACACAAGCAGGGACTTCCTCTCTTCCCTGATTACTTCCTTTTACCTTATGCAGCGTAGTGGGAAAGTTATCCCAGGGTACTATGGAAAAGAGGGCACAGCCAAAACAGTTTAGTGCCTCTGGACTATTCTACTGAAAGCCATCTAAAGAATTTACTGTGCTGTGAAACTGAGGGCAATATGGCTTTGTCATTCCCTGAAAGTAAAGATGTTACTTTTATGCTAGTGTTACAAGATTTAGTTTCTTTTCACTCTAGATGTGTTCTGATTGTTTCTCCTAAATGCTGCAGTTCCCTCTGCAGACAAGCTTTGTCCAAATGAGCTGAAAATCTAGTGCTGGGACCAGAAACAGAATTCTCAGTAAGGCTAGCTGTGTTGGAAATAAAATGCAGTTCTATCTACCAGTCTCATTCAGTATTCACAAGAGCTAATCAAACAAATCAAGATGGCTACTTAACTAATTGCTTATATGAGTATAAACATTCATTTACTCTATCTGAGTCCACAGATTTCAAGCACATAGTATTTTCCTGTATTTTTGTGATATGGGAGTCAGCCAGCTAGAGGCACCAAACTTAATAAGCTAGACTTGTCAGACATCTGCTCTGCGCTGCATCCTTTGCTTACAGGTCTAATCAGCTAACTTGCAAAATTCTTTGCTTTATGTTGCTTGATGTGTATATACATCTAGATGCTCAGAATCAGACAGCTGGTTAGAAGCTGTAGTGACTGCTGAAACTGTTGTTGCTGTTTAAAGCCAGTTTTACTGCTTTTCCTTTCATAAGAAAATTATGTTGCATTTGGAATTTGCGTTTCATTTGGAAATCTCATTTACCTGGCTATTGCCTATACGTATGTTGTCAGATAAGAAAGTTTTTGCTGCTTTGAAATAGTGTAATGCCAATTTTAGGTGTAACACCTTCTAACTCAAGTTATAAAATAAATTTGAAGAGTGAAAGACAGGAAGATTGTTCACTACAGGTGCTTACATGACTATTTTTTGTGTTCTTCTTTTGCCAGAATCAGACTTCATGGGTCCTCTCTAGCATGGCAGCTCTTTATTGGAGAGTGAAAGGCCAAGGAAAGAAGGCAATTGATTGTTTAAGGCAAGCACTGCACTATGCACCCCATCACATGAAGGTGTGTACATGTGTGCTGACTACTCAGACGAAATAATGTTTTGTTTGTTACAGTAGAGCTTTCACAGACTTTTGTTAAGGCCAACGCTACATATCAAGTGTCTGTAATGTATGAGATATTGGCTAGTTGTCGTGTAACCTCAACACTTTCACCGCCTGTTTAGTGTGGACTGTATCTTTTAAAAAAAACAATAATTAGAAAAGACAACTGTGAAAGCAATTTAGTGGAATTTCCTGCAGTTCAGTGGGTTTGACATCTCTCTGGGTAATATGAACTTGAACTTCCCTCTGACTTTAAAACTTCAGCAGCCTGAGATGTGGGGACTATTTTCTAGTTGTGGTTTTAAAGAGGGAAAGACGTGATATCTAAAGAAAGAACTAAAATGCTTAAATCCTAAATATTTGGGGTGTGAATCTCAGCTGGGCACTAGTGTCTGACTTTGTGCAGCAATTGTGTGCTTTCCTCTAAGCTGGGCAGTGTCACAGAATCACAGACTGACATGAGTTGGAAGGAACCCACAAGGATCATTGAGTCCAACACCTATCCCTATGTAGGACAACCCCGTGTGTCCAAGGACATTGTCCAAATGCTTCTTGAATATTATTAGTCTTGGCATCATGACTACTTCCTTGGGGTGCCTGTTCTACCGCCCTCTGAGTGAAGAACCTTTTCCTAATATCCAACCGAAACCTCCCCTGGTACATCTTTCTGCCATTCCCTTGGGTCCTGCTGTTACTCACCAGAGAGAAAGGAGGTTGTAGAGAGGAGGGACCTGTCCTCTTCTCCAAAGTGACAGGGGACAGGACAAGAGGGAATGGCCTCAAGCTCCACCAAGGGAGGTTTAGGCTGGACATAAGGGAAAATTTTTTCACAGAAAGGGTCATTGGGCAGTGGAACAGACTGCCTAGGGAGATGGTCGAGTCACCTTCCCTGGAGGGGTTTAAAGGATGGGTGGATGAGGTGCTGAGGGGCACGGTTTAGTGATTGATAGGAATGGTTGGACTCAATGATCCAGTGGGTCTTCTCCAACCTAGTGGTTCTATGATTCTATGATCAGCTCCTCCTCCTTCCCTTGTGAGGAAGCAGTAAAGTGCTACTGGGTACCCCCTTAGTCTCCTCTCCTGGCTGAACAGGCCAAGTGACTTAAGCCATGCCTCATACAGCTACCGTTCTTCACCAACTTTGTGGCCCTCCTCTGGACACTCTTCAGTAGCTCAATACCCTTTTTATACTGCAGCACCCAAAACTGCATATAACACTCAAGGTGGGTCTGGATCAGTGTGGAGTAGAGTGGAACAACCACCTCCCTCAGCCAGCTAGCAATGCTGTGCTTGATGCACCCCAGGACACAGTTGGCCCTCTTGGCTGCAAGAGCACACTATTGGCTCATGTCCAACTGCCATCAACCAGAACCCCCAGTACTTTGGATATATTCTTCTGTTTAGTGTTGCAGTTTACTGAAATGCTTTGTACTCCTTACCTTGCCACATGATACAGTGGGTGTGGTAATGTCTATTCTTACACACTTGGATTGCCTTTACAAACTGATAAATGCAGTATAGGTTCTTCACTTGATATTACAAATTTCACTCTGGAACCTGAACAACAAATTGTGAATCACTACAAAATTTATGCTCCTTTTTGAATCTTGCTCTTAAATCCTTCTCTGAAAGTCAAGCAACAAAGTAGTTTATACTCTCAGGATGTTAAGAGGATTTAACTGTTAACAGTAGAAACACCTCAGCTCAGAAATGCATAACCTATGTATCTATGTCCCCTATAATTCTTTCTCTTTGCACTTGCCCTTTTAAAGCAAGGTTGGAGCCAAGATTGAAGTCAACCAGCTCTTGCTTATTGTCTTGTCTTTCTATGTAACTGGGAATGGTTCCTCAGAAATGGCACTTTTAACTGTGTGACTTGGAAAGGTCAGAGTATGGATTGTAAACTACAATTTGGCAAGATTATGCTGTAGTAGTGCTGTTTTCTAGAAATGTGATATAATTTTGCTTGGAACTGGCTGACACTCTGAATCTGTGCCTTGTTTTTATCCTCCATACTGAAGCTGCCTCTAGAGAAAATTGTGAGTCTTGTTTGTAAAGATACAGCTGCATCTTGAACTCAGTGAGAGTTACCACTGAGTGAACAGCTATTTGATGTGTCTTTTTATGCTCCTCTTTGGTTTTATGCACTTCCACAACTTTATTTTGCTTTTTCTCATTAAATAAAAGGAAATTATTTTTTCTGTGTGGTTCTTTTGTGATTCTGACTTCCATAAAACCTGCTCTGCAAACATGAATGACTTATCTACCAAAGGTACTCCTTGCCTTGTCAAGGTCAAGGAGACAGGGATCGAATACATCCAAGATTTTTTATTGTCCTGTTGAAGGCACCTAAGACTTGCTTACTAAGTAGTATTTTGCCCTGTGAAGGTGTGAAGCCCAGCTTTCAGAGTCTGTTATGACTGTCAGGGCTCAGCAGTTTTGTCAGTCAGACAAGGTCACAAAGTATGTCATAAAATGGGTCTGATTCATCACTATCCAAGTCACCAGATAGTGGCGTGGACAGTAACCAAGAGCGTGGCCAAGTGATGGAGCCTTCTATTTATCTTGCTGATCCTGGGACAGTTTTAAAAGAAAGATACTCACTGTTTTATCACTTGCTTCTCTTTTCCAGGATGTACCACTAATAAGTCTAGCAAACATCTTCCATAATGCAAAACTCTGGAATGATGCCATCATTGTGGCTACCATGGCAGTGGAAATAGCACCACACTTTGTGGTTAATCACTTCACACTGGCAAATGTCTACGTAGCAATGGTGAGTGTGCTGTCCCTATGCCTTGTCTTTGTATGTGTGTAACATATAAAAATTCTTATTATCACAAATAGTTTTGGAGAAGCAGCATTCAGGAAACAAGAGGTAAGGTCAACAAGAATGAATTTTTTTTTTTTGAATGCCAGAACTCTTATTACTCTTTTAACTTATTACTCACACACTGCTTGAAGGCCAACATTTTTATAAACTGGCTTCAGAATGCTGTCTGCAAGGCTTTGTTAAGACAGTAGTAAGCAATTGATAATTGCAGTTGGCTGCCCATCTAAACACGGGATATTTTTGTAGTACTGGAAATCAATGATTAAGTAAAGTCTCTATCCTGAACAGCTGATCATAGCATAATAAGTGAAACCTAGTTCACAGTTGCAATGAACAAACACAAGAGAAGTTGAATTTCAATATCTAGATTATCAGCCCCTCAAAATAATTCACAGATTTAACTCAAATTTCTTCATACTGTCTATATATTCTAATGTGCAATTTAGCTTTCAGTGCTTACTCTGGATACAAAATGTTCACTCCTTTTATCATACTAATGCTATATTATTGCGCATTTCATCTTGAACAGGGCTAGTATATTTGAAAGGTAAAAGAGGCACCATTAAACTGAGATGTAGTTAATATATACATCTGTGTCAAAAGCATTTTCAATTACACTGTTGTTACAAATTCCTGCCAGTTTTTAGCACTTGTCATAGATTTGTTCTTAATGTTTGGCTCCTGTGGTTGAGGGGATCGCAGAGATAACAAGGCAAGTTGAGCAGATAATCATGTGTTGTGGCTGTCAGGGTTGAGAAGAATTGAAAAGCACAGTACTGTCAAACACACAATGGAAACAAACTGAAGAAAGGCATGGCTTTATTCTATTAAGGTATTACTTCTGACAGTGGTTTGAAAGAAATGAAGTAGAATTTTGATGCTTGAGTTGCCAATGCCTTTTTAAAGTTAGCACAGTGCCTAAGGATAACTTCATTCTCCCTGAATCTGAGAGAGGTCTCAGTGAAGCCCCTTATTTGTTGTATGAAATGACTGTGGCAACAGGAGGAAATTTATCTTCTGGATCAAATCTTCTAACCTAAGCACAAGTTAGTTTATTTACATAATATTTAACTGCTGTATTTGAGAGCTGACTCTGACCAAGATGTCATGCTAATTAATAGTATAGCACTATAGAAGCCAGGTTTCCTTTACTTGCAAAACTTTCCAGTAAGTTGCCTTACAAAGGGGAAACAGTTGGCCATGTTAAGGACTGAGGACTTTGGATGGTATAGAAACTATTGATGTGAGAATCTAAAGGAACCTCAAAATAATATCAGATCACAACAAATGTAAATTAATACATCTGAAAATGGAAATATCTGATTCTTCTTTTCATTCCTGTTGTCAGTAGTCCCATAAACTAAACCAGGATTTTCTATGTAATTCCTGTTGAAAATGTATTAAAATACACTTTTTTCTTTAAATCGAAACTTGACAACTTGCATTGATCTAGTTAGTGTGGCTAGAACTTAATATTTTCTCTACTAGACAAATAAAGTTACTGAGAAAAGGAAATTACAGAACAAAACCAGTGTTGAAATTGACTAAAAATGAGAATGTTTTGTTTGTTCTGTTTTGTTTCTAATACACTCTTGGATGTTGGCATGCTTTCTAGTTAATAAAAAAGTGGAGTGGCATAAGTAATTAGATTTCAGCTGCATAAAAATAGATATTACTTCATCATGAATGCTTCTTACTACCATTCTGGAGTCCAGCTTACCAACTGAAATTGTCTAGCCACAGTACGCTCTTCAAGTTTGTTTATTTGTTGGTTTGGGTTGGGTTTTTTTTTACTTTGAGTAATCTTTTAAAAATATTTTAAAGTTGTTTCTAAAAAATGCTAGCTTTTCGGCAACTTTGATGTTACTGCATTGTCCAAGATTTTAAAGCCTTTATCTATATAAATTCTCTCTGAAATCTTTTTTATTAAAGTTACTTTTACAGCAAGAATTGTAGGATCTACTATGAAAAGGAAAAGGCAAGAGCATTGTCAATAATGCTTAGCCGTGATTTGACTCCCTTTCATGGATTATGTAGAATTGGGTCATTGGCCCAAGAATTATCAGAGTCATTTGGTAGAGGGGCAGAAAATCCTAAAATGTAAGGACTGGTTCAGTTACTTTTGTGCATACCATACTACTCACTTAGGATGTGAAATGCATAGAAAATATATTTTTTAGAATCTGACTCTTTGCAATCTTCTCTCTTTCTATACAGGAAGAGTTCGAAAAAGCAATGAAATGGTATGAGTCAACACTAAAACTTCAGCCGGAGTTTGCCCCAGCAAAGAATCGAATCCGCACCATTCAGTGTCATTTACTTACGAAAAAAGAGCGTCGGTCTCCTTAGAGATCAGCGTCTTTCTCTTTTTAAAAAAAAGTCATTGTTCTCTATTCTGCTTTTAAGTGTGCTTAGTTAAATTGATGAATCAAAAATTTTAACATGACTTTTTAAAAGATGGGATTTGGATTGAGGGTTCTTTTATTTTTTTTCTCAAATATAGGAGCATCTTTGAAAAATACATTTCACAGACCATAATTTTAAAACTTCCGTGTAAATATTAAACCAAGAAACTTCCATGAGTCCATGACCACCTGTACAAAGACTCAGGAATTGTTAGTCTTTCTTTAATGCTCAGATTGGCATCAGCATCCAAAATAACTTGCTTTGTGTCTTATAATCTAAGTCAATGGAAATGCAAAGCACACACCTATACCAAGTAGTAAGAAGAGATAATCAGCAATTCATCCATGTGAAAGTCATGCTTTGTCCAGTCTTCTTCACTCCATACCACATTACCTGCTGTTATGGAAGGAGAGGGTGGGGATTTAAAATGTTTTTTATGAACTTTAGGAACACCAGGCATTTCATTGAATTGTTTATTTCTGTTGAGGGATGAGGAAATGAGGAGGAAATGAGGTGAGAGGAACAGCAGGACACTAAAGTCAAAGTGGGTTTTGATCTTACTTGCAGAAAAGAAAAATCACTAAAAATCCCAATAAGATGTCTTATATTTGTCTGTATATTCATAGCCCTCTGTCTCCCTGGATGGTTGATTTACTAATTCTTTGTTCACTGTATTTTTAGCCATTTCAGAATAAGGTGCAAGTTAAAGCTCACTCTCAGCCGTACTTTCAGCTGCCGAGGAGGAGGAGGGAGGCAGTATCAAGGTATCATCAGGAAATAAGTGAGGTAGAAGATTTCCAAATCTATTCTCTCTTTTGTTGGTGGAGGACACGATTCTCCAGACATTGTTGAATCAACAAGGGCACATATTTGAAATAAAATAAGTTGTTTATGAAGAAAACACAGCTTCTCCTCGAATCTTTGTGTCATGTGCCGTTCACAAGATTATAGGCTTGAAGAGCTACCTACAACCTTTACTCTGGAGCAGATAGAGCTGGGAGGAAGAAAAGCCTTTAACACTGCTGATTAGGCAGTTATTTTCTGTGTATCCCTGGAAAATTTCCTATACCTCTGTGCCCGACTCTTTTTCTGTGGCAAAAGGGAATAAGGGAAAGTTAAATTGGCTGTCTGTTATGTAGCCTACCCTTCAGATTTTACTGTTAAACATACTTCTTAGTGACTCTTTTTAAAGAACTAATAATGTTTATGGACCTGCTCTTTTTTTTTCCAATATTTTTCCTCTTTCAGAGATGCAAATTAAACATAAGTATGGCAGTAATGGAAACTGGCATCAGCATAATTTTTTTAATGCTGTAATGTGTTACTGCATAAAAAGATCCCTGAATATTTTTATATATAATTGAAGATGAGCAGCTCTTACAGAAATTTTACATCTGTTTTACTGCGCATACTGTTCGTACGTCTAGAAAGCTTACAGAGGTGTGAGCAAGTGCTACTCTTCAGTAGACTGTTATTGAAAATGGGTGAATGTGTTAAATTTTTGTCAACAGAGCCAGCAGCATGTCAGTGTCTTCCCTGCCCAAGGCTCCTTGAAGGCTGGATGTTGTAGACTGGAGATGAACATAGCTGTATCTGTATAAACTCCCAAGAGGAAGATAACTTTCTGGAAGATCTGATACATCACCACTAGGATCATGGACTGGAATAATGAATTACAGAGATTTCTTACATAGAGGTGTAGGAGGGGAAGCCAGTAAGGCAGCTCCAAGTAAATGGAAAAGTTCCATTTGAGGTAGAAAAAAAGTTAGTACAAAGGCTTTTCCTTGAGCTGGAGCAGAGTGCGGAAAGGCTACTTTTAATTCAGTTTTGTTAACTAATTTGCTTTACTTTTATAGTGGTTGATAAATACTTGCAAGTCACCTAAGTAGATTTGGTAAATCTTCCATTTTGTGTGCTAGTTTTAACTCGTAATATGCAAAAATGTCTCTTGGTACAGAGGATCCACCTTACCAGTTGGTTTCTTCATGTGTCATAGTCGAGTCAAATGACTGCCCCATGCTGACCTCTTCTGCTCTATCTGTCTCCCCGATGATGCGAGAGACCAGGATTTAAGTGAAGAGTAAGGCCGGTCCATAAGAACCTAAGGCAGCAATATGTGGAGAACAGATGTCATCCTTGGCTTTGACAAAAGATGGAATTGAAATAGACCTTTTCTGGATTGCCCAGAATTATGCTTATAGGCAGCATTAGGCACTCATAATTAGCTATTAATACTCATGTCAGTTTACATCTGCTTACTGCAGTATTTGTTTTTAATTAAGAAGTGCAGCAAGATGCACTGTATACAGATGTCGCACAAAGAGCAGGAACACCATTTTGTGTGTGTAACCATACTATAAGTTGGTATTACCACCAAGGAGATAGCGGGCTTTTGCTCTTGCTCTGTTTGAGTTTGCAGAGATTTTGCACCTTAGAAATGATTCTTGAAAACTATAGTAGGCCAACTTCATGTATTTTTTTTCTGTATCTGGGTTAAATACTTCAAGGGAAAGTGTACTGCCTCACATAAAATTTGTATGTGCAGCCATTCATTTGCTACTTGGCTGCTGTATGCTGTATCTGCCATACAACCGATTGAAAAATAGCCCATGCTTCCCTCTTGCCTGTACTTTCAGAAATTGTAGGTAATTCCTCTGGGTGTACTGCATAGGCAGTACATAAAACTAAAGGAAGCAAAGAGGTCTACTCAAGAGCATAAACTTCACCTAACACCAGCAACAGAGCATCTGTCTTAAGCATTTCACCCACTGATGAATCTACTGGGGAATGCTGGCTTCCACCCTGGAGAAGGTGAAGGGAAGACTCTCATCTCTGTGTCTTCAGCCCTCCTTTATAAATGCAAAGAATGGTGGGCTGTGTTCAAATGTTCATTGAAGAAAAGCCAGTTGTGCTGATCTTATGAACAGGAAACAAGTTGGGCAGCATGTTGAAAGGGAAGCCAGTGAATTTTAAGAGCAAAGGTGTAACTATGCAGGATGGGCAAGCTATTTAAGGATGACATTCACCTCCTTCCATTTAAGCCATTTTAAAATAAGGTAAGGTAGTTGTCTAGGCTCTATCTTCAGTAAATGGAAAAAATTATTGTCTTGAGAAGGCAGTGATCTACCCTCCATATTGTAGAACATGACAAATTGCCTATTCCTTTACATTGACTGTTGTACTTCCGACCAACTGAAGTTTGATACGATTTCTAATAATGAGACTTAGTAACTCATGTCACATTCCCTGGCTCTGCCAAACGTATCACCAAAGTAGTATAATTTAGGGATAACTTAACCATAGGTAAATGACGAAGTCCTCCCCTGACATCCAGGAGCCTTTGAGGGCAAAAGTTACAGGAAGAGAATCAGATAATTCTGTCTATAGGGGGGTAGCTTTGATTCACCATTGATGGCACAGCTGTACTGGACAGGACTATGGTACCACATGGAGGAAAAAGAAAAAAAAAGAAAAAAAATACTATGTTGGCACCCAGTGTGTAGCATGACATTCAAACAACAGATTTTACAATGTATTGGAAGCTGGGACCTGTGGACACCTTGCATCACCTATGGTAGTCATTTTTTGTAACAAATATTAATCAGAAAAGTTTTCTGACAGAGAGTACAGGCTTCTTTCCCTGCTCTCTAACCCTTTCTTCCTCTCTTCCTCCCTCTGATAGGAAAAAGATTAAAAATGAACAAAACTCTCATAACCTATCCCTAACAATTGTATAGTAAAGCCAAAGATGCTGTTGGCTCTATTGAAGTGTTGTGATGCTTTTGTTTCTTGCTGGTTTCAGTAGCTGCCATGAACTTGTCTGGCTGGCAATTTAGGACCTCCAGGGTTTAAACCTTCATAAGTAGTAACATTCCTATCCTTGTTGCTGTCCTGTATGCCTTAGCCAAGGCATCTCCACTCCTTGCTGTACCTCTCTTCCTCCCACACATTGTCTGATATCCTTTTAGAACATATGGGGGGGTTTGGAGCTGGAATCATTGCTGTTTACGTCTTTGTATGAGAGACAGTTGTAGTGCCAGAAAATACAAACAGCAGCAACACAAATTAAAAACTGTGTGGAGACTTATGAAGCAAAGAATACCAAGAGTTTAATAGTCTCTGTATCAGCACTGGAAGAGTGAAAATGCTTTAGAAGAACTTTCCTTAGCATTCAGGAAAATGCAAGCTCTGCTCTGAAGCTATTGGATGTTGTGTGGCAGGTTCAGCGTAGTCTTCCCTTTCCAGGCATCACTTAGAGGTGTTCTGCAGTGCTGCAGGTCACCTTGATTTCTTAGAGGACTACCTGTCCATGTTTGGGTCATTGAGACTCTCTTGAAAAAAATATCCCCAAAGAGTAATGTTCATCACTTCTGGGGTTGCTTTTGTTTTTGTTTTTTTTCTCTTAATTTGCTGAATGTAGTCAAGTGTGCCAGTATTGATTCAAGCAAAGCAAATTGGTTGCTGAACACTGAGGCTTTTGAAGCTCAGTTATCAATTTGTGGTCTTCCTGAAGTCTGACAGCTGATCATCTGTGAGAGCCAACAGAAGATTGTCCTGCAAATGACCAAGAAAAGACAGGCAGTGAGCTTAAAAGCAATTTATTTTTATTATTAAAAATCAAATCAGGAGATCATCATTCTAGTACAATTTAATAGAACTTTCAAGCTGAATTTTTTACTGTTAGCTTATCTAAATCCAATCTTGTCTTCTAACTGCCTAATTCTACTGGGTTTTTTTAAAAGAAATGATTCCCTAGAGCTGCAGGTGTTACAGATGATAGCATGAGTTATCAGTATGTCTTATGAATGCCTTTTGCTTTACCCTCTCTTGTGATCCATGTGTTGAGGAGCAAAGAAGTAATATTTAGAAGTCCTTAAGAGACACTAACTTGTGGGCAAACACAATTCAATCAAAATGGATGGAGGAAGCCCAGATGGAAGCTAGTTTTATCCAACTGCCATGCTAGGAGCTAAGGTAGGGAAACATGTTCTCCAGGAAAAGGGAAAAGATATCCGGCTTTAGTGGCGAGAGAGAGGAGGAAGAGAACGCTCCAGGTAAGAGCAAGGAAGATAAGAACCCTGCTTCTGCAGCAGCAGAGACCATTTCTGACTGCTGGCCCAGACAAAGTAAAAAGGACAAAGAAGTGACCATAGTAGATGGCTTCTTCTGGTTGTCTGGAGAAGTTGGAGGAGAAGGACATCTGAAAAGCCATGAGTCAATGCTGCAAAATTGTCGCAAACAGTGGTGTATGTGCCATTGACACATAGTCCTCTGTATGTTCAGATATGCTGTATGTCCTCATAGTCTCTGGACTATGTTCAGCCTCCCCAACCAGCACAGGCATGGGTGCCAGGGGACAAGCATAAGCACAGAAACATCCCCTCAATGATGGGATGATAGATCCCAGAGCGCCCTCCCAGTGCTGGGGGAGGTCCCTGAGCCTGGGATACCGCCTGAGAGTGATCTGCTCTTCCCTACTGCATGAACCCCTTGGTGCACAGGCATCTCTCCCTTTGAACACAGTTATGTAATTCTGCAGAAT
Organism: Piaya cayana; assembly: GCA_013389865.1. Classification (NCBI taxonomy): domain Eukaryota; kingdom Metazoa; phylum Chordata; class Aves; order Cuculiformes; family Coccyzidae; genus Piaya; species Piaya cayana. The sequence continues at coordinate 172,328 of WAAB01010869.1, read as the reverse complement.
TTTCTCCCATTGCTTTGTCAGCCCATTTTCTAACTTGTAGATGTTTTAGCATCCATCACCGCCTATGACTGGTGAAGAAGTATCAGTTTGTTTTGAACCTAATAGTTTCATGTGACACTTCCTGCTTGTATTAAAAGAGACTACAAACACAGTTGTTCTCTCCCAACTTTTCCATTACATGCTAGCCTAAGACGTGCCTCTTTGACTAAACCAAGGCCTGAATAAACTCGATTTAGTTTTTAGCCTCCTGACTTGTTTGGGAAGGTTGAAGACATACTCAAAAGCAGATTTAAAAAAATTTTTTTTTTTTTTTTTAGAATGAGACTGTAAAGCATCTGCAGTCTGGTGGTTCTCCTTTTCCGCCTGAATTGCAAGTACTGTTGGAAACATCAGGATGTGATGCAGGTAGCCATGATGTTAACAATGGAGTGGACAGTTTACAACCCACGCACCAGATGTGTCTTTTGTCCCACTTGCTCTTGTTCTCTTTCTCAGGGCCCTGCAGGTGCAGTGAGCTCTGTCTTGCTGAATGGCACAGGGGTGCAGCTGCATGATAGGTCATCTGAGGAAAAGTTTTCTATGCAAGTGGATAGCATGATGGCTTGTGCGTGTGCCCCTAAGTATGGTTGGATGCACACATTTATGTAACAAAAACTGCATTAGATGCCCTAGCTTATCAGGGTACATCATTGGATGATCATGCATCTGACCACAGAAGCTTGGCGGGGTCACCACAAATGCTTTTTAAAAGACTAGATGGCGGTGTCTGCCGTGCCATACCAATGTCTTTGTGCACTGGCGTATTGAATGCATGGCTGTGCCACTATGAGAAACAATCCTATGGCTAATTGTGACCACGGTGTATAAGACAATCACTGAACCGGTTCTGCTAACTTTTAGACTGCCATAACAAAAATTTAAACTAAAATCTTTGTAATCTGTGTTGATTACAGTGGTGCCTTATGGTCTTTTTCAGTGAACTGAGAGGTGTGAATTGAATCATCTTCAAAGCCCTAATTCATTAAATCCTCATTATTATCATAGGGAAATCTTAATTATTTGGAGTGTCTTGGTCAGCACATCAGTTTGGAACAGCACTATAAGAGTTCTTATCTCCATCACTGTAGGTTTACAGGATATTTCCTTTGAATCTCTGTAATGATGCCCCTGTTGCAGCCATGTACAACAGGCATCCTTAGCAGGAGCATCACTGAAAGCTCTTAAACAACGGAGTGACTACAACTTGACTAAAGTCTTCTCCAGCTGAGGCAGGAAGGATAGCATTTCCTCAGAAGATCAGATCGGTGTAACACCAATGCTGGCATCCTGTTCTCTTTCATAAACAGGATAGTTTGTGCTTTTAGAAACCCAGAATATTTCTTAAGAACCATCTTCTCCTAAAATGTTTCAAAGACGTTTTGACCAGAGAAACAAACAATTGAGCATATTTTAGTGTAGGCAAGGCTTTTTTTACTTCAACTGAAGGACCTGCAAGAAGGAAAAAAACCCAAAAACTAAACAAAAAAAAATACCTGGGTGGGAGTTTCCTTAGAAACTCTTCAAAAGAGAAGCCAGGACAAAAACATTCTGTGTTGACTGTAGTTTCAGCCTTCCTCAGTGCTAGATGGAGGAGTAGAGCCTGCCCATTAGCTACGTGAATGTAGGAACAGGGCTTTTGTTTTCTTTCCATCCTTTTTAGCCTTGAGCTCTTTTAGAGGCTTTTTTCTTTCTTTTTGGGTTTGAGTTTGTTGTTTGGTTTTGGGGTTTTTTTTGAGTGACTGAGTGGTAGTTGTAGTTCTTTCAGTCTGGATAGCATAGTCCAGCATATCAGGTTACTGTGATTCCTTTGTTCAACATGCAACCCTCCAAGTTGTGAAAAAGACGACTATTGTCTGATATTGTCAGTATGTCACTAGGAAGTTTGAGAGTGGGATGAGAAGTGTGGATGAATACATAATATTAGTTAAAATGTAGATACTTAGTAGAATAAACAACAAGGGCATACAAGATGGAAATGAATTAATCCCTGTGACTCTCACTTTGAGGTGCCACCAGCAACCCTCAATTGCCATCTCCTCACACGCTGCTCCCAAGGTCTCCAGCAAAATGGGTCTTGGCCTGTACAGCTTGGTTTTGGGCAGGACTAGCAATGATTTTTATTCTCATTTTCTAATCCTTCTAAGAGCCTCTCTTACTTGCAGCAAAGTGGCTTCTTATCAGGGCTGTGGTGACCAGCTTTAGCTCCCAGGCACCCACATCTCTCTGTGCCCTACTTCCTCTGTGCCATGCAGCCTGGCCAGCTCTGCGAGCGCTGCTGCCAGCTGTGAGCAAATGGAGGAGAGTGAAGGTCGAAGGAAGATGGGGCTCTGGAAAGAAACCAGGCAGTGGCAGCGATGAGCCTCTAAGTGCTTCCCCTGTTCCTTACTGTCTCCTCCAGCCTCTTAGAGCTGCTGTGTGGGAGGAAAGAGCAGCACTGGCAGCTGGAAGAATGTGGGAGGAGTGGGAGGAAGAAGAGGGAAGAGCACTTGGGGGCTGAGAACCAGCCTCACTGTCTGCTCCCTTTCGCGGCCCCCTCCAGCTGTGCTGTTGTCACCCACCTAGTAGCCAAAGGAACAGAGGAGCGGGTAGTGGTGTGAGAAGCAGGTTATGGGGCGATCCCTCCTGCCTCCTTCACCCTTACCCTGTTTCTGCCCTTCTCCATGCCAGGAAAAAGAGCAGTTACTGACACTGAACCACTCCGGCACTGCAATCACTGTATTCCCCGTACCTCTAAGTTAATGAACAGGCAGCTGAAGCAAAAATAAGTAGTGACCAAGGACAAATTATTAATGCCTCCTCTCTGGACACATTTGAACTCGGATTGGTGGTCCATCCAAGTAGGAGCAGGTAAGAATTGCCCCACCCCAGTACACCTGTCGGATCCTACACGTCGTCCCAGCATTTTCCCCGTGTGGTGTGAGGGCCCCGCAGCTTTGTGCCAGTCTGGGAGCGTTCTGTCTCCTGAGCCGCAGCCGTGCTACCTGCCCACCACAGCCTTGGTCTCCACTGACTCCTGTTTCCCAGGTCCGGGCTTTTGTCCTTCTGTGGCAGCTTCGGCGCTGCGACTCCGGGCGTGCGGCTTGACACCCGCCGCTCTGGAGCCTCCCAGAGACCCACGCGACCTCCTGCCTACGCTGGGCTAAGCCTTTCTGGGGCAGCTCTCGCCTTCCCCCCGTTTCAATTCCTTTTCCCCCCGTTCCATCCCTGGCCTGGGCGCTGCCAGCGGGACGCTCGTCCCGGGGCGACGCTGCCTGCGGGCGGGGCGGGAGCGGCGGGGCGGCGCGATGCCGTCCGCGCCCGGCAGGTGGCGCTCGCCGCCCGGCGTAGGCGGCGCGGAGGGCAGGGCCTCTGTCCGGGCTCGGCTCGGCCCGGGCGCCCCGCGACGACGCAGCTGCCAGGCGGGGGAAGCCCCGTCCTCCCGTCCCCCCGCGCCTCAGGGTGCGCCCCGCAGGCTGCCCCGAACAGGTCGCGGGGATCCCGGTACCCAGAGGCCCCTGGCCCGCGACCTCGGCCCCGGGCAGCGCTGATCCCGGGGCTGGACCCAGGGCCGACCCCGAGAGCTTGAACCTCGAGGGTTGAGCGGGGGCTGAACCCAGGGCTAATCCCGAGCGCGGGTCCCCGGGACTGATGCCCCAAGGCTAGGGCTGAACCCCAGGGCTCGTCTCCAGGGCTGATCCAGTGCCGCCCGCGCTGTGCCCCCTTCGGCCCGCGCTCGCCTCTGGCGTTTCGGGAGGCGTTTGCTGCGCTGTCGCCTCTTCCGAGCCCCTGGCCCCGCGGCGGGATGGCCGGGCTCTGCTGGGACCCGCCCTGCCACGGGCTGCACGCCACCTGCCTTTCGCTCTCCTCCAGGGCAGCGGTGTGGCCTGTCACCGTCAGCCGCCCCGTCGAACGGGAGCCCCGCGCCGGCTCCTCGTGGCTCGGAGACCCCGGGACGAGGCTGCCTGGCGCTCCCTGCCCCGCGACGGGACCGGCGGGCGAGGAGCTGGGGGGCTGCGGCCCGGGCTGGGACCTCCCTGCTTAGAACTCCAGGCTGCGACCCCAAGGCTGGGAATCCCGGGATGGGACCTCCAGGCTGGGAACTCCGTGCTGGGAATCTCNACTGACACTGAACCACTCCGGCACTGCAATCACTGTATTCCCCGTACCTCTAAGTTAATGAACAGGCAGCTGAAGCAAAAATAAGTAGTGACCAAGGACAAATTATTAATGCCTCCTCTCTGGACACATTTGAACTCGGATTGGTGGTCCATCCAAGTAGGAGCAGGTAAGAATTGCCCCACCCCAGTACACCTGTCGGATCCTACACGTCGTCCCAGCATTTTCCCCGTGTGGTGTGAGGGCCCCGCAGCTTTGTGCCAGTCTGGGAGCGTTCTGTCTCCTGAGCCGCAGCCGTGCTACCTGCCCGCCCCAGCTTCGCCACCACAGCCTTGGTCTCCACTGACTCCCGTTTCCCAGGTCCGGGCTTTTGTCCTTCTGTGGCAGCTTCGGCGCTGCGACTCCGGGCGTGCGGCTTGACACCCGCCGCTCTGGAGCCTCCCAGAGACCCACGCGACCTCCTGCCTACGCTGGGCTAAGCCTTTCTGGGGCAGCTCTCGCCTTCCCCCCGTTTCAATTCCTTTTCCCCCCGTTCCATCCCTGGCCTGGGCGCTGCCAGCGGGACGCTCGTCCCGGGGCGACGCTGCCTGCGGGCGGGGCGGGAGCGGCGGGGCGGCGCGATGCCGTCCGCGCCCGGCAGGTGGCGCTCGCCGCCCGGCGTAGGCGGCGCGGAGGGCAGGGCCTCTGTCCGGGCTCGGCTCGGCCCGGGCGCCCCGCGACGACGCAGCTGCCAGGCGGGGGAAGCCCCGTCCTCCCGTCCCCCCGCGCCTCAGGGTGCGCCCCGCAGGCTGCCCCGAACAGGTCGCGGGGATCCCGGTACCCAGAGGCCCCTGGCCCGCGACCTCGGCCCCGGGCAGCGCTGATCCCGGGGCTGGACCCAGGGCCGACCCCGAGAGCTTGAACCTCGAGGGTTGAGCGGGGGCTGAACCCAGGGCTAATCCCGAGCGCGGGTCCCCGGGACTGATGCCCCAAGGCTAGGGCTGAACCCCAGGGCTCGTCTCCAGGGCTGATCCAGTGCCGCCCGCGCTGTGCCCCCTTCGGCCCGCGCTCGCCTCTGGCGTTTCGGGAGGCGTTTGCTGCGCTGTCGCCTCTTCCGAGCCCCTGGCCCCGCGGCGGGATGGCCGGGCTCTGCTGGGACCCGCCCTGCCACGGGCTGCACGCCACCTGCCTTTCGCTCTCCTCCAGGGCGGCGGTGTGGCCTGTCACCGTCAGCCGCCCCGTCGAACGGGAGCCCCGCGCCGGCTCCTCGTGGCTCGGAGCCCCCGGGACGGGGCTGCCTGGCGCTCCCTGCCCCGCGACGGGACCGGCGGGCGAGGAGCTGGGGGGCTGCGGCCCGGGCTGGGACCTCCCTGCTTAGAACTCCAGGCTGCGACCCCAAGGCTGGGAATCCCGGGATGGGACCTCCAGGCTGGGAACTCCGTGCTGGGAATCTCGGGCTGGGACCCACTGGGCTGGGACTTGGGGCCGGAACCCCTGGGCTGAGATCTCCAGGCTGGGAATCCTGATCTGGGCCAACCTCAGCCGGGCTGAGATCTCCAGGCTGGGACCTCCAGGTTGGGATTCACCGGGCTGCGACCCCTGGCTGCGGGGCCAGCCCTGCGTGCGATGGCACCCCGGGCAGGCGCTGCGTCCGAGGGGTTTGCCCCCTCCGGCTCTAGGTTTCTGGAAGAGGAAAGCGTCAAGCGGTTTCTCCTGCCGATCCTCAGAGCCCGACGAAATGTCCCTTTGTGCAGGCTCACGTTGTACAATCCCCTGGCCTTGTCCTGTGGGTTGTTATTTTGGCCCAAATCTTAGTCACGGCTGGGCTAATATCTATATATTTCACGAATTTCACTATCTTCTCTTTCAAGCTGACCCCTGACTAGGCTGACCCCTGGGCTCTGCTCCCAGCAGCCCGCGTCCTCAGGGCTCAGGGGATATCCCTGCTCACCAATCCTGCCTCTGGGGCTGGCAAAAGCATTATCTAGTACTGCATCTGTCCTGAAATGTCTGTAATTCAGACCAGAAGCTACCTCAGGCTCTGTCAGCTTCAGACCTTTCGGGCTGTGTTCATACTCTTGAGAACAATTACACCGCTTTCTTCCAAACTGATTTAAATTCAGTCAGAAATCGAACAGGAGAGTCACGCCTAGGGCGGGGTTTGGCTCAGGACATGAGAGTGAAACATCGAGGCTTCTCATCTCTTGGTCACCGGGCCCGCTGAGACAGGTAACGGCTGCCTGTTTGGAAGTCTAGGGGGCAGAGAAAGGGAGGTGGTGCGAGCATCCCCCTCCTTAATTCCCGCCACTATTTATTTAGTCCCTGCTTAAACCCGTGGGAGGTGATGGAAGATGAACTGGGATTTTGCCTCTTCAGGGTGCGGCACAGGTACTAAAGGCTGAAGTACACAAGCCATGGCCATGATGGGGACTTGTCCTGCCTGTATCAATTATGTTCTTTAATATCTTAGGATACGGAGGGGACTGTAGTCTACAGGATTCTCAGTCTGCCCCCCATTTGCCAGCTTGAAATGCTTTTTAAAATGTTTTAAAAAAAACCCCACAAACCAAACACTATTAAAGGCAAAGAAATCGTGAAAAACAACAAGGAACAAAAGCTCTCAATCTTAGCTGAGCACTGCACAGACAGGAACCTGCTCTGACGTACATGAGCACCCCATAGGGATTAACTCTCTCCTGCCCAACAAAGCCAGCCTTCCAGTTTCTGCTTTGTAGCACATTTTGTGTGCTATAAATGTACTTAATCTAGCCAGATAGGGAGATTAAAAGGTACAGGCTTAGTCCTATCTGCAGGTGCCTCCACCCAAAAATAATTTAAAAATCCCCACAATTCTGGTCCAGGATTTCTCTGCCTATATGACATATCCAAAGAAGTTTCCCTTGTGAAGCAGATAAAAGAAACAGGCAGCAGAAGTCTAAACCAATACAAAAAGGAGAAGCTCTTGGAGTAATTTCCCCCTTTACTTTCCTGTACTAAATATGCAGCTACTGCATGTCTACTACCAACTAGTTTATATTTTGCTACCCCCACCCCTTAACTGAGGTTCCTAAAGCCCACTGCAGCCACAGCTTCATTCAGTCTCAGGTACCTCCATCTATGAGATAGCTGATGTTATTTACTCCTGTATAAGAAGAGGTGAAGTGAGCTGCAGGGGAAATTTGTGTAAAGCCACCTCACAAGCAGTACCTGGAATAGAAATTAGGAGGTGGGATTCTAAGTTTTCACTTTAACCTTCAAGTCAGGTTTCCTTCTTTTCCCAAACCTGCAGTGCCAGACCACTGCAGTATCAAATATGCAATGGCATCCTCCATCTTCTTGCCATCTTTGGTACCACATCAGCATGGAGGGATATGTAGCCTGCAAGCTTCCAGACCCCTACCTGCCTTTTTGGAGACTGTCATTTAGAAAGCTGGACTAGGAGAGTCATGCTTTTGGCTATGTGTTATCCTTCATTTTTCTAATGAAGCATCATCACTGAGAGGGAATTATACAGAAATTACTTGTTTCAGGTACTGTCAGAGAATCTGTCCCATGTTTAAGCACAGTGAGAAGGTCTGATGTTGTCCCGGTGTACCATGTATTCTTATTCCATTTCTTAACTTGCATCTGCAGGTGATTCAAATCCTCACCACAGCATCACGTGCACAGGGATACAGCCCACAGCAGGTCTCAGCTGTGGCTGTAGCAAGAAAAATTTGGAAAAGTGTAGAAGATTTTTTCCATTGCCATGACAATTAAGGTATGATGTTGCCTAAATGAGCTTGTCTTCACCGTAATTAGCACATTTGGGGCTCTCTTTCTTTTACTTACAGGTCTTACTGGACACGACTAGCATTTTGGTGTGCCTCACTAATATCTGCATGGGAGATGTATAGACATCCAATGTCTACATCCATTTCTCTCTTTCCCTGATAACCAGTTACCATGGTATAGCACAGGACATAAGCAAGAGGCTCCGAAGCATCTGAGATGGCAGTGAAACTCCTGCAAAAGAGATGCTTGGAGACAGGTAGGTCATAACAGGTATGATCTTTTCCTTGAGAAAGCCAAGTGTAAAATATTTACTAGTTTTCAGTCTTCAAGAAAATGACAAAAATGAAATTGAAATTTCTCCCTCAGAGGAAAAGGGGGAAGTGGCTTCTTGGGAAGAAGGGATTTATGATTCCTCATGTCTGCACATCCATTCTAGAAGTGGAAAATGTTCACAACCTATATCAAATCCCTTTGTAGAAAGCTTTTCCCAAAACACCACCTCTACTTTTCTTAATTCTGTGATGGTACCATTCTGAATCTGTACTTGAGTTCATCCTAAAATGAGACAACATTAGGTTGAAGATCCCTAGTTAGCGTTGCAGGAATGTGGTATGAGGCATTCAGGTGTCACATGGTATAAAAAGTATGGTGGACTGATAGTGAATTCAAAAGCATGCCAGCGAGTTACTGGCTGATCTTGCTAATCAATTTTTCTTGTGTTTTATATGTTTGTGTTCTCCATACATTAGTGCAGTGTAGAAGTGTCAGAAGAAGCACTATAGATGATGTCCTGTATTTTTCTAAGCCTCTTTTCTTCTTTGTTGAGCCCAAGGCCCTTGCCCTCCACGAGGACCTGTCTAGGAGCATGTGCTTAGTTTGAGAGAAAGCTCTCTGAGGGTATAGTGGCATGAGATGGGGGAGAAAAGAGGGAGAACACAGGAGCTGACAATCAGAATGTGAAAAAACTCAGTAATTTCTGGCTTGTGTTTCTCAAAAGCTGCTGTTCAGTGGCATTTGAAGAGAAATGAGAACTTCTCAGCTAAGATCAAGCTGACATCAGTGTGCTTCAACATTTCTTCAGCACTACAGAGGAAGACGTAAAATCCCTTTAATGTTCCTAACTGACTAACATTTATCTACCTTAGAAAGTCCAGCAAAAGCAGGTTTTCATATTGGTTTAACTGTCCCAAAGCTTGGGATTGAAATCTAAAACCTTCCTCATCCATGGCCCTCTTTTTAGTGATGAGACCACAGCATTGCAGATCCTCTTAAAGATCTTAAGCTAAAACCCCTTTCTTCCAGTGCTGCTCTTCTTCTCTCCATTTGCTAATTGTGAATGTGGAAACTGGATACCCAGAGACCTCATGCTAGAGCCTTACAGATCTCCAGATTACATGGCCATAATTAAATTGAGGAGAGCAGAGAAAAAGGAATTGATATTAGAAGTAAATAAATAAATTAATAAACAAATAAACCAACAACAACTTAATGTCCAGAAATCAAATCCATGACAATGAGTTTAAATGTATGGTGTGTAGCCAGTGACATATGAGTCATTTGAGCCTATCTTTATAAAAGTAGCAAAGTATAAATAAAACACCCAGCTGGCATGGTGCCACTGTCCCTGTAGATGTATCAGAGCATAACAGCAGCCTGTGTTGTCAGCTAGAGGCTTATTGTCATCAAGCCAAATAGAAATCTTTGTCCTGGTGCTCAGGTAAGAGTCATCCTCAACCTCAGCCTCCTATTTCAAGTCTTCCTCAGAGCTGTCTTCCACCGTGGAATTTCTCTTCATTGCCTTTACACCCCTATTTGATTTTCATGATTCCAAGAGAATTCTCAAAAGAAGTAACAGTAAGTACTTGGGTTTCTTTCTCTCCTAGTTATATTGCCCACAACCACAACATCTCTGCAGTGCAGGTTCAACATAAACTTCCCTTAATGTTTCTGGGCTAAGGGAAAAGCTGGCCGCTGCCTGACATGATTAACAACCCAATGAAGATCCATGAAGTCCCTTTTACATGGTGTGACCACAGACCTTAACCCGGCCCATCCAGGTTCTCTGTTTGAGGATATGAGTGTTGCCAATGCTGAACCATTGTTCTTGCTGTCTGCAGCGGGGAGAGGTCTTCTGCAAAATGGAGATTGTGGTGTAATGGATATTGACCGAGCCTTTAAAAAGGTTGAACTGATATCTGTCAGGAACGCTGGTTAAGGTTGATTCTGCTCCAGCTAACGGAACAGATTAAATAAGCAATATAGGTGCCATCCAGCTCTGCTGCTTGGTGACAAGGCACTTCCACCACAAACACAACCAAAATGTAAAGTGGAGATAAAAGCCTTTTTCGGTTTGGGAAGAGAGTTTGTTATAAATTAGCGTACTTTCAAACCTCTGATTGTGTAGGTAGAGATATATCACAAATGCAAAAGTTGGTACCCTCCCATAACTGAAACTAGATTTCATCTCATCCCACACTCTCTACTCACTCATGGAGCACACTACAGGGAGGTTGCAAGAAACAGCTTTCCAGAAACAACTGGTCTTCTGCTCTACCTTGTTCCTTACCAGCGCTCTGACGTTCCAACTCAGTTGTGCTAAGAGATCAAATCCGTTCAGTTCCATGTTGTGGCACCAGTCCCCTGGGGGCTTGCACAGCACATGCTAACCTCCCCCCCCCCGCCTCCAGTCCCAGGTAAAGCAGTCATTTCACCTGGGGCAGAAAGCCTGAAAGAGAGAGGAGTTTGCATGAGATGTCAGATGGACAGTGGGAACACAAAACCAATTACATTGCTTGAGTTTCACTTCTCAAATCCTTAATCCCAAAAGAGGGTCTTTCCTAAGTGGCTCTAAATGGGAGCAATTCCCAAATGAGTGGGGGAATTATGCAACTGTGAGGCATCTGATCTTATGTTCCTAGCACTGGGAAGGAGAGGAGCCCTCCCCCGCACCTTACTCAAACAGACAGTGAGTGGGGTTTTCTTAATGGGAATCCCTCTGCTGCCTCTCCCCCAAATCCCTAGCTCATGCACGTGGAGTGCGCCGTCTGTACATCAGATGGATGGAACAAAGCTGTTGACTTGTTTTTCATTCAAAGGTTTAGCTGAAGATAGATTTGAACTCCACATGTATATTTAAAGGGAAGTATTTCAGCAAGTGTAGAAGACAGCCTGAAATACCCACCTCTATACACCTCTCTTCCTCCAGGGAAGGAAGGCAGGTTGGATATATTGCCTTTCACTGTATCTGTTTGTAAGAAAGTTGTGAGGGAAAAGTTCAAATATTTGGGCTGAGCACTTCAAGATAAAAAAATAACAAAGCCAAGAAACCACCAAGATCATCACAAGTGAGCTAACAGCTTGAGGTTCACCCTCATGTTGGTGAAGACCAGTTGAGAAAGGGGAAGGGCTTTGTCCTTTCCTGGCAGTGTGGGGTGAGGTTGTATGCAGGGCAGGTTAAGAAAGCCTCTAGTTGTGAGCTCTCTCACATTCCCAAATTTTCCTGCATCTTCCATCACATAACTTTCATTTACTCAGAGGCTGGAAGCATTTACAAGCCATCAGTTAATCTCACTCTATGGCTTCCCCAATTACTCCTGCTCTATCCTGCTGCATAAGGTAGCGTGACTTACCCAGGTCAGGCTATGGCAGAAACAAGAGAAAGTCTAAGGAGCTCCCAGCACTTTTCCTACTTGACAGGCCATGTCTGTTCCCTCTGCATGAGAGTATGGGGAAAATTGGGTGCCTGAATGGGTTTTGCCAGGAAGTAGAGGTGCAGACCTTGTGCCTGTGCAGATGCGGTAATTAAGTATCTGCCACATCTGGTGAAGGCTACCTCCATTCTAAGAAGCTACAGAGGAAGATGACCACCCCCACCTCATGTGACCACCCCCAGCTCCTGAGCCCTGACCAGGAAGGGGGGACAGGGGACAAGTCACAGCCCTTCAGGAGTGGATTTCCCTAATGTCAACAGGACACCTCTCTTCAGGAAGAACTAAAGCACTAGGTGTCTGAGCAGAGAGGCTAACTCAGCTCAACAGGGGTTAGGGGACACACACACCATCAGGCAGACCTACCAGAGGAAGGGATGGACAGTACCAACATGACCACAGGCATCTGCTACCCCGAGTCCTGGGTGCCCCTGCCCACTCACCAGGGTGGAGGCAGGGGGTACCTGCTGGAGCTGCACAGCCAAAGTGCAGGAGCGACTGTGACTTGGAAGGGACTTAAAAGCTGCTTAGGTTGCCTCCTCCCACTATGCTGGGAAGAGTGGTTCCCTGGTACATGTCCCTCCATGAGTGAATAATAGGAAAATTATTGGGATTTCTAGTTCTATAAACCATCCTGCCTGTGAAATAGCTAAGCAGAAACATCTAGGACAATTCAAGCATCTTCTTGATCACATGAAGGGTGTTGGGTTAAGATGGAAAATCTGTCTTTGAGTTCTGGCAATGTTACAGACACCCTCTTTAGCCTTGGGTGAGTCACCTAACTTTCATTTACCCAGCTATAAAGTAAGTGTAAAGGGTTTTCTTCCTTTTTTACTTTATAAGGTTTTTTTTTTCTTTCTCTTCTTTTCACATGTTAAGCTTCATGAGCAGTCTCTCAGTACCAGGCAAATATAGCTCCTCGCATGCTATGGTGCAGATATTTAGTTGTTTACATCCTCCTATAACATCAATGAAAATTCACTATTAAAATCTCTGTAGGAAGACTGAAATTGGGAGGGGTTATTTTGGGAAGGACAGGATGAGGTGGGGAAGGGGGGGAAGGATTTTGTTAAAATGCAGATACTGCCCTTCCTAAGCCAGGTTGAGCCAGCATACCAGATTTGGGTAATAAATGTTACTTTTTTGTGTGTGTGTCCATCCCTGCTTTCATCCATTCTAAGTTGAACCTTTCTGCTGCAGTGTATGTTCTAGCCTCAATTTAAAAAAAAAAAAAGGAAAAACACAAAACAAAAGAAGCGCCCAATAATAAAATTCTTCTCCCACTGCCTGAGTCCCCACACCAGGGAACTGTGAATAATCTCCCAGTGCAAACAGGCCCCTGTGTAAAAATAGCAACACAACTGCAAACTTGAGGGTAATCAGTGCTTGATTTCAAAATATTTGTTCTGCTCCTGCCCTGTCCTTTATCTCTCAGACCTCTATATGTCACTAATGCAACGTTCGACAGCTCCTTGCCAGGTCTGCCTCCTCCAATGTGCCCCACCATTATTAATGGAAACAACATCCATCTTATAGTACTTAAAAATATACCCTTTTCTAAATATAGGCATCTGCGTGTGCTTAACTACTACAGGGCAGAACGAGAAGGACCAAAATATTGACATGCACTGAGTGTGTATAATTTGTTTTGATCCCTGCTCTTACTCTCTCTCCCCCCCTGCCTGCCCCCTTACCTCCCCAATCTCTATATTACCCACACACCTTGGTGCAAAATCTGTTATTATTTAGCATGAGGAATGTGGCTGCCAGCTTGGAGCCCGTCTGGAATGGAGTTTCCTTTGTTTATTTTTCCATCCTCTGTCCAAATGGTGTCAATGAGAGCGGAGCTTACAGAGCTATTTATAGCCTCTCGCCACACTAGGCTGCACCTTGCCGGCAGCAGCAGCTGCCCCCGGGGGGGACAGGACAGACCAGGCCATGGGGCAGGGCAGGGCAGGGCCCCCAGCCAAGAAGAGAGCAGGGGAAAGCCTGGAAGGCAAGAAGGGGTGGGGAGCAGAGCAGAGGAAGCATACAAAGCAGGGAACGTGGCATGCGAGGTGAAAAGTAGCAGAGGGCAGGAGGAAAACAGGAGCCGTCTCAGATACTAAGCAGGGAATGGAAGATGGAAGCATCAAAAATTGTTTTGGGAGAGATATGAGGAAAGAGGTGGGAAGCAGTTATTCCCTGGTTAGGATGGGGACTTTGAATGAAACCATCCTGGGGCAACCCTTGCCTGGGATCTGGGGGTGCTTGGGACCTTGTCAGAATGAGACTTGCTGTTTAGGAAATGTATTTCCTAAATCCATTCAGTACAGAGGCAAAGTTTTTAAAAGAGCAATACTGCAATACCATGGGGAAGGAGTGACTGATCCATTGAGAGTCGAAACTGGGACTGGGGGATTCTGAGCTTGTGCAGCCTGTTGCCACAGGGGACTGGGTGCAGGCTGCCCTTCCCTTCCCCAGCATCTTGGCTGTTTTGGGATTCCAGGCTCTGACCTTGGCAGAGGCAGAGGGGCAGGGCCATTGTCACATGTGCAGCAACTTCCCCCGAGAGGGTCTCAGTGCATTCTCCCCAGCTCCCTCAGCTCTCCATGAGTTGAACCTTTGCTTCCCCTGCCATGCCTGGCCCCTCTCCCTGGGGGTCCTGCCTCCTTCTTGTGACCCACTGGGGACATTTCCTCTCCTTGCCCATGGGTGGGTTTGATTTATGCCTGGCTTTATGTGCAGACATGTGCTTGTGGCACAAAAAAGGGATGAGGCAACCCACCTGATAACAGATGCACACTCCGGGTTGGTGGCTGTGTTTTGTTGTTGTTAGCGTTAATAAGCTTGCCCTTGGTGCAGTCTGCAGGGTTTGAGATGCTGACTAAGGAGCTAAAATCCAGAGAAGGGAGGGAGCAGGAAAGGGAGCCCACATTTGGAAGTGTATATGCATGCTTTCCTCTGAGTACAAGACCAGAGTCTAGGGCCTCCTTATTTTTCTAATGGGGTGCAGGTAAAAAGCTGCAGTTTCTGCTTGAGGTATTGCTTGAGCTGGCAGAGAGAGCTGGGCTAGCCAGATGGAGGGATGAGAGGGAGGCAGGGATAGAGAGGCAGGCAGGGATGGGAGGGGGGAGAAGGGAGCTAGACACCTACGCAAACAAAGAGTGAGAGGAGATCCTTGGATGCAAACACAGACACAGGCGTCCTCCTCCTCCTCCTCCTCACATGCCCCTGATTCATTTCCACATGCCATACACGTGACATGCTAATTCAGGACTACTACAGAACACTGGGGTGAGAAAGGAACAGAACAGAGAAATAAAACCCAGTAAGACACCAAACCGCAGATTTTTAAAGAGGATTCAGTGCAGCTTGGCTGTACCCCCGCCCCATGCCCCCTGTGGGTGGCTGGAGCCTGGGTGGCTCGGGGGACGTCTTGCCAGCAGCCCCCCCACCTTCTGACACCCCCGCACACCCACACACCACCACCTTTCGAGAGCAGCTCCACGTCACCCCTGCACACAAAACCAGCACGGTGCCAGCACACATCCCACTCTTCCCTGGGATGCAGGGTTACATCAGCAGCATGCTACCCTCTGCATCCCTGCAGCACCCCACGGGCTGGGGCAGAGTGAGCCGTGATCTGCTGAGAACAGCCTTTGCCCTCCTCCCCAAAACTGGGGACTTAGTGAGCTTGAGTCTATATTTAAACACAGGCATATAAGCCCTAAGTGCTGAGGGGCGAATAAGCCAAAAATAACCCCATTACAAGCCCCAGAGATCTCAAAGGTAAACAGTATCTGGCAACAGGGTAGGAGAAGCTCCCCACCACAGCCCCACCTCACTGTAGCCCACGTCCTCCACCACCCTGGCTCTTGATGCCCCTGCCTGCCTCCATTCCCAAGCCACAACAGGCCATCTGCCCTACCTGACTCTGATGGTCACATCTCCACAGTGACAAGTAACTGAAAGAGAGGGGATTTAAAATTCATCTCTGGCTGTCAGTGGGCTGGTGTATCTGTGGCAATATGACTGCTCTGACCCCACTGGGGTATACACCGGGGAAGTGAATAGCACTGTTTTGTCCTTCGTAACCTTTGCCCAGTTTATGCACAACCTTTGCCCAGTTTACCACAACTCTTCTAACGCTGGGTCTAAAATGAGTGAACTACACAGACTCATCATTTCTATCATGCAGAAATTATGTCACTACAAAGAGCTCTGCACCCCTTTGCCAGCTACCTTCCTTCACCCCCTATTTAAGGATGCATCAATGCAAAGACTGGAGAGCATCACCCCTTGGGTGCTACAGCAGTGCCAGGGACATGAGCACAGGAGAGTAAACTTCCTCTTGAAGAGCACCTTTGCTCCAACGTAGGCAGGCAAGGACTCTCATCTTGGCCATCCCAGGTAAGCAGCACAAATTGGGGAACAGGTCTCTGGTGCACAATATCTGTACCAGAGCAATCAAGGTGAGCAAGAATGAGCAACCCTTGGAACTGTGCTTGTGAGTGGTGGTGGTCAGCAGCAGCAAGACCTCTTTCCAGCAAAGAACTAGAGCTGACAGGGGCTTCTAGCACCCTTCAGGGTTATCCATGACCCCATCCCAGCTCCCACTGCAGCAGGTAAATCTAGTGGGGGCTCAGGTCTGGACAGGAGGAAATTCAGGAGGAAGTTATTCTTTCCTTCAAAGGGGCAGGTTATTGCACTCTGGGCAGAAGAGGGGGAAAATCCCTTGACCTTTCTCTGACACCACCACTCCTGTTGGCAAACAAGGCAGGGATGGGTACCAGCAACATCAGGTAAAAATTGCAACTCAGCAGAGATGCCTTTATACTTAATTCCTCATTAATTTAGTAGGCATGAGACAAAGAACTTAGCAGAGTTGATCTCTCTGTAGCATGGAGAACCAAAGACTTTTTGGGCTATGTTTGATTGTTAGGATGCTTTTGCTCACCCTCTGGATATCTCTAACAGGAGCTCCAAATCTAGCAGGGCAAAACCAGTTTTGCCTCTTCCCAGACAGCATCTTGTTTGTTTTTCCTTTGGAAAGCATAGAGGGAAAATTTGGGCTGCGTTTCTGCAAATTTTCTCCTGTGGATAGGTAACAGTTACATTTTTTTTCTCCAAGTGCTGACTCTCCTTCTCTTTTTGGGAACCAGGGAAGCTGGCCCCTGGCTGCAAGAAAGCCATCTTAGCAAGCTGCTTTCTTCTGCTGTGTTCCTAAGGGGAAAAGAGAGATGATCTAGTTTACTGTCTACTCTAGACCTCCCTGTAAATGAAGGGGCTTTCTGTGCAAGATCAAATATTTTGAACCAAAATCTGCGAAGGAGAATACATAGCAATCCCAGATTTAGCTGCCATAGTTCTTAATAGAGACACTGCTTGCTCAGGAGAAGAAACCAGTGCCTGCTCATGCAAAGAGCAAGAAGAGAAGGTGGAAAGCATTCAAGTTAAATATTCCACTTGAATATTTTAAATTGACAGCCACATGAAGAATAAAATCCCACAAGCTATATATGACTGTGTAAGGCTTACTGAAAAACAAGGCTTCCTGTCTAAGGCAGAAGAAACAAAGGTCATGCGTAACACCTACTACCATACATATTTTTAAACTCTTATTACGTCCATTCTCAAAGGCCCTAATTATGATCGAGGTCCTTGTGTGTACAGACATAAAGATAAGGTGCTCACCCCAAAACACTTCTAATGATGCACACAGGCAGTTATGCAGGAAGGGGTCACAAATATACAAATGCAAGACTGTGTGCATGTGTTTTATGTCTAGCAACATATCCCTTGGCAACATCACATGTGGGCTCCACAGTGCTAGACACTCCCCTGAAAGTAACAAGGAAGTCCCTGACTGAAAAACATGCAACTGCAAGATCAAACCAATCTAAGTATTTAATCTGACCCTAACAAGCTGCCATGCACATGCCAGCATTGCAGCCTAGGAGTCCTCCCTCTCCCTGTCTCTGGTAACCATGAGACTGCACTCCTTCCCACATTTGCAGGAGTGTAGATTTTATTTTTTGTAATTATATTAATACCTATTCTTCCCTCATGCTAGCAATTTGGCTGATTTCTTGTTTATTGCTTTGCACCTTCTACCATCAATAATTCAGCCACATAGCCCCCGGGAGATGGAAAACTAACTACTCATTTTACACATACTTGCCTAGGAGAGGAGTGATGTGATAGCAGGTATCAGAGCCCCAGCGTTCCCAGCTGCTAATCCCAAACACAAACCCAGAGACAGCAATACCACAGCCTGTGATGCTGAGGAGTTCTCTGACTTTGGGAGATTTGTTCTGACTCCTGTCTCCTTGGGTTTTGCCACTAAAAATGACCAGAGAATATGACGCTAATAGTAAATGAGGTCCACAGGAGGATTCTGCACTGTCAGTCTTGCCTGTTCTCCTCTGATGGGTGCATCTTGGTCTTGTATTTCCCAAATCAAAGTGTTGCATCCAGGTACTCACAGGAGTCCCTCTGTGGATTAGGTCACAGAGTTCATTTCAGTTATCTGTAAAAAATGGGCCTCATAATTAAACTGTTATCATAGTTGATCCCAGTAAATCCCTTGTTAGGGACTGGAAGGGGTGAGGAGAGAAACCACTGTGAAGAATCAGCTTCCACTTGTGCTTGCTAGCGAGTGTCTGAGCCATATAGGTCAGGCAGAAGCCATTTGCTGTGCTATACCTGCTCTGGGGATGAACAGGGAACAGCATTCTGCATCTGTGTCAGCTGCCTTGCTCCGTAGTTCGATTCAATGAGCTTAACCCTTCTTAAAACCCTGTAGTATTAAATATCCCTTCACTCCTCAAGCAACTGCTGCGGTTTTGGTTGAGGGGTTTTTTTGTTTGTTTGATTTTGTTGGGTTTTTTTCCTTGTATGCTGTCTTTCGAACTCCTCATTTCAATACTCCGCCACCTCTTCGGGAGCAGTGGGCTATTTTTAACCCCTGGGGAGGTTTCACGAAGGCAGGAGTGGCCCCTCCGGGGCGCGGAGGGGGCTGGCGGCTTGGAGCAGGGAGCGAAGTGAAGCCACAAGGGGGCATGTGCTCTTCTAATTCATAAAATGTGCCTTCATTGACAAAAATGCTGAACAATTGGTGAATGGTGTGTGCATAAGTTATCGCTGCTGGAGAATACACGGTTAGTGCCGGAGGAGGTTGGCTGCAAGCTTTGTCTACAGAGAAACAGAGAGGCATAGAGGAGCAGAGGGGGTCTACAATGGCCCGGTGGCCTCTCTGCAGCTCTCTCCAGCTGAAGCAACGAGCTCTGGTGGTGGGAAAGTCAGAGAGCCTAATTCTGCTTCCAGACTCCACTGAAAGTAATGACAGCAGCACCACCAAAGCCAGGAGAATGTTGGTGACAGTCACAGGCTGGAGCCTTAGCTGGCTCTGAGGACAATTTGTCAGGTTTTTTAAGGTTTTGTAGCAAATGCACTCAGCTGCCGAACATTTTTAATTCATCTGTGAGGCAAGAGGAAAGTGGCTAAGAAGAGTATTTACACATGGAATATTTATTTCTAAGCAAAATCAACATCTACCTCCATCTCTTACTCTGGTGTGACTGTCCTCTCCACAGTAAGTTCACCAGTTTCTGCTGCCTCTTCCTGCCCTACAGCACTGATGTCAGGATCTGGAGGGCTGTGCCAAAGAGAAACGAGAGTAGCGGAAAGAAACAGAGGGCTGAGCACTGAATGGGGAGCCTGCCCCCCGGGGATGCTCTAGCCTGGCTCTGCTATGGTCTCATCAGGTGCCCGCAAGTGCTCTGATTAATTGAATGACTAGGAACTGCTAATGACACCTGCAAGATCTTGCCTTCTGGACTTCCCAATGCAATGGGAAGACAATATGAGATGAGCAGAAGCTTTTCTGGTTGGACATCTCATAGCAAGTAGTTGTTTTATTGGCTTTTTAGAGTCCTATCTTCTCAATCCAAAATGGAGCCAGATGTGCTGGGAGTCAGTTTTTAACTTCACTGGAGGTAAGTCAAAAGGTGCAGCTCACTGCCTACAACCCCAGTGACTGCAGGGGAGTTCAGCCAAGGACAATTTTGGCAAAGAGGAGTGGTCAGGTTGGTCCTAAATAATACCAGGTATGCATAAGCAACCCTCACTCCTGCCTGCCTCACCAGCCTGTGCCCATCTGCCACAAGCCTTCCTCCTCAGCTGTCAGACCTTCACCCACTGCAGGCTGGGACCAGCCAGTGTAAGCAATTGAGGGCTCTTCCACCAGTTGCTACAGACTGCACAGCAATAAAGGGCAGAGTTGTAGAGGGAGAGTCTGACCCCACTCTTTCAATTATTACTTGCCTTTCTTTCCTCTCATTGATGGCAAGACAGGGGAAAAACCAGGCAGAAAGAAGTATCAGCGTTGTCCCCACAAGATCATGGCAAGCTAGTGTGTCACAGTGAGCACCATCTCCAGTAACCACACAGGGGACAACCCAGTCTACAGCCACCATTATTCGTCTTCAACAATTCAGCCTTCAAGCCCCTTCATCTCACTTATAAAAAGCAGAAATCCCCTGTCATGTGAGTCAGAAGGTAACCTTGCCTTCTTTATCTGTCTCTCCCCCTGAGCAGGACACGAGTGCTGCAAGGTTTTATATAATAAGAAAGAAGAATCAGGCTGGATTTACCTGTGCTATGAAACAGATCTAGATCTTGAATGAGTTGCCTAAATGGCTTCTCTGAGTCTGTGAGCTACAATGCAGTGGAGGTGGAAATAAACCTATAAAGGGCTTTCTATCCTGAATGATGCTCTGACACAACAGTGATGTGTGTGTATCATAAAATTGTTTGGGAGATCAGCAGAAACAAATCCAGCTTTTAGGTATGCTAAAGCCTAGGACATCATACACAAGGCTGATGCATAGGGGTCTTCCGTCAGAAATTGTAAGACTATTTCATTGTGCTGATAGCACACCATGCCATTGAACATTTTATATGCAGCATAAGCAAATCTTTGGGACTCTCAGTTCATCCTTGGGATGTATTTCATTAGATAGCATGCAGGACGGATGCCTTTCACTGTGTTACCATTTTCCCAGGACTTTGGTAGTACCATAGATGATCATGGTTTTGCTTTTGTTAAATTCCAGATAATTCTCACATCCCTCTGATTCCTTGCATCCTGTGCAGACCAGAACTGTCCTCTTGGACCTCCAGTTGTGAGGGTAGCCGTCCCTCACAGGAGAAAAAAAGACATTTTCTTTTGACCTGGAGCTAGACATAGCCACTTGTTCATGTGCCCTGATGCTTGCATAGCCTGTCCCTTCAATACCCCCAAACCCACATGCCACACAGCCTATTCAGACTGAAAATCTCCAACTACTTCTTCTAGGACTGAATCTTCCATAGTAATTCCTACTAGTCTTTAAAGACAGGATGCCTATTTGATTAAAAAGCTGAAAATAACAAGATGTGCCTGTCCCACCTACATTTACATTTGGTAACTTACCTTATCCATCCTCCCTGCTCTTTTCTAATTGTTCTTCTTTGTATGGTTCCTCATTTAAACTATAATTTCCTTGTGTACAGGATGCTCTCTTATACTTGACCATAAAGCACTATGTGCACTGAACTGCCTTCTTTCACCTTTATTTAGTGCTTGGAACACTTGCTGCTGCACACAATGTGGTTTCCCCCTGCCTTTCCAGAAAACTCCAGTATTCACAGGGCTGCCATGTCTGAGAATTCAGCGATGAAACGCTAAAAGAACTATCCCTCCTCAACACAATCCTAACTGTGTCCTACTGTCATTAGCTCCTGGGAATGGCACAGCAAAAAGTGTAGCCTAATAAACAGACCTGAGACACTCTCTTGGGGCAGGCTATTATTAGAATCACAGACAACAAATTGGAAATCCAGCATTTATCTGCATCTATTCTGAGTGTATTAACTGTGTTGACTGTAGCTGTATTGATTATCTGTTAAACTGCTTGGAAAAGCTGATATCATGATACAGTGCAAGGTCTATGTTGGGAGATGGAGCGTGGGTTATTTGGTTTACCAACAGAGGTTTGGCTGATGTACCCATAGTAATCTCTTGCTGCAAGAATCATTCACAGTCTGGTGGCGTACATCAGATCAGTGTGATTTCCTGGTCATTGGGAGAGGTGAGAAGACCATCTCACAGAAGGAATCTGTATAGAAAGGGAAAGGTCAAGATAACTTTTAGTGTGACGTGTGCAGGTTCAGCATTTGAATGCAGGCCAAGCCTAGCTTGCTCCTGTTTGCAGTGTGTGATCCCCCCCTGCAGTTTGCCACATCAGGGAGACATTAGGCTTTGTCTAGGAGGTCTCCAAGCTCATTTCCAGCATATCTGCAATGGCAGGTGAGGGAGGGTGCTCATATACAGGTGAAGGCCCTGCTGTGGCACAGCACACAGAGTTGAAGTCGCATTGCAAACAGCATGTGCGACACAATTATGTATCTCCGAGGTTTCCATGCTTACTTTCTGCCACTCCCTGCTCCTGTGCTTCCTGAAAGGAAATTAAGGTAATTTAATTTTCTGTTAGCAAATTTCTGGAACATTCAATCTCTTTCAGTTGTCGTGTCCCCTCCCCGAAAAAAGCAACATTTTCCACATCCAGACTCCAGTTCCCTATACTGCATTTGGTTCACTGCATTGCTTCCCCCTCCTTTGACCTCCTGTGTTTGTAGGTACCAGCATGCAGCCCCAGAGAAGAGCTGGGGAAGGACTGGAGCCACTGAGCACACTTCAATAGGCAAAGAGGACAAACATGAAGCAAGCATATACAGTAAGTAGTAGATCTGAAACAAAGCACTTTAAAACCCCATGAGGTAGGGGTGTTGGTTGTGAAGTTTGTGAAGACCGACTGTTCAGCTTCTCCCATTCCTCTTCACTGCTTTCATCCACTGTATTCCTTCTGGCTCTTTTTACTTCCCTTCAGTGCTCCAGGTCCTCTGAAATCCCCTCCATTACACCCATAGTTTGTACGCCCATGTATTCTGACACCCTCCTCTTTTTCTCCGTGCATGCACTGTTTGCAGTTCTTCTCCCTCTTCCTCCCACATGTCCATCTCAGATTTACCCTTCTCCTTTCCACTCTACGCTTGGAGGTAATCTGAAAGCAAGCAGAGGTGTGGCAGCACGGCGAAGTACGATTGTACCAGGTGCAGGGTGACAGGACAGGGAACAAGAGACAGGTCCAGCCCCTGGCTGCTCTTGGTGTCTTGGGAAGAGGGTCGACAGTCCTGGAAATTCAGAGATTTTGTTCTTGGTCATACAAAAAGTTTGCATGAAGGAAAACACTGTCTGCACAGCTCCAGGTGGCTCTCTTCACTGACTACCCAGCCTTCATTCCCCACCAAGCCTCCCATCACATTTCTGGGCCAAGGCCCCTAGTTCTGCTCCCTTGCCTCTGTTTCCTGTCACCTTTTAACTCCCTTCTTCTAATCCCTTTCACAACTCCAGAACCTATCTTCTCCTCCAGATCTTTCTTCTCTCTGCATCCAACTAATACACTCTGACTCTGTTCGGTGAGAGCACGTGCCCCAGGTCCTTCCCTTTGTTTACCACCACCCCTCCAAAATATAAAAAATTTAGAAAATCCAGAAGAGTTTGTGCTAAAGGGATTTTGTATCAGTGACTTACTGAGGCAGATGACCCAAGCTGCTTGTTTTTCTTCAACTATATTCACTTTCCATGCTCCAGGTATTATAACTTAATCCTATTTTTTTTAACCATCTTCTCCCTTCAGTCAGTTATTCATTACTGATTTTTCCTGACTACTTATGTCTCTAAAACAACATTGAACTGTTTATTGTAGAGAACTCACAAATGTTGTTTTTAAACCTGAGATAGCAAGGTTTGGACAAAAAGCACCCTTGTAAAATGCAGGAAGCATGTACATCATTCCATTCCCAAAAGCTACCAAGAGAAGAAGCCACCTGTGCAGTGCATGGGTGCAGCTCGAGTTCAGACAACACCTCATGTCACCTGGAATCACCTAGCTATTTACCAGTAAGCTGGCTGGAAAGCTTATTGCCTCATCACATTCCTTACTGCCCATGTGCATTTCACTTCTTTGACTCAGTAGCTGGCCACAAGCTGATGTGGGGACTCAGCTTCAAAGGTCAGACACCTTTGCAGTAGAATGTGATCACTAGATGCTGAGCACCAGCAGAAATTAACACCAAATAACAGACCAGTCTGGACAGGACCAAACCATCTTTTCCAAAATAATATCATCAACAGTAATATAAAGATGAATGAATTATTCATATAATGGCCAGACTTTCATTCTTTCCTCTTATTTTCTGTTGAGAAGTAAGGGTGGAGCCTCTGTGTGCACTGATGCTAAACTTGGAGTAATCTGTCTGCAGGTACAGTTGCAGACACAGTATGCACGTGGCCATGACATGAAAAAAAAGTGACATGAGATGCCCATCTGAGGCAGGATACACATCTGAAACTTCTTGTCTGCATGACTCCAAATTGCCCCAAGTGGTATTAGCCAGGGCCTCTGGGAGGCTCATCAGCTTCACTGAAATCAGATCAAGCACACGAATATCAAGTTGTGTTGCATACTTCCTCATTAAGCAGAACATGATGCTCGTTCTTCACTACAGCAGAACGATGCCCCTTTTCCACGATGGATCTCAGCATATACAGTGCTGAAGTATTGCAAGTAATAAATGGTGCACCCAATAGCGCCTAGCTGCAGTGGTGATTAATCATTTAGGCCCTGATCCTGCAAACATGCATGAGTTTAATGTTACTATTATGAGTAATCCCCTTGATTTCAAATTAGATTAAACACAGTCTTAACACTTGGCACATGAATAAATGTTTGCAGGGTGAGAGCCCTATTTATGGCCTGATCTTGCAAATTATTACCATCTAGCACAGCACCTCTGTTCCTGAATAGTTCCACCAATAAAAAAAAAAAAGCCAAACCAAAAAGCCTCAAACACTCCACTGAATTGTGAACATTGCAGGTTTAGATCTGCTGTATGGTACATATACACAGCTCTGCATAGCGTAGGTCATGGATAGATACAGCTGTATCTTGCCATGGGTGTGTGCCTGCTTAAGGCTCTGAAGCAAAGCACTCAGAAGCCAATCGCCGTCAATGTTTTTTACTGTCCTTTACCAGTCATTCTAAGATTTCGGTCTTCCACCTACAGTATAAATGGAATTTTCCTTATATTTATTTTTAAAGAAAGAAAGACAAATTAAATCAGTTTTGCTAAGTTAGGGTGAAGACAAGAAGGAACCCAATAAGCATCTTGCAAATTTAAATTACCAGTCTAATCAAATTCCTCTGGGCTGCAGTGTCCTTTCTGTGAAATCAACCTGCATTAAAGAGACTGGGTTGCTGTTTGTGAATGTACCATCTCTGCAAATTACCACTGCTCCATTGCATTGTGTTTGTATGAATGGGGGTGACATGTGCTTGCCCACAGGTCCACGTGAGAGAGGTGGGGTGAGGAAAGAAGAGTATTTTTAAAATGAATCTAGAGGGAGAAAGTGGAAGCTGTGGCTTCATAGAATGTGTATGTTATCCCAAAATAACCCCTGTCATATGCCCACCCACCTACCCTTTGCCAAAATCAAGGTGCAGCTTTTTCATTTAAAATTAATTCGTGGACCCAGAGTATCGATAGATCAATATCTTGCACTTCTGATCTCTTGTGGGCCACCCTTCGATGGCTCATGCAAAGGCTAAAAACAGAAAGATGCAACACAAAAGATACCGCAGTCAGCTCAAGCAGGGGGGATATTTTTAGATCAGAAAAGGGAAAGGAGGGGAGAGAGAGAGAAAGAGAGGGAGAGAGGCTGGTCTAGGGTTTGCAATCTAATTTAGTCTCTCTCTTCCTCCCCCTCTTTCTTTCTTTCTTTCTCTTTTTTTTATTTTATTGCATCGGTGGTATTTTCCATACAATCCGATTTCTGCCTGCTTGGCTGGGGGGAGTTGGAGGGGGGGGCAGGGGTGGCCAGCACAGCAAAGCCAGGCTGAAGATTCTGGAGTTTTATGGCTCATTCCAGCTAGTGGCTTCTCTCTGCCAGTTGAATTAATTTGATGCTATTTTTGAAAGTCAGTGTTTCTAAGGGAGACCTAATGACGCAATGACGTCAATGCAGGTCAATAGCACACACTGGAGGAACTGACTGTGCTACCGGGAGCCAAGGGCTGGGAGCCCGCTCCAACACCTCGGCTCCCGCACAAGCCCCCCCCCTACCCCCCGCCTCCTCACCGGCCACCNCGCTCTAGTTTATTTATACAGCCCCTCCACCCTCGGCTCTTCCCACCCGTCCCCAAATTCCCTAGAAATCCAGCTAAGGCGTGGGGAAGAGGGGAAAGCGGTTTTGGAGGGGAGGGAGTTATATTTTTTGTTTTCTTTGGGGATTGTTTTGGTTTGGGGTTTTTTCTGTTTTTTTTTTCTTTGCATACAAAAATAAGTGAAGAAGATTTTGCAAGGTAGGTTTCTCTGCGTGTGTGTGTGTGTGTGCGCGTATGCGTGTGCAGATGTTTTGCTTTTTGCAAAGTTTTCTGATTTCAGTTGTTAGATGCTTTTACAAGAAGTAGACTTTTCTGATTTGTTCTGTTGCCTGCCTTTGAAAAGACTGGACAACATTGCATTCCCTCTCCTTGCAAAGAGTTCTCTAGGCTGTCTTTTCGTGTGTCCTGTGTATTCGATGTTCCTGCAGGAAAGCATGCTAGTTTGTGAGCTCAAACTGCAGCCAAGGAGCTATGTATTTAAGGACCCCCCCCCCCGACCCACACACACACACACACACTTTTTGCGGAGGNTTTTTTTTTTTTTTCTCCTTTGCCTTTATCCTGGAAGAGTGCAGGCACACATTACGCGAAACCCACAGCCTTTCGCGTTACACAGCTCGAAACGCTCTAGTTTATTTATACAGCCCCTCCACCCTCGGCTCTTCCCACCCGTCCCCAAATTCCCTAGAAATCCAGCTAAGGCGTGGGGAAGAGGGGAAAGCGGTTTTGGAGGGGAGGGAGTTATATTTTTTGTTTTCTNCACACACACACACACTTTTTGCGGAGGTCGCAACTTTTACTTTGTCACATTTTGGGGTGGGGGGAGAAGGAAGGCATCCACTCGCTCGGGTGATGAGCTTGCAAATTAAATTTTAACTGCAGAAAGGCTCAAAGTCAGCAGCGTTAAAGCTTAAGAGGATGGAAGGGAGTTGACATTTCTTCCACAGAGAATTTGCTACCTGTGGGAACAGACTGAAAGCCCGCGAGGGAGGGAGGAGGGGGGAGGGGGAGGCTAGGGGGACAGGGATAGGCAAAATCATAAGAAAGTAAATGATGAGACAAAATACTAATTAAAGCTATGCAGGAAAGTGAGAGGCTGTTACAAGCTCTAACCACCTGTAGAGGGAAATCTTTATACATAGTAATTTCTGATAGCTGATCTATAGAGAAACTAAGAGAATTATGTGTTCCAAACTTTGTTGCTCTGCAACGTGCCAGCCAAGGTGCCAAGGTGGTCGGTTAATTCTCGGGGTTTGTGAACCACAGAGCCTGTTAGCTTGGGGAAACTAGGGTTTAGCAGCTACTGAGTCTCCACCCTGGCTACAGCCATCTATGGTGCACATCTTGGTTTTCTTTAATGCTGCTGCACCCAATGTGGTTATCAACAGATGTCTTGCCTGAGAAAAGTGGTTTTATTGCTGATTTCAAGTGTGCTTCTTAATGGGGAAAAGTTGGATGGTCTTCACTGTGTGAGGGGAAGGTTTCCAAAGTATCTGTGAGGACTGACTGCTCTAACAAGTGGAAAGCTTTTTCCCCTCAGAGGACCCTGCTCAACTTCTGTGTAACCAAAAGAGTAATAACTTTAATACTGTGTGATAACTGATGCAGGGCAGGGTGCGAGTAATGTGTCATGCCTTGTGCAGCACCTTGTCTTCTGAAGAATCTTGGGGCACTCAGCAAAACAATGAAACAGCCTGACCTCAGAGGGGACCAAATATACAACTGCAGGGTAATGTGTGAGGGGACACTGGAAGTCAAAGCCATGGCAGGCGGCACGGAAAGTCAAAAGTGAGGTAGTTTGGAGGCAGCATTTTCACTTCTCACTTGCTCGTGCACTATTTTCATCCATTGTCATGAAGTGCAGACCTTTCAGGAATCGGCTAGGGGTTACAAAGCCCTCATTTCTTAGTTCTCCCACCTGTTGTACCATCAGTCCACCTCCCCTGTAGAAATATGGAGCTCTTAAGTTAGCTTGGCCTTGAATCACCTCTACTGCCATCTGTTTTCACCCCTCATCTGTCATTTGCCTATCCAGCTGAGAAAAGGTGGAAATCCTGTAGTTTATTGCTATGAATCTTGATGCATACATCATTGGGGACATCTGACCAGTGAGAACTGCAGGAGGTGAAACACCATGAGGCAGTGCCACTCTTCTTTCCTCTGCATAGCACTACAACAGCTAGAGTGCCTCACCCAAGGGTGCCCATCTAGGCCCAGCCTGTGCTCTCGTAATATCCACTGGTGCCTCTTATTTCTGGTTCAATGACCTGTATCATCTCCTGTCAAAAAACCCAAGTTGTTCCCAACCCTCATTTTCTGGGGTTTCATTTTTTTCCTTTTCTCTGCTCCTTGCCCCCACCCCAAAATCTTTCACTGATCTGGATATCTGAGTGTTTCAAATGCCACCAGGTTTAACCAGCTTCAGGAGCTCCTTACTTGCTGCTTCAAGGAAAGTCTGTGACAGGATGACTCTTTGTAATAAGTTTTCTTTAACTCCTTTCACTTCTTCTCTGGGAACTTCTGAGGTCCTACACATGGTCTTCTCCGTACAAACTCTCTTTAACCCAGATATTCTCACATCCACTTCACCTATGAGTCACTGCACTTTCTAGCCTACAATTGCATTTGCATAGCTCATGCAACAGAGGGAATTCTCCAGCTTGCACACAGCCCATCTACCTTCCTACAGCATTCCAGATGCTGTGTCCTTTCATGTTAGGTTTAGAAAGATTCTCTGTGTTGAAAGAGCTAACCACTACCTCTTTTTCTGCTCTGTATTTTCTCTCCACATCCATCTCCTCTTAGTCCAATGATGAATAGCACTGCACCAACATGGGATCTTACCCTTATCTGGGTATAGGCGCATGTGCTGAAGGATATTTCTTATTAATGGTCTTCCTCCTTTGTATGTTCTTCTGATACTATTGATTTTTCCATGTCAAACTATGTTCTGTGGGGCCACTTATCTCAAGGATGGTGCATAAACTAATTTTAAAATGAAGGTTTTATCCAAGATGGTGGTAGCATTTGATGCCATGCAAGCTATCAAGAGCAACAGGGGACAGCCATGTAAATGAAAATCCTGCATTTCTTCTCACAGTGCTCCTCTGGATTGTCTTAACAATAATTGCATAGTGCTATTAGAGATCTAGCTACAATCTTCCTTATAGTAAATGGGCAGCTAAACTAGTGCTTTCTTATGAAAAACTACCTTATGAACTCTAGGAATGAGTAGCAAAAATCTTCTACTCAACTATATATGTGGTAGAAAGACTAGATGAGAAGTCAGTGCTGGTGAGACAGAACTATGTTTTGTTCATCAGATATGCTATTTTATGACCATTGATCAATCAGGCTTCAGTTGTGCTAAGTATTGTGGATAAACGGAAGAACAAAATAGTTTATTGCTTGGACTCGCCTTTAGCTTATAGAAAAGGGAAGAAGAGGTCACAAGTCCACAAGCTGTCTGGCAGAAGGACTGTCTCTCAATTTTGTTGTGGAATTCTCTGAAAGACGGTCCAAACTTCATTAACACTGGCATGTAATTTTACTGCCAGGTTGGTTCAAATCTGCTTTCTCATTTGAAAGTATCAAGCCAAGGTGAGAGACGTCATTCATCCACATACTCCATAGAGTGTTCTCAATACTTCATGATATTTCCCCCTCAAAACACCAGGACTGCAAATAAGATTACAAGATTGTTTCAGCCTTGATGTTTGCCTTATTGCTATACATTCTTGCAGATTCTTCGTGTATAGTAACTTCAGTTTCTTCCACATTTCAAGCTCAGTCACCAGTTTTTCACTGATGTCCACAGTGTGATCAACTGTGAGGCTGTGCATCTTGCTCTTGCCACCTGTGACTTTCCACTCCTCTTTGTTCTACCTAAGATCTCCTTCTTCTAAACATATATATCCCTTACTGTGTCTTACCAAAATGATTTTCACAGCTGGAATACCTTTCTACAAATACCCCATTTAATTTATCCACTTCTCTTCCAAAATACAAAACTATTCCAGGACACAAGTAATTTTCCTCTGTTCTCCATGGACCCTGTCTTTGTTCTGTGCACTTCCATTTGGATTGTAACCTCATGGGTCAGGTACTGTCTTGTTTGTTATTTTGTACAGTACCCATCACATTGTGATGAGTTAGATAACAGTGACATCATCTGTCATTATTTTTTTCTTCCTTCCACCTGAATAAGGATTACTTTTATTTTAATGCCTCAGCCTCTATTTTCAGGTGTTGGTTCCCAGCTAGAATGTTTTATGTGGTTACTTTTTGATTCTGTGTTTGCACAGCATCCAACAGAATGGGAGCTTAATATGTGATTGATTGCCAATATCTAACAATAAGGCTTGTGTTTGAAAGTTTAACTTGTGACATGTGTTGCTAATGTAAGGAGCAATCAACTGATATGATATTAAAGTAAAAAGATTAACACATTTCTAAATTTAGCTAAGTACTCACTGTCAGTCTTGAACAACAACTCAGGATAGCTTTTATATGCAAACCTTGAACTACTCAGAAAATCGTTACATGGAATATAATTCATTCTTTGTATTTCTGTTCATATAGTCCTACAGTAATTGCAATTACTGCAAAAGTGGCATCAAAATGATGATCTGTGAGGGATTTGCAGAAGTATGTGTTTCATCAGCTGGCTCTGAAGCAGGCATTTATAGCAAAATGGTAATAGCCTGCACTTCTCTCCATGGATCTCCAGGTATTCTACTAATACTCAGTAAGTTATGTATAATACTCACTTCCCCATCCAGTTCACGCGATGAGCTGGGTAAGTATTAATACACATCTCCTGACATTAAGCAAATGTAAAAGTAGCCACAAGCAAGGAACAGACACAGCTGTTACCCATTCTTCACTTTGGTAGGCCCACTGATAGGGGGACAAAATGGGGACAACCACTGTGGTTACCCCGCACACATTTGGCCATCCATTGGTTGATGGTCGTGGTGTGATCAGGTGTATGCAATGCAGCAATATTTCTGAAGACTTTGAGGGCCTATACTCTTCCAAATATCAAAGTGTGTCCTTCTTGTTAATTTCATGGTATGTCCTGTCATCTCAGTGATAGCTCTTAGTCCAATAGCTGCCACAGTTCTCCCTAGGGGAACTGAAGAATGTCTTAACACTAAAAACTTGTAGATGTTTCCACTTCCATGCATGGTGACATGAATTACCTCCTGATTCATGATTAAATAACACCATGTTCCAATAGCCATAGTCATTTGTTTGGTGAAGTATTGTAAGTTTCTGTAGATACAATTCAGCAGCTGGGAAAATAAAAGCCATTGCTGCTTGGCCAGCTGGTCTTCCTGGGAATTTCATAAGTTCTATACACACTGATGGTTTGACAGTCACAGTCAGGGAACCAGTGGCTTAATATGTAAACTGTGCACAGCAAAGGCAGGTTGGATCCAAGCAGAAACAGCTTGGATCTTGGTGCCATTTATAGGGTTGAACTTGCTGTTAGTATGCAGTGCATAAATGTGAACTGGCGATAAAAATAAATGTTCAGGGAAAAAGTCATATGTGTTCTAGATCTTGTGCTCCATGCATGTTTTAATTTTCCCTGATGTTGTTGGAAACCACTTTGCCAGATGTTTATGCCCAACTGAATGTGAATTTCTGGAATTTTGGACTCTAGATAGATGAGAATGCCAGAACCACTGAACAGTCTCAATTTGAGATTTTCTCCCCCCAAGAGGTAAGTAGAGGAGTGACTGGTAAAATTTCCATTCTGTCCCAATTGGAATATCCATTGGATTTTCTGGCTGAATAGCAGTTTTACGTTGTCATTTTTGATAGCTAGATTGAACTACATCCTAGGGAAGAACAAATCAGAGGGAACAGACTAGGAAAAAACAGCATCACAGGAGCATCATGGGTCAGGATAACAGTTCACAAGGTGTTATCTTCATGCCGTAGGCATCTCAACTTGTCCTTCACCTCACCATCTACGGAAAGCAGCTAAATGAATGTGGGGTTTTTTTCGCCCTACAGTCATCTTCCTTGGGAAAACTTGTTTTCTTTTTTCTTTGTTTGGATACTTTGGATTCATGTTCTCAGTAAATAAATTCTTCCAAAATTAGTTTAATATCACCCTATTCCATATCCCACTCTCTCCCACCAGCTGCGATACTGGCTAGTTTGAGGTAAAGACTAACACATTTTTTTTTGCATTTCTTCATCACTGACTTCTCTTTTTTTCCTACCAGTAAAAGATCCTGTATATTGCACCTTGAAGTATTGTCTTATCTTCTTGTTCTTGTTTATAAGTCCTTCTTTAAGGTGGTTGCCAGATACATGTTCACATTATGTTGAAGGTCATGGGTCTTATTAATGAAAAGTTCCATTTTAAAGGTTAATGAAAATCAAATCTTAGTGTAAAGGTTTATCAGATTTGTAGCAGGATTCCTTGAAGGTTATGCCCCATGTATCTGAACTATGATGTCTATTCACTGTATTTCTTCCATAGGTTCAACTTTTATTAAAAAGTGGTATGATTTTCTTTTGATATCATCCTCACTATTGAGACCGTAGTTCTCTTTTCCACCAGCTTCATTATGGTAATGTTTTGCTTTTCACCTCTGTTACACAGAAGTATGACTCTTGTGTCTGATTCTGCAGCTATTGGAGGAAGACTCAGTTTCTACCCTTTTAAATGTTATAGCCATGATATATTTCTATAATGTACACAGAAAAGCTAAAGACAACAAACCAACTCAGGTATACTGGCATTTCAACCCAAAACTGTTTGAAGTGTTTATTAACATAATCTTTGTAAGATGAATTGTCTATTTTGTTGATTTCCTGGTCTATGCATCCAGATTCTCCAAAAATTCCATAAGTTGAAGTCTTAAGTCCTTGATCTTCTGACACAGGTGAGATTTTCTTTCCTGACATACTGCACAGTCTCTCATTCTGATGTTGGAGGAAAATCACTCTTCTCCTCCTTGTACTTCCATGTATGCTCTGATCTCTCTGATTATTTATAATGTTGCTGTCTTCTTGCTGATAACTTTTATTGATTATCTCAATGCTATAGATATCTTCAAGAACATCCTGGTTAGGTAAGTAGGTATTGTCTTATCTTCTTTTATGGATGGATAAACCAAATGTAGAGCAATGAGCACTTCACCTGAAATTTGAGGACAACCTCGATAATATTGAAGAAATATACCCTTTCCATGACAAAATTCATATCAACACTTCTTGCAGCAAATTTGTGATTAGAAGAGGAGTATCTAGATACTAATCCCCTGCTTTAACCAGTAGTTGCTCTTCTTCAGTCCTTTCACTAACTTATCCTTTGTCACCTATAACAGCCACGTTGTTGAGTAGATGTTACTCTAATTTATTTCCATGTCAATGTGATTGCTTCTTCCTCTGGCTGCATTGTTTTCCTGTAACAAGAGTTAACATACAAGTTATTGATTGCCCTGGTACAAAGTGAATTACATTTGAAAAGCTGAGGGGTTTTTTGTGAGCTCCTGATATATCTTGGTAGCATTTCACTCTGTTTCTGGTTGTCTTCTGCTCTCTGTATGTTTGGAACATGTGACGTGTCATTCAGCTGCCCACGTGACCCTAGGCCACGAGCAGACTCTTAACTGTTAGTAAGAGTAAGACTGGGTTGGGAGAACATATTATAGCAATTACATTAATGAATCAATCACTAGCTTACAGGTCAGCAGAACTCCCAAGGCTCTGAGGAGGCAACTCTCAAACAGCAGCAAAACATTATTACGCTATTTCCCCCTCATTTTGCAGTACTCCCTCTGATTGCCTTGTCTTGAATAGAGAAGGGGAAAACCATCTTGTAGGCCAAAATGAGAAAGAGGTGAACTTGAACTTGAGCCTAGAACTTGCTGCATTAAAAACCCAAACAAATAATGAACACCACTAAAACAGCTTTTACTTGCAAACTAAACTATCTTGTAAGTGGCAGATCATAGCTTGTTTAAGCAGAAATTTTGTGCGGGCTAGTATTTTATTAGTACTACTAGTAGTAACATCCCAGTGTGTGCTGTTGTCCATTAGGGTAGAGTTTGGAAGGGACATTTCTAAGGGCAAGGACAGTCTGATATGTAGATCATATGTGTTAGAAGCTGAGCTGCTCTCTTCGGCATCTCGAGTAGCTCTAAGTCAAAGGCTGCATACCTGCAGCCAATGGGCACTCTGCTGCTTTTGCCAGTATCATCAGTATTACTTTTCAGTGGAGGAGAAAATAGAGGATCCATTGCTTTCATTAAGACTTCATTGGTAAGGAGGCTTAATTGTTTGGAAACAAGGAGATTGCTGATAACTAAAATATCAAGACAGAAGATAAATCTTCCTTTTAGTGCTTCTAATGATCAGGAGAAGTGGGAACTGCTGTTTGGTACACAATCGCCTGCCAAACATTCTTTCCAGTCTGGATGGTTTCCACTTTTTAATTTTTTTTTTTTTTAAGCCAGAGATTCCCTGGGCACTGGGCTTTGTTTCCACCACACCTTTAGCAGCAGACAGGTAAGAGGGGAGATGGTTCTGCTGAGATGGGGATCACAGGTTTGGCTGGAGAAGCAGGGGAAAGATGGTACTACAGCCTCCAGAAAAACACTTGATAGAAAGATTAAGTCCTTTCACTAGTTTTGGAGAATTTAGGAAAAAAACCCCAAACCAACATGCATAAGACTGCAAGGAGCTGTTCAGGATGGGAAGCAGGGAGGCAATTCCAGGCATCTATCTAGCTGGAGAGGGCCTGAGGTGCAGGAGCTGTAGGGCTTGTCAGAGTGCCTGCTTCTGACCCACCACTGAGATCATCCTTTGAGCACAACCATGTTGATACCTTTTCTTTGGAACAGAGAAAAGCTTTAGTATGCACAGAGGTGAACACTACAGAGGAATGCAAAACTCTTAGGGTATGAGTAGGAAGGAAGGGAGATGACCATCTCCTCTCACTGCAGTAGGCCACGTATTGCCTGAATACTTAGGTCTGATAGTTTAGGTCTGCACACCTGCACCCTTAAACTCTGGTGTAGCCTAATGTTGTCATTCGTTCAGGATGAGCTTCACAACAGGTCCTCAGAGAAGGTATGTTTCATGACTAGCTCTTTCTCTGGGGTCTTGAGGTGATAAGATCTGTCCTTGGTATGAGGTCTTTTCCTACTGTGGGAGAGGAGGCAGCTGAGGGGAGACTACCTGAAAGGAGGTTGTGGAGAGGAGGGTGCTGGCCTCTTCTCCCAAGTGACAGGGGACAGGACGAGAGGAATGGCCTCAAGCCCCGCCAGGGAAGTTTCAAGTTGCACATTAGGAAAAAAGACTTCACGGAAAAGGTCATTGGGCACTGGAACAGGCTGCCCAGAGAGGTGGTGGAGTAACCTTCCCTGGAGGTGTTTAAAGCACTGATGGATGACGTTCTGAAGGATATGGTTTAGTGTTTGATAAGAATGGTTAGACTCAATGATCTAATGGGTCTCTTCCAACCTGGTGATTCTATGATTCTATGATTTTTCTGTCCTTCTGGCTTCTGGACAACTACTGCTGTAAAGGCTGACTTTGCAGGTGTGTATGGTGAAAACTTGGTTTAAGTTGGATTTTTTTCCAGATTTGAAATACAACATCTCTCACGGGCCTATGAAGATGGGTTCATGGCTGGTGTGTGTGGAGATGTGTGAATGATAATGTGTCTGTTCATTTCAACAGTGTGTGTAGTCATTTTAAATGCCTGATCTGTCTCACCAAGCCTGGCAGTGCCTAAGTTGTGATCTCATACAGGTGTGCGGTGCCCTTCTCCCCAGGTATCACTGTATCAGAAGCAGTAGTTGGCAATGGTATTGTCTGACTGAAAGAGAGAGAGGGAGAGAAACAGCCTTACCTCATTGATTGCAGCTTATTGACATTAGGAAATTCATTGTCTGTGAAAGAAGTTGGTAATAATTAAGTGAGTTAATAAATAAGGAATGTGTGTGTACAGATTAGACAGTAAATAACTTACAGGCTTCTTGATTGCCCCAGCATTTTGCTTCCCTCTTCATACAAGGTGTGAAGTGGGCTGATGTTGGGTAGGGGACTCCTGATACTCACCTGAGGAAGAGACTCATCCGAGGAAGAGACGGTCCCCATGAACTTTGGCTTTCCCTAGGGTGCTGGTGTGTGTGTCTGAGTTTGTCCCCGGGGGCGGGGAGGTGGTTTAATGCTTTTAGTGACATTTTCCAACAAATGAGAGATGTGTTTAAAAATAGCAACAGCCCTTTGCTCTTGCTTTATTTTAGGCATTTTAAGAAAGAGCTGCGTCCCTTTGTCTGCAAGACGGGGAAGATGACCTGCTCCTCAAGGTCCTCATTAGCTCCCCTGGGACGGTGGAAGGGCGCCTGGTGCGCCCCCCCCACCCCGCTCCCCGGCTGAGGATGTTAATCGTCCCCTCTTCACACACTTAGTGGCAAGCGAGGTCGTTCCAGAAATGTGTTTTGCTTAATGGGAGTTGGGAGAGGTGTGGTGCATAAAGGAAATACCTCTTTTGGCCAGATAACCCCTAATTTATTAGCAAGACAATTCTCTTTTGTATGGTTGCTATTGATGCCTGGGTTTGGGGTAGGGGGCTCGGGGGTGTGAGTCTGTCTCTTGTGTGTGACCCTGTGCAGGCTCAGGTTTAGCCATTTGCCTAGAGACTATAGCACCATTATAATTTTTAATTGCAATTTCATTTGTTATTCTCTCCCTTTCCCCCACCCCTCTCTCTGTATAATCTGGATCATTGCTCTCTGTAGCTGATTCCGTGGGAGACCAAGCAGAGTGCGTGGGTGCAGAATATAGAAAGCCAGAGCCATAGAATCTGTTATTTGCGTCATTCTAGGAGACGGGGCTGTTTGCCTGACAAATATACAGAATTAATCCTGGTTTTATCAATATCTGTCTTTTGCTACAGTAGTCAAATACAAGTGTAAGGTGGTAGGGGGACTTGAGGCTGCTGCTGTTGTTAGTCGGATTTGGTAGGGGGTAGGGGGGGAACAGAGGAAGAGAGAGGGGGAGAGAGAAAGGATGATGAAATATATCCAGCTACTCCCATACTATTCGCCTTAAAAATATTCAAAACCCTGAGATTTTTTATCCAAACTGCTTTTTGTTAAAATTGCTAACCACGAGAAGAGAATGGGTGGGGAGCGGGGGGAGATGTTTTTGCAAGGTCTGCCTGTGCAGGCTGCTCTCCCTGCTTGTGCTTCTGCATGGGATCTATGTGCTTTTTTTGAAGAAACATCTCTCTATCCCCAGAGCACATTCTTCCTCCCCCCCTCACAAAAACACATATGCACACCCCTCAGGATTTTTGTGCAACCGTAGAGAGCTGCACAACACAAAATATGAAGCTTGCTAATTAACTCTTTTCCTCGAATTGGAGTGGCTTACTGCAAGCGCAAAGCTCCAAGCACAGACATCTTTTATGATGAACTAGAGCCTCTGAAGAGGAGAATCTGAACGTGACGTCAATAGCTGATAACTGACGCAGCCTTGCAAAGGAGTCTCAGGCTGGCTCCTTGCAGCCTGCAAGCTCTAATGATTCTATTTTTTCCCCAGTCCCCCCTCGTAGTGATTTACTAGAACGCAAACACACACACCCCCCCTTTTTCATATATATATATTTATAGATCTTTTATTCTCCAAACAAAGGATTTTTTAAGGGGGGAAAAGCACTGGGCGGGGAGGAGAGAATTTAAAAAAAAAAACAAACAAACCATAAACCCTTCTTTGTGCTAGGTGCAGTTCACTATATGAAGCCCTCTCTGTCTCTTGGCAAAGCAAGCATCCCTGCCTGAAATCCACATTTGTGCACGGTGATTCTTGTGGGTTTTTTTTTCCAAAGCTCACTTTATAAAGACACTGCAAGAAGACAGACACAATAATGCTTGCAAGGCAACAGGCAGAGAAAGGCACAGAGGCAGATTCAGTGTAACTATGGATTAGGGGCTTGTGCAATAGGACAGCATGGAAGGCGGTCAGTTTGGGTCGGTTTTGGTTCGTTTGGGTTTGTGGTTTTGGTTTGTGGTGGTTGTTTCTTGTGGTGGGTTTTTTTGTTTGTTTGTTTTTTAATTCTCTGCAACGACGCACCTCAAGCAACTGTGGATGGTGGTGCAGAACGAAGCTGGGGGGGGGTGCGGTTGGGGGTGATTGTGTTGTAGGGGTGCAGACTTAATGCACATTTGATGTTTTGGACGTAGCGTTCCAGCGAAATGCCTTTGTGTGTGGATTTTTTTCCCCAGTACCTGCTAAAAATAGCATCAGGGTTTTGATCGTGTTCCAGAAATAGATAGAGGGTTGCACTTGTATAAAAAGCGAGTGCGAGTGGAAGAAAACCTGGACATCACCGCAGTATTTTTTTCCAATTCCTGTCTGGAAATTAATTGTTGGATCCCCCCCCCC
>WAAB01010869.1:80609-131203 GCA_013389865.1 Piaya cayana | reverse complement strand
GGCGGCTCCGCCCGGGACCCCTCGGCGGGGCCGGTCCCGAGTTCGACGGCACCCGCCGGGCAGCGGCTGCGGCGGGGCTGGGCTGGGGGCGCGGGGCTGGCCCGGGCGCGCTCCTGTCGCGGGTTTGGTGACTGATTAGACATGGAGAGGGCTTCCCTTCATTTCCCCCCCCCGCCCCCCCGCTTTTCCTTCCCCCATTTCCATCCTTCCATCCTCCCTTCCTTCTCTCCCGCTCTCCTCTCCCCCTTCCGGGAAAAAAGGGGGAAAAAAAAAAGAAAGAGAAAAAAAAAAAAAAGGCCGAACCAGGCAATGTGAGGCGCCGCCTGATTGGTGGGTGACGATTTTAGCCCGCACCAATGAGCTGCCCGCCTGCTCTCTATTTATTTAGCGCTCAGGGGGGAGAGTTTTCTCTTTACGCAGCGTCCGTGCCCAGCGCCGGAGCCTCCGCGCGGAGCGGGGCCGCCGCCACGCCGCGCTCCCGGGGGGGGGCAGCGGGATACCCCCTCCCGCCGCCGCCTCGCCCCGGCGGGGTCCTGGGCTGGCGGAGCGGCGCTCGGTGGGGCTGGGGGGTGGGGACCCGGCGCGGCGGGGGATGGCGGAGCCGATCGCCCGTGGGTCCCGTGGATGTTGTGGTGGCAGCCGGATGGATGGATGGATGTAGGAAGCCGCGGGAGACTTTGTCCTTCGCGAATCTTTTTGCGGTCTGGGCTTGCTGTACATAACTACCTACCCGGGAAGCCCTTACCCCAAAAAGCATTCGCGGAGGGCGCATTCGCCGAAGGAGCAGCAGCTGTGATCGCCGAGCCTTGGATTTACCTAGACTCTGTGGGCTTCTATTATTAATTCCTGGCATCTTTCCCTTTCCCCCCGTCCAGTCCGTCCCTTCCCCGTCCCCAAATGCTGTGAGTGTATATATATATGCCTCGCTAGATATATATGTAGTGAGAGAAATAAACGCCCCTCTCCGCTTTTCCTACTCCGCTCGGTCCCCCCAGACGTTCAAATATTCACCGTCGCCTGCTAGGCTAACTTTTTAATCGACTTTTGCCTAACGGAGCAAATCACAGGTTTATTCGGGTGACAGTACGGTGGTTTTTCTTTCATTAATGGAAAAATAAAAATAGAATAAAACTTCCTAAAAGTTCTCCGCCCCTCACCTTTCTCCCCCTCCCCTCCTTCTAGGGTACAGTCGTGTTTCAAAAAAACGGGTGTCCTAGTTGACCGAGATTAATTCGTGAAAAAAAATCTTCCGAGCGATTCATTAAATGCTCTGTAATCGGGAACCTCGGTTTATTTCGAGATGGGGAGGGTGGGATTTACTGGGATCGCCCCGTAAATAATAGTGAGGGAGGAGGAGGAGGGGGAGGCGCACGGAGCCGTCGCGGTTTGGGGGAGACCCCAGTTAGCAGGAGATGCACCATGGAAGCGCTTGCCAAAGGCGCCTCCCTCCCCCCCTGCCCACTTCCAACCTGATTTTAAGCAACTTGCAGTCCGGCGATCCCTGCGATCACTCTTTCCCGAAAAGCTAGTGCCTCCGAAAAGGGTAAAAAAGGCAGAATACGGGGGAAAACCCAGCCGAGGCGATGCTTTTGGACGAGGTGATTGCAAGCGAGCAAAGCAGCATCAGCACCAGCTCTGTGGTTCTGAAACTGCCTTGTGCATGCACACAGCTCTGAGAGCATCTCAGGCAGGAGTTGGGGAAGCTGCATTTTCCCTCTTATTTGCAGTAATTATCAGCCCGGATTCCGTGGGCAAGAAATACACAGCAAAGAGAAATCCCTCCTGCT
This sequence comes from Piaya cayana, assembly GCA_013389865.1. Taxonomy (NCBI): domain Eukaryota; kingdom Metazoa; phylum Chordata; class Aves; order Cuculiformes; family Coccyzidae; genus Piaya; species Piaya cayana. Next base: position 129,416 of record WAAB01010869.1, on the reverse strand, counting down.
TGCCTCCCCCCAAAAGAAAGGGCGATTAAGAGTAGATCTGTCTGTGCAGATCAGCCTCGCGAAAGAGACAAGATCTGAGCAGCAAGTTGGTAGCAGAGTGGCCGCTTGACGCAACACAGGGGCCTATGGTTCGCCCGGCTGTAAAATAAAAAGGAGGTGGGGGGGCGATCTAAGGTCTTAACTATTAGAAACTAGAAGGGCTCTCCCCTCTGCTCCCCCGGTAGCGGCACGGAGGGAGATCCACCTGCGAATGGGCTGATCTTGCATTTCAGGGAAGCCTGCATTGGAGAGATCGGGCGAGGACCACAGGCGAGGCTAGGAGTTAATAATTCTCGAGAGATAAAAGGGATTTTGAAGACCTGCTTGCACTTTAGAAAAGAGTAAAAGACCGGCTAAGGGATAAGCGAAGAAAGAAGGTGAAGGAAAAGCAGCTCGTTGCTCCCCTCCCTCTTTTCCTTCTTGCTCAGGACACGTAGCTTGAGCACTAGGCTGGCTTGATGAAAACAGAGGTGGAAGGGTCACAGTATCTTCCAGGTAGACTAAAAATTTCATAATTATTTGTTCTCTTCTATTCAGAGGGAAAAAAAGTGTTTGTCCTTTCCGGTTGCCCGCAAACCACTTTATGGGGGTTTTCTTCACATGGACGTGTTTTAAAGGGAGAGACAAGGTACTAGAGGGAACTTGGAAATAATAAAAAAAAAAAGAGAGAGAGAGAGAGAAGTGCTAAGAGGGACCAGCTAAGCTAAGGCTCAAAAAAGCATCCTCTATCCTCCCTGCCTACCGTCCCCCGAGGGGCCTGAAACCAGGAGTGCCCTGGGAGGCGGCTTAGGCGCAAGTGGAGCCCGGAGCCCCGACGTGGTCCCTCTTCCCGGGCGCTTGTTTCTGCCCCACGGCGGGGCCGCCCGGGGCGCCTGTGCCCGCTCCGCGCTCCCTCCCCGCCACCCTCGACGGCTCCGGCCGGCGCGCGCGGCCCGGGCCCCTCGGGGAGCCGCCTGCCCCCGACCACCGGCCCCCCCTGCCCGCGAGGCGCGGGGCCGAGCGCGCGCGGGGCCCCTGGGGCGGGGGGTGCGGAGACCCCGTCCCTATCTAACCCTTCTCTTCTCTGCCTCCCGCAGGGGCGGCCGCGCCGTCGAGGCCGGAGGCGCCGCGGGAGCAGCGAGAGGGCGGCGGGCAGGTGAGAGCTGCCGGGAGGTCTGCGGGGAGGGAGGCCGGGGAGCTGGGAGAACCCTCGGGAGGTTGTGGGAGTCACGTCCGAAAGGGCCGCCAGCGAAACCCGCCGTTGGAAGGAGGTAAGTAAGGGTGAAACTTGGTGGTTCGGCCTGAGAGCCCCTAGTTCCCTCGCAATTCCTTCCTGAGTCGCTGGTTTAGGCTCAGAATCGCCTGACATTTGCAGTTCTCGTAGTTTTTGTCTCGTAGGTTTCTTCTTTGCTTTTTTTTTTTTCCCCCAAACCCACGATCCTCGAGGCAGCCAGCGCGATTCGCTGCCCACTGCTGTAATCCTGAGGCAGGAGATCCAGAGAAAATCAATTCATGGTAAGGGCTTTAAAAGCAAAGGGAGCCCCTCCCAGTAAAACAACTAACCAATTTCCTATCGTTTCCAGTCACATTTAGTGCTCACCCACTGCTCCGTCTCCAGACCTGGCAGTTTTAGGAAAGAGGTAATATGCTGCGCTTACCAAATTAAAAGTTCATAGCTAAGTAACTACTTATAAGAGACTTTATAAGTAGCTACTTTTAAATCTCTTTTCATTTATTGTGCTTTGAAAGTTAAGGGAAATAATATTTTGAATAAGTAAAATACTAGGAAGGCCTTTTTTTCTGCAAGAAGTCCATTCTTGTCTTTTCATTTTGTCATCTTAAGTTCTCGACAACTGTTACCCACTCGCAAATTGTCATGTACAGTTTGCTGTAAAACAACAAAAAATGTCTTCCTTCAGAAAGCTGCCATTATGGGCAGTTTCAGAGGTCAGGGACTCCGTGGCCACCTGGCTTACGTCAAGCACTTCATTAGCACCCATAAAGCTTAGCAACGCTTTGCTTTACCTGGTAGTTTACCACCAAAATAGACAAATTTGGCATATTTAAAGATAGGAAAGAGAAGTAGATCCTTGTAGCCAAAAATGGAAAAGGCAGTTTGGAACCTCGAGTGCATGCTTCCTAGACCAGCATATAATCTTCTCCCCAAAAGAGGATGTATCAAATATTAAGCTAATACTACTCTTGAGGTTTTTTTCAAAAGGGCAGGGCATACATGGCTAGGAGCGTGGGGTCAGTGTGTGTTAATTTATGTCTGTTACTGCACTTAATACAATTATATAAAGGCTAAGGGCCTATGAATAGAATTGCTGCTTAAGGCCTCTGAGCCTCCTGTATTCCTGTCAGTTAAACGCTGAGAAATACCTCCAGCCATCTGTAAAAAATTGCTTTGTGAATACAGGCCTCATGAAATAATGATTAACACTCTTACCCTCCCCTCCTTCTAGCCCCCCTCCCCCCAGTTTTTATTAGTACTTGAATCTTCACAGATCATCTGCACATCATTTCTCATTCTTTCTCTTTTAAATTTGTCAACACAAATAAATTTGGCTATAATATTTGCATTAGCTGTGGTATGCTGCCACCTCATTTCTGGCAATAGAGATCGCCCTAATAAAGGGCACACAGAAATTAACTTTTTTTTTATTATTATATTTTCAGTCAAGTTTTGTGATGGCTGTTTTTTGTGTAGCTTTCAACTCCCGCTAAAACACTAGTAATTTTTAGATACACTTTTAGAGTTGTGGGTTTTTTTTTTCTAGAAGTAAAAATAAATACCTCTTGGCTTTTGTACTACTAGATACACCCCTGGCTCAGTGGAGGCAGGTTAATTTGGTGCTGGTCCTGCCTGCCCCCAAAAGGATGAAAAGTTTCTCTTTCTGAAATATTTTACGGGGATTACTTAGGGAATGATAAGTAGGTAATCTATTTTGCTAAAATACTCCCACTATTATCACCTGTTTAAGCCTGAACACTGGAACTGCTCTAGTAAGCAGTGGTGCAGTTGTTAGTTCTTATGGTATGTGGAGCTACCACTGCGTGTATCTGGTGTAGGGAGCATAAATGTAAATACTCTGATGAAGTCTAACGGCAGCAGAAGTGGTAGGAAAGTTCAGCAGATTTATGATACTGAAGACGTGCTAAGCAATCTAGGGGTAAATACTGAGGGTCATCTTAGGAGACTTCAGAGGGAAGCACTACAGCAGCCAAACTTAGTCTGAAATGAGACTATGCTATTTCATTTCTAACTTCTGTTTGTAAATGTAATCCATTTCCATTCATAAATATAACTGGGAAAGAGGTGCTGTTGGAGCTGTAGCAGTGTCTGTGAACTTTGGAGCAGGGACAAGTATTGTTCAGAGCAAGATGCAGGCACAGAGTTGGCTGCACGTATATGTGTACACATGCACACAAAATACATAGGTGTCTGAATATAACCTTTTCTAGCATTTTGTTTTAATTCTGGATAGTCATGCTTCCTAATTCATAGATGAGAGTTACAAAACTTGTCCTTGTGAAACTCTTAAGTTTCCACTTAAAAATAAGAAGTGACACTTGTGTTTTATAGTATATTTGATGTTGATGCTCTTGTGGGTTTCGAAGGACGATAGAAGATGCTTTAATAATTACTATATTTGGACATTGAGAAATGCATCACGATAGCAGCATGACACAGTCTCATTCATACTACAGCTTTAGTCACTGTAGAACCTCCTGGGTTGGTATAAACTTGTCTGCTCTGCATGGTCACAGTACAGTGTCCATCACAGCTCAGGTGCTTCCTGTGACCACCATTCCTGTCCCCGTTCTGGTAGCCACGGGCTGAGCTGTAAGTGTGGTGACAAGAGCATGCGTTCCCACACTGATGGTACCTGTGCAGGATGCAGCATTAACCTCCTCATCAGAAGAGGAACAATTCCCTTGAGTCTAGCCAGAGGCAAAGCATGCTCTCTGTTTGTGCAATGCTGCAGAGTTGTGGCATTGTTAGTCCTCATGCCTAGGCACCACACTGTCCCATCCCAGGCAGGCGTAGATGGGAGACATGCATAAGGAGAAGGAAGATCATGCTCTGAATTTGACAAATATGTTTTCTTCCTGTTCTCCTTGCTCTCCCATTGCAGCAGCTCTGTCTCCAAGGAAGTGGCTAAGCCATCCTCTGCAGTCACCTCACTTTGCTGGCCAGTGGAGGTACTGAAAGGGTTATCGTCAACTTGTCCCCACAGCTGAAAGTGGCTGCTCCAGTTGGGGATGTTTTTTAAAGAGGGCTCAGAGTAATGTGAGTTTCTAGTCCAAGAATATAGTAAACAATTTACTAAGAATAAAGTCAGGGTGCACCTAGGAAAATGTATTCCATCATCCCTTACTTTCAGCGAGGTCTATCTAAACAGTATGGGGTAATGCCATGCTAAATAATGTAAGGTATCATGGGCTTCTGCCCAAGCAGACAAGGTTCAACTGCCTGGGAAACCTGAACATTTTCATTTTCCATGTAAACATTTCTGAAACACAAAATTGAAAAAAAAAACCAAACCCCAACATGTCTTCTGAGTATTTGATTGTTTTAAATGATGCATTTTCAAAATGAGTGCATGGTTGAAGGGGGAAAAAATGGAAAGCAGTGGGAAACTGCCATGGAGAAATTACATCTAGTTTTTATAGGATGAAATTCTTCCATTTTTCCTCCTTGAATTGTCTGCCCTCATGTGAACAGTTCTGCCAGGTTGATGTGGGAGGCAGAAAGCCCTGCTGAATCAGGGCCCGTTGCACTCTTGAGCTTATAGCTTTACTGAAGCAAATAAGGTTATTTTCCAACAGAGGAATTGGGACAAGCACTGAAAAAACATGGGCTGTTGTACAGCTCATTGCATTACAGTCCCAACTGTACAGATATCCATCAATGCCTTTGTTGGTGTCCACCCTCTGGTGCAAGAAAATGAGGGAGAAGAGGAAGCGACCCAGAAGGAAGCATGTTTGATCTTCCATGCTGAGTGAATGGCATATAGTGTCCACTCTGACAACAATGTCAGCATTTCCCAGGAGAGGAGTAAAAACAAAAAAGGCTGGTTCCTTAGGAGAAGGGTTTGGGGCGGAGTGGCCAGCAACCTTGACACTATCAGTTTTTAGCCTCAATATGTAGAATATATGGTCAGCAGTATTAATTTAACATTAAGTACCAGGAGTGAGAGCATCCAAAGAAAGACAGAAAAGCCAATACAAAATCCAGCACAGAAATACCTCAATGCCCTTGCCTTTCTGTGTCTGGAAAGCCTGGCTGGGTGACTTGCTAAAATTCCATGTCTGGCATAGCTGCCTATGTCCTCAGTGGCAAGCTGATGCCAGGTCTCTATCACTTTCTGGCTTCCTTTCTAAATCTCTTTAATTATGTTGTTATATTTTAGTTAATTTTCAGCATGAACACATGTTCCTGTGCTCTGTTTTGCCACATAGCAATGGTCAATGATTTTAGAGAAGAGAAAACCAGTAGAAGCAATAGGGGCCAAGAGGGAGAATGTATGTGAGCTATTTATCTGTTAAGAGAATGTGAAAAATCCAGACATACCTGTTAGAAGTTCCTGTCTGTGCCAATATATTTGCCAGTTTTGGTGCAAACGGATACTCATAGCTAATTTGCTCTGTGTTGGTACATCTCTGGTGCAGGGACAGTGCAGTGATGGGTTCCTCGCCTGGGCACAGGTCTCGGCTGTTGCCGTGGATCTACTTGGGTTGCTCCTCAGAGAGGCTCCAGCCCATGTGTCCCAAATGCAGGGCCAGGCAGGATTACTGGTTGGAAGAGGAACCAAATGTCCTCTCGAGGTAGAGACACACATTGTAAATACAGGGAGAGGTGACATGGTTTTGGGGAGAGTAATTATTTCAAAATGTATTTGATAGCCTTCTTTTCCTTCAAAATCAGGATGTGAGAAGCCACAAAAATAAATTAATTAGCAGAGTGACACATAGCCTTTTTAAAAAAAATCTGTCCACTGTTGATTCCTAGACTAACCCTCATCAATGCGATGCTGCTCAGTCACCCTCCTTACCCTCGAGGGAACATCTGCTGGGGAAGTATGATATGGCACAGGTAGAGAAATGACTAAATACAACTCAGGTTGTGACTAAATGCAACTCAATGTGGCAAGAAAATTCCTATTTCTCCTATGTCAGTCCTCCCTACTTTTTAATCTTATTTTTTTAAAAAAATCACGTTTTCCCCTTATTTCTGTTTCATTGTTTCTACTTCTGCTTTTTCCTGACTCAGGAAGACATGCACTGTCTCTCTATTTTCTTTCCATTGCATCTCCCAGATTTTCACTCACGTCTGTGGACACCCGTTTCTCAAAAGGGCCCTCAGCTGCTTCCCCTGCTACACTGCTCCTCTCACCTTGTTTCCTACAATGCACAAGATAGGTGCTCCTGGTGAACACAGGAGACGAAAACTGGAAGACAGGGCAGAAAGTGGAGGAGTGAGCCCAAATCTGTGCTGCCAGTTCAGCAGGTGTGATCACTAGCTGGGTTGGCCACTGTATTCTGGCACTTGGATGACTGCAAAGTTCATCACGGAGCAAAGGAGGCAGATGTCGGGGCCTATCAATGTAAGTGTGAGAAGTCTCCCCCTCGGCTGCTGAAGTTGGTGTTAAGGTTCCATGCCTTAATTGTTTTGTAGGTAAAAGTGTGGTGTGTGCTGATGTGCTTGTTTCACAGGGCTGACGTGAATTTTGCAGGCAGTGTGACTAGGTTAGAAATGGATTACCAATCTGCAGTACGTTTCAGGCAACAGTGGAAACTGCAAGGCATAGAAGGGAACGTGTACTCCCTGTTTTATGATAAATTGAGTGAAGCAAGGGTGGGAAGGAAGAATCTACTACACAAAAATAGAATTTATTAACATGTATTACAGATTTTTATATAGGGTTTTGTAAATAATTGTGTATGTGCATATGTTCATATGCATGCATTTTTATCATGCAATTGTAGCAAAAGAGCAACCAGCTGAACCAAATGAGAAAAACGGGAGCAAGGAAAATACTCAACTTTGATACTGCTTTGTGCACAGAACTGTTCTAGTCCATATACTAGCAGGTCACCCACACCTTCATCTCTGTGTTTTATTGAGAGGCTGAAGTACTTGGGTATAGTGTGACATAAAAGAACAGCATGCCACGTCACTGAGCCGAAACATTTGGGAGCTCAGCTCAGCAGGCTTGCAGTATAAGGGATCTTATGTTGACATGTGACCCTAAAAATCATCTTGAAAGACCTATGGCAATAACTTCCATGTTTTTCTTTAAAAAAAAAGTTTGTGAGAAGAAACAGAAAAAAACAATTATCCTTTGTTTTTAGATTAAATTAAAAGACTTCAATGTCACAAAGCCAAATGCAACTGATAGGTATTCGTACACAGTGGCAAGGAGATAATATGTCTAGGATAGGAGGATAATTAATTGATGTTTTTAGTGTCTGAGGTTTTTTTAATGGCCAAACTGAATGAAATACAATAATAAAGAACCTGTAAAATGGGAAATCAGCATTGCCCTTTGGGTTTTTTTTTAGTTTCTCCAAGTGCTGTCAGGTTTTACTCTTTAAAGTAGAATTATTTTCAGAAACCATGACATTTCTATATAATAATTTTAACCTTACAGAATAATTTTAACTTACTGTAAGAATTATACAAAGTGCATTTGTTTAGTTCTGATTTAGTTTTTCTTACCTGGTATTTATGAAAATACAAGTCATTTTATATACATGCAAACTTCTGTGCATGGACTGATGTGTATGTGTATATATGTGAACATATCCACAAAGGCACGTGGATGCAAATCCATAGTAAAAAATAATAAAGGCAATATATGATTCTTTTCTTCATGTGTATAAGTTTTACAAAAAGTTAGAAACTGCTTACTGCTTCACAGATTTTTCTGTACACTAAGAAAATTATGGTTCATTTCATAAATATTTACTAATTTTTTAAAGGCCTATTCAATTGTAATTATGCTGAAGAACAGGGCAGACTACTTTATATCACAGTTTATGGAGTTGTGGACATCTTTTAAAAAGAAACATTTATTGACATGTGATTGCCTGCATTTCTGCAACTTTCATTCAGTTTTTTTAACCCCAATTTTAACCATATAGTTAGGAAAATATTTTATAGCTGTCTATACTCACCAGCAGTCTGTTGTGATACCCAGCTTTCTATCTTATTTGCAAACCCAGGAACTATTTCTTGAATAAAGTAACTGCATCATGATCCAGCAAGGGCCTTCCTCTTCCAAGCAGTCCTCTTACAGGACTTGGCCTGATCACAACAGGGCTCCTCACAGCAGTAAGTGCTACTCAGAGAAGCAGAGTCTTGTGAGGAAAGGCCTTTTTTATGTCTTGCACTACTGCATCTGAGGTTTTTTCCCTACCTTTTCACAACTGGTAAAAATACCTTGATTATGTTAAAAACTAAGCTCTTGCTGAATTTTGCTTTGCTTTAATTGTCCAGTCACAGAAATGGGGAAAAAAAAACCCCTTACAGCCCTCCCTGAAGGATCCTGATCTCTATGAATTTCTGTTTATTAATTTGAGCAGTTTCCATAGGATGTAGTTCTGTCACTGTGTGACTGTTTATCTGTTCACATGCTTAATAAACCCATTAGCAACAGATATTCTGGATTTATTAATTCACTACCCCATGCTACATCTGCTCCAGGGCAGAGGGAATATTCAAAGCCTGAGAAGAATATTTGGTTTTCCAGGTCGTCTTTACTCAGATTGTCAAAAGATGAGGGATGGGGTATATATATATTTTTTTGACACTAACATTTATTGCCTGGCAACTGATCAGAGACCTTCTAAACTTGTATCATCCTAACCATTGGTGCCTTGTTTGTTAGCTCACTTAATTGTTTCCTTCTCTGGTTATTCATAGTCAAACTAGGTCTTACCCAATGTAATGGGTTTAAAAATATATGTATAAAGCCACTGTTAAACTGAGAATGGAGACCCTGCAGTTCAGCACTCAGTGAACAAAATGTGACCAAATATTTCCATGCTAATAGGTTTAAAGATTCTCAAATGAACATGAGTGCTGAAACCCTTGTAACCTGCTATACTATATCATTTTGCATAAGAGGTTAATTTACTCTCCTATATGGTTCATGAGATTATGTAGTCCTGTTCCTACAGTGAAGCCATCAGCAAAACTCCTTTAGACCTGTATACAATAAATTCTGGTTCAAGAGTGATAATGTTTTGTTCTGAAGTTGTTATTTGACCTCTTCTTTTGAGGTCCAATTTCATCCCTTTAATTTATTTTGTTCAGTTGATACATATTCATATACAGTAGAGACATCGCAATTTAGCTATTTTATTTGATGCCCAAATTTAAGCAGATATTACATGCATGAAAAGAAATTTAGAAAAAAAAATCAGGAAAATCTGATGAGATTGAAATAGAAGAAAATATTGTTCTGCATAAAATAACATTTATTGCATTTCATCTTTATTATTTCTTTTCAGATTAATTTGGGTGTTCTGAGCTACAAAAGATCACAGTCCGTCTGTGTGTGTGTTCCTCCCCCGGTCACGTAACACATATTAAACACTACTGAACTCACTAGTACCTCATAAGATTTTCCCCCCTCCTCATATTCTTTGCATTCTAGGTTTTAGCTAACACTGTCCCAACTAAGTAACAGTCATTGCCCTTCACTCTTATTAACCTAAATCTGTCTCTTGATTAATTCCTGTTAGGAATTCCTCTAAGGAATTTCTTGTGTGGATTTGAACTAGTGTAGTAGGACTCTGTTGCACATAGGACTGAGTGTATGTGCATGTATGGAGGCACATGTGCATTGAAACAACAGAAAAAGTATAACAACTCAAAATAACAAATAGAATCAAATTAATCTATTCTCAGTTCATTTGTTTAGGTTAATTTGGGTAGGTTAGTTCATTTGGGTAGGTTAACAGAATTTTAAGTTGTTCATGAAACTGCAGTATAGTTCTCTTATATAGTGAAACTGTTATGCTGGAGAGGGATTTCACTTATTTATCAATGCTCCAGTAGTTGCTTTGAGAAGGTGTTTGAACATATGTGACTACAAGGTACATACTACTCACCTAGCTTAACCAAATTTGATCCAAACCACACTGCAATTAAGGGCTGTGTTTTACTTAAATAGGAGTTGTATTGGTCCCTTCAGCAGACTCATTTATTTGAAGGAAACAGCTGTCGTGACTTCTATGTGTGTCTGTGTGCACGTGTAGCCATGTATGTCTTATCCATCTATTAGTCCATATGCAAACCCCGTAAGTTTTGTGTAGTTCTTACTGTGGCTTTGTGTAGACACATGTGCATGAAGTTGTGCATGAAAAGAATTGTGTAACAGTGGTCTCCTCATTATGCACAAGTATATGTTCTTTTAATATCTCAGGGAACAGGCATCATCTAGACTTCAGTGGGAAAAGCAGCAGATTAATTTTTGCTGCGTTTTTTCCATTTTAATTTGTCCTTGAAGGTCAAAATTATTTTGGTGATCACTTCATGTCACAATTTTTATTTGGAAACACACTGTAATGTCTCTGGCACAGAGACTGAAAAATCATGAATACATATCTAAACTGTCTAAAAGGGCATTTTTTCCTTCATAGTTATAAAGCAACTGTGGGGCAAATCCTGCTTACCTTGTTATCCAAATTTTCCTAATGAAATCCACTTACTTAATTGCAGCGCTAAAAATAGTAGTTGCTTTCATAGGTGGACTTCTGTATCTATATCAGACATGGCATCAAACAGTTGTTCCTTGATTTAAAATTATTTTATTTATTTTCTTGCCTTTCCTTGCCATCTAGTTCAGTAGACTAATCTTAGATGATCAAGTCTGAAATTTTAGGGCACTGTTTTTTTAACTTTATGGATAGTCCCCAAACTATATAGCACTTATTTCTTTATCAGCTTTAAGTGTAAATGTATATAGAGTCTAACAATTATGAGTTTTAGGAAGAGACGTCAAGAAGGAAACCAGTTGACTTACTTCCTGCCATTTCTAGAAGATCTGAACAGTATGGATTTTGAAAAACAGAATTTCACAGAAGCAAAGGGAAGATCTTGGTCCTAAGGGAATTCTGAGAGGTGCAAATCATGCCAATAGAGTATGATGAAACGTGCCTATTTGGTTATCTGGGCATCAGCCTAGGGTGAAATCAACCTTTGCAGTCAATCCCCTGCCCTCTCAGGCTCGCAGATGCATAAGGCTGTGGAAGTGCGTCTGACTGTTTGAGTGGGTGGGAGAGGGGATATCCACCATCCTGCTGAGGCCACCTGCTCAGTGTGTGAGTCCTGCTGTAGCTATGGCATCAGGTCATACTTTGCTGGTCTACCCACTACTTGGCCTGTTAGAACATCGAGGACAAAATAAAAATGGAATAGAATTAATTGTTCCTGTCCCTTAGTCCCAAGCATTTTTTAACTTTAGTGGGCTTTAGTCTTGTAAGCCGGTAGGTTGGTAACAGATGTGAAACCCTTTGCAGTTGTGGCCGATACCAGTCAGCTGAGCCAGCCCCCTGCCTCAGTGTCTGCAATGTCAAGGCTGGAACCGATCTGTGTATTGGGGATGAGCAAAAATGGTGCAAACTGAATGCTAAAAACCTAAGAAGGAAACTTAAACACAAAAAAGGTACCAAAAAACACTTGTGGATACACAATGAATGCAGGCTTGGCTTCTTATTTGAAGGAATATCTATACTACCTTTGTTTTATTTATTCTCAAGTTAGCCTGCATTGTAATGGAGACCTTGAGGAGGTTTTAAAACAGTTGCTTAAGTAGCTTATTTGCCTAGCAGAAGCAAGCCTTAATGAAAGTTTTACTTTGTATATGTTTATTCAAGGGTCCAGTACGTCAGTAAACTGTTTTTTCGGAGGGGAAGATAAGTGTGTCTCTTTAGGCATAACATAGGTCCAAGTCCATGTGTGTAAAAGCCAAAAGCACCTCACTTTCTGTGCACTATTTACCATAGTTTTGTTTCCCAGTTAATGGAAGTATTTATCTGAGTGGCCAAAGCAGAAACTGGCACTAAAAGTCAGCCGCAAGTATTATTCCTTTGCATCTGTTGGACTAAAAAATTCCGAACTTAATAAATGAAAAACTAAGATTCTACTGTCATCCTTGCTATAGCTAGTAAGGGGTTATTGTTATAAAGGGCATAATGCCTGCTATGGCTAATAGAACAAAAACTAATTGCATGTTTCGACAACAGTCAAATCCATATTGCTCTGTCCCATGAATCCAGCCCTATTACATAGAAGCGGTATCTCATCTATTGGCTTCATGAGGGAAATTCAGATGAATAAAGAAAGCATGTTTTGGCTCAGTCATACTCAGTCATATGCAAACAAAAGTGTCCTGCTTGTTCAGAACCAATAAAGCAAATTTAGGGTGAGTTTTTTATATGACTGTAACCCAAAGTGGGAAGTAGAAATAATTACATTGAGATAATAGTGGAAGCTAAATATTAAACAATCTGGGATCAGAAAAAAAATGTCAGAGCAGCATACTGCCATTTTATCACTCTATCATTTGTTAATATAAAAGATATTAAAGAAATATGGGTATTAAAAATAATTTTTAACCCTCTTTTCATATTTACTCTATAGTAAAAATCATACTTTCCTTTTTTTTTAATTTTGACATTAAAAATATTTTTTTTAATTGCTATTGAGAGCAAAGGCTGGCTATTCCTCCTCCATTTAAACTGCTGATTATTTACTTGTCACTAATTGTTGACACCCTAGTTACTGGGTTTTATTTGATATTTTACTTGGTGTTTCTTACTGAGTGGTATATGAAGAAGGTTTTAAGTTCTGTATGATTCTAATCCTCTATTTCTATGTATATTGCTAACATTTCCCTTAGAAATACCTTGTCTTCCAAATGAGACTTTATCTTCAATAAGTTTATATTTCAAATCACTAAATACTCTGTGCTGGAGTTTTCTTATTTTGAGCAGTCACTATTAGGGGATGGTCTTTCTTGCAAGCTTGGGGAGTCAGGTTTGAGGCTATAAACCCTTCTGTACGTATAAGCAAGTCTAATTTTGTGAGTAGTCTAACCCAGCAGGGCTCCTCAAACAAGTACATGCTTGCAGTCTTGGGACCTGCAGATATTTGGATGGAGGAGAAGACACAGAAGGGCTACAGATCCAAAGTTTTATTTTTAATTATATGTTCCTGCTGGGTTCATTAAGAAATATTACAGTACATTTCATGTAGCTGACTGGATTCTTTGGGACGTGTGACACATAAATGAAGCTTTTTTGCTTAATTTGGTACCAAAAGATAAAAAATATATATCTTATATATATATATATATATATAAAATTATATCTTAATCAAATCTACTTATTGTGATTGTTGAAACCTTTGGCCTTGATTTAGTGAAATTCATAGGTGACATTCTAACTAGGAAACTTCCAATTTGGTTGAAAAATTTGTGAAAGCAGGAATCAGCCTCTAAAATCTGGGGGAGGTCAAAAGGCTTATTGAAGATGCTGTGAGATTAATAGCTTTTTATTGTATATATATAATCTTTTATAGTTGATGTGTTTATTCACTAAGAATTTTGTTCAGGTTAGTTAGGCTTTTTTTCCCTTTACCCCATGCCTTCCAAAGTACATCCACAAATTAAAAACTAAGAAGAGGCTACATGCCTGGTTCTTGATACTGCTCCTTACTGAATTTAATGGAACCGGTATTAGTCTTAGAGATGAGGGGTATAGTGTAAAATCAGGAGGACAGAGATGCATAAAAAAAGTAGTTCACAACTCAGAGAATACTTGTAATGTACTCAGAAGCTTGTGCAATGAGAGAAAAGGGATCTGAGGACATAGTCAATGGTAAATAAGGAGGCTAGAAAAATCGACATTCTAGAAGCCATGTTTGCAAGTGTGACAAATATATCTGCCTGGGAAATGGCAAATAAGTTTTAAAAATATTATTTTCACTGTAGTGAAAATTAAGGAAAACTACATGGATCAAATTCTGCCCTTCAATATACTCATGTATTGCCTGTTGATATCAAGAGGGAAGATTTTAATATTTCTCATCTGACTTGGAATCAAAACAAAAAGACCATTTACAGATGACACTGGAGTGACTTCCAGATCAGAGGATCCCATATTGATCTGCCAATGTATAGAAATATGATTTCATCAGACAATGATAGCAGTCTCTTTGGAGTCAAATGTGATTGTATTTAACTGTACATAGCAAAGACAAATGGCAGTTTTGGCTTTTAAAGGAAAGGAGTTGCTCCTATGTAGAACTTCATGCTACAGATGTCTGACTCTGCTAAAATGAATGACAACAATACTAGCCATTGTTCCCTCCTCAAATCACTTTGTAATGGCTTTGCTCCTCCATCCTATAACTACCACTAGCCCAGATGAATTGCTAGGGTCTGTGATTCAATAGAGCTCTAATTAACAGGACTTCCAGGTCCTCCTCCAGGCTCCACCAGCTTTTCAGCACAAACCTGGCAGACATCTGCTTTTCAAATGGTATGTAGTAGTCACGTGAAACCGCTTTCGGCAAAATGGGGCCTTCAACAAGCAGACACGGTTTTGGGCAGTCTGATCCATGGCAGCCTTTTATTGAATTGTGGAAGTTGGTGGACGCTCATTTATTCTAGCATACTGATCCCATTCACGTGGCCTGGTTGCTGATAGTTTCTGAAAGTTCCTGTTTGGAATAGTTGTTTGCTCCCTCTCTATTGTTAAAAATGACACCAAAGAAGAAAGAAGACAGCGCAGTGTATCAGGAGACTAACTACAAAGAAAGGTGGAAGGGTTTTGATGGGTCTTCCCAAACCACACTAACCTAAAATTAACAGTCCTTTTTATCTGGTAGACCTCAGCAATGTCCACATTTGGGTTTTCTCAGATGTCTTTAGAGAACACAGCTAAGCTGCCTATGATTCTTCTTGGCTCTTTGTTGAAGAAGGCAGTCATTAAATCCTTGATTCTCATTTTTCTGGCAAAAAGTTTTATTTATGTGGCTAATGCCATATTCAACAGTCTTAAAAAACCTTCTTAATTAAAAATTCTTGTCTCCTTGCTATCAGTCAGGATCAGCTTCATGAAGACCAGGAATGGGGGTGTCCCTCTTAACTCTCACCAGCAAAAACAGTGAAAAAAATGTTGTCTGAAAGTCTTATATACTGTAGCACCAGAACTGACAAAGCTTATTTTCTAGAGCTGTTCCATGCTTTGCTGCAAGTTTTGATGGATGCTCCCCTTGCAGTTTGGATATTCATAACTACCCTCTCCTGTGTGGATTCTCTGGTGCCTAATATGGCTTGCCTTCACAGTGCCCTCCAACCTGGGAAACTCACAGGTCTCTGTAATCTCAATGACCATCTGCTTCCAGAAAACTTGTAGGAGCTTAATTATCATTGAAACCTGTATCCAGGTGCCAGGTCTGACTACAAGCTGACAGTGCATTCAAGTTATTGAACAGACTCACTGTCTTTTACGTGCACATGTATGCATACATACACATGCACACACACAGCATGATCACAAGTCTTGTTGCCATAGCAAACCAAGCTAATAACAAGCAAGGTCAGAAGGCATGAGCTCATTGTTTTTCTTTTGCAGCTCCTTTCTAAAACTGCTAGCACAGGGGTTTGTTTTCATGCATTAGATGAGATGTGTTCTTGGATGCTTGGTAATGGAAATCATACTTGCTGCATGCTAGGTTCTGTTCTGCATGACATTGTGGTGTTCGTCATGGAGTTTGTCCGGTTGCCATCTCTGTCAGGACATAGCTCGTTCCCTTCCTGGTACCTTGCTCATAATTGAGAAGATCTCCCATAATCACGATGGTCTCACTGCAGGGTCTTGCCCGCCTTGAAAAAAGTAGCAGCATCACAGGAGCAAGGGCTGTTCTCAAATGGATTTCAGTGTGCTGCACTGTTTCCATAAAAACCCAAAGTGGTGTCATCAGGGGTTTAAATATTAAGGAAATTTCTAGTCTGTTTTGGTCTAACTCAACCTCTATCAGCTTTTCTTTAGCATTAGTATGTATAGTACGTAATGGCTAAGCTTTTGTTTTACAGAGGTGCTGCCTAGCATTTGTGGATGTGAGCCACATTCACCCTGTGACCAAGATAATGGCCAGCCACCCCTCCAAACTGATGTCTTGGTGGCAGATGGAGAAGCATTCTCCGCTGTCAGTTTGAGCAGCCTCTCTAAGTGCCACCAGCTAGCAAACCTTCCCTTTCCTCCCTGTAGGCCATATTCTCTACCTTTGGGAGGTATTTTAGGCTGCAGAACAAACCCTGGGCAGGAGATCAGGTGGATATCAGAGGCCCTTTATCTGCAGACATTGATTACCTTTCTGCTTTTTATGTATACAGATGGGTACTTTAAACTTCTTGTAAGGATGGGGTGACTGTGACCAGAGGAATGTGAAGTTAGTGGAAACAGAAGCATGAAGCTGCAAAATTTGGAGAACTTCTCTCCATAGGGGATATGAAAGCTATGCTTTTGTTAGCTGTTCATGCGTAACCTTTCGTTCTTTGTTCCCCCAGTATGGCAGCACAACTGTCTGCTCTTTTGATGAACATGGTTACTTGTTTGTCTTCTCAGTGTGAATTGTTGCATTCTCTTCCACCTTCTTATTGTAGCAAATACAATTATAAAGTACACAAGGAGAGTAAATTCATCTGAGTTTATCATTAATGATAAAGCATAGAAGGTACCCCTCTATCTATCTATCTATCTATCTATCTATCTATCTATCTATCTCATGTAAACATTAAATTAAGGTATTTAAAAATGAGCACAGTTATGTTGACATACATTTATCATGTAAGAACGAATATGACTTCTTGTTTTCCTTATAATTGTAAGTCACTCAGCAGCGGGTTCTAAACAGTTCGGTTTTGTTGTTCTTTATAGGGACAAAAACTCTTCTCGGCAGGAAGGGATCATCAGAGAGTAGAAAGCCTGCTATAGTAATAGTGGGAGATTGTAGAATTTGGAGTACTTCTGGCCTCTGACAAGGGCATGGGAAACCTAGCTGTTGAAGCTGTCTTTCACCATTAATCCCCAGTTTCCCTAGAACTGTATCACTGCCTTTACTGGTTGCATACAAGCAGTTTGGGTTGTCCCGGCTGCTGAGCCATGAAACACTTGTAGTCTGGGAGCTGTGCTGATGTTTTGGTTAATCATGTCAACAGAGAAAGAACAGCAGTGTTACAGACTAGGAGAAGTCTGGCAGGAAAGCTGCCTGGAGGAGAAACACCTGGGGGTGTTGGTTGACAGCCGACTGAACATGAGCCAGCAGTGTGCCCAGGTGGCCAAGAAGGCCAATGGCATCTTGTATCAGAAACGGTGTGACTAGCAGGTCCAGGGAGGTTATTCTCTCTCTGTACTCGGCACTGGTGAGACTCCTCCTTGAATATTGTGTTCAGTTCTGGGCCCCTCAGCACAAGAAGGATGTTGAGGCTCTGGAGCGAGTCCAGAGAAAATTAACAAAGCTGGTGAAGGGGCTGGAGAACAGGCCTTACGAGGAACGGCTGAGAGAGCTGGGGTGGTTTAGCCTGGAGAAGAGGAGGCTGAGGGGAGACCTCATTGCTCTCTATAACTACCTAAAAGAAGAGTGTGGAGAGGAGGGTGCTGGCCTCTTCTCCCAAGTGACAGGGGACAGGACGAGAAGGAATGGCCTCAAGCTCCACCAGGGGAGGTTGAGGCTTGACATTAGGCAAAAATTTTTCACAGAAAGAGTCATTGGGCACTGTCACAGGCTGCCCAGGGAGGTGGTTGATTCACCTTCCCTGGAGGTATTTAAGGGATGGGTGGACAAGGTGCTGAGGTGCATGGTTTAGTATTTGATTGGAATGGTTGGACTCGATGATCCAATGGGTCTTTTCCAACCTGGTGATTCTATGATTCTATGATATGATTCTACTAGAATGCAGTTATTTTCAAAAACCATCTGGAGATTAAAGTTGCCACAGAGTGTGCACCTGTATCCCTGCATGTATCCCAGATCCTGGATGTATAGCTTTAAAATCCTTAAAGAAAAGTGACCTGGCATCTCACTGAGAGATATGTTAGAGCTGGCACCATCTATCTTGAAGACTCACATCACTGGTTGTGCCCATGCTAGTAAATTAAACACATCCTGGACCACTCTCTGGCATGGAGGTAGACTGGCACAAAATAGCCAGCAGCCATGCTAATATTCTGTCTTGAACTCCAAGACATGACAGCCATATGCAAGGTGCCTTTTGAGAACAGATCCTGGCTCTTGCTAACACCCAGCCCACATTGAGGATCTGTCTAGGAGAGCGCAGTTTGTCTCTGGCCTTGGCTATGCCAGGGATCTTACAGAAACTGGAGAAGAGGTGCCAGTGGCACCATTTAATGGCATAGCCAGCAGTCTTGCAGATTGCTGAGTCTTTGCCACAGCAACAAGATGGAAGGGTTGATTGTTTTCACAAGGGCTGCAATTCCTTCTCTTTGTAAACCTCTTTGTCTCCTCTCTCAAACCTGAGATTTTGTTCTGATTAATGCTGGAATGGCTTACTATTTTCAGCTATTTAATAGTTTGCTGTTGTGATTGTATTTGATTATGTTTGAATTTCTGTCTCCCCAAGGATAGGGAAAAGGATTCTATAAATATTATTTTATTTAATTAATAAATGTCAGTTTCTTTTGTAATGTAGTAGGAGAGTGAATATGTGCAGTGGGAGAATGACCGGTAAGGACAGAAAAGCACTTCTGTGTTTATTCCTATGCCACCTTTGCCATAGTCCCTCTGTCGCTGTTGCCAGAAACTCTAATGCCACTGCAAAGGGCATTACCTATTATAAAATCCGTTGCTAAAGCGCCAAGGTATCGAAGGCAGATAGGAAATCACTTGATACATTCTCAGGCATTTTTTTGGTAACTCATTATTTACTACTACAGTCTGTAGAAATCCCATAGTATAGATCCTACTGAAATTACGCACTTGGTCAACACTTTTTCCTTGATTTAGACATTCAGATTCTTTTGATCCCTTGCAGGCTTTTCAGCAGATGATGATCACGACTATTTTGTGTTGCTATAATCTTCCAAGGGACATCTTTCTGAAATGTCCTCTGTAGCCCGATGTAATCCCTGGCCAGGAGTGTTGATATGACTTCTGTGCACTGAGTCAGACCATTTATCTGCTGTGGTCTGAGGCATAGTTAGCCAGGGAGTAGTGGTTTCCTTTTGGTGATTATTTGGTTAACTGAAAATGCTTTAGACTTCTTGTTAATAATATTTTACAAATACACAGGTAAAACCAAAAAGTAAAAAAAAAAAGAACAACTTTGATCAGATGCTGCTGTGTCCTGGGGCAAATTAGTGATGATACATTGCCATTTGGTTTCATAGTGATCTATTAAAGTTGTGCTTATATTCTCAAACTGGTGGATCTATGTTGGATAAATAAATAAATGTGTCTTGTTTTTTTGCTCTTCATGGACATTCTGTTAGACTGATAGTTGATTTCAATATTATGTGGGCCAAATGCCATTTTCTTAACTTAAGGGAGCTAGTCTGCTTATTACAACAAGCTCGTAAAGCAAACTGGGCATTGTTGTTCATAAACTATTCAGGAAGTTGCACTATATTTTTACTGAGGATCCTTCACTAATGTGGATGCCACTACATATGTAAACCAATGGAAAATCTGTGGGAAAGTCAGTAGTTATGGCACTCAGTTTGAAATATTTTAGGACTTTGAAAGAAGTCCCTGGAGGAGGGCCATGTGTGGGACAGATGCAACAAAAGTCCAATATGCTCCAAATGGCCTTAAGTAATATCCATAGCTATTTCTTACCCTGTGATATGGGGCTTCTATGGATAGGAATCATGCATATACAGCAATGGAATTACTGTGTTATAAACTAAGAATTTTAGAGTAGTTTTAACAAATGTTCTATTCATCTGTAAAATCTGGAAATGCATTCTGTCAGTGGGGGTTGGTACATAAAGACTGATGACTGTTGGAAAAAAATTGTGAACTTTTGTTTGAATATAACTATTTGTTTTGATGGTAATTGAGGCAATTCCTTCACTTTCCACAAACATTCATTAGAGTGATATTCTGTAGAAGAACTGTCACATGCAATGATGCTTTTCTGTATCCATGTGAATGCCTGAACTGAAAGTCTGCGTGCAGCTCTTAGGGAAGCCTTTGGTGGGTTGTAAATTTAACAAGTGAGAGTAAAAAAATGATGTAAGGTGATATGGGTGACCAACAACCCCTTATAGATACCAATTTATGGGTGGTGAATTCCTAAAATACACAAAACAGTCATGTTAGTGAATAGATTGTGAGCAATCTCATGGACAGAAATATATTGGCAATTACTCATTTAATAATTTGTGAAAGTATATCTGCTCATTGACATTTTTGAGAAAAAATAAAGATAAATCTCATAAATGCATTGCAGGAAATATCTTGCCAGCTAACAATGCACACATTGTTATCCATTTACAAATGTTTAACCTTCTGAACTGATGTTCCTAATTGGAAGAGGTCTATCTAGATGTACAAACCCCACCAGTTTCCTGAACAGTAGAAATGTAACCCCAGAGTTGCAACACAGTTTAAAAACCCCAAACCTGTATGGGTGGCTTGGTCCCAACCTGAAATTTGCAGCTGGTTGGTTTCTGAAACAAAAATTCAAATTCTTATACTCGGATATATTAGAAAAGTGGATTATGATTTGAGCTTTAAAACAAATTTAATGTCTAAAGGCTATGGTGCATGTGCACTAGGTATCCTATTGTATATTTGAAAAAGCAGTTACTGACAGTCATTTGTTTGAACGCCTCTACTGACCACATAAGGTGTGGAGGCAGATCCAGAACAGTTTAGAGTTTACGATCTGTGATCTGCTGCAGCTGTAATATTTACAAAGGACCACTCTTGCATCATTCCCTTCTGATGGGCCATCAGAAATCTCAGTTATCCCATGCTGGGCCTCTGTGACGTGCTATAGATGTTCAAATGAGGGTGATTTTCTGTAGCTCTTTCTTCCTTTTTTATTTCTTCCCTCTTTTCTTTTTTCCTTTTTTTCAGTCTTTGCTGAAACTCCCAATGAGGAAGGCCACTTTTAAGGGTATATTTTTGGTATGTGGGCTTGCAACATGCATTGAGGCTGACAGATTTGTTTCATGCAGGACACACGAATAGAGCTTGCAACTTGTGGTCGGTATGTGTCTGCACTGATCTTGGACTGATAGCTTAGCTGGCATCTGGGCATTGAATTTCTTTTTCTTTTTCTCAAGGTTATTTGTACCATTTCAGTCTCTCTTCAGTAGTGGTTGGACAAGAGATCCCATCACGTACAGACATGATGCCCTTCATGTAAACCTTTTCTGATTTTTTTAATATAGTTTGCTGGTGCAATTATTTATTTTTTACAATTTTTTAAATAAAATACAGTTCCTAGAGCACTCATATTACTAAAATAATGTCATACTTTACTAAAATTTCTTCTGGTTCTCAAGTATGCAGTGACTACCCTGGCAAAGTCAAACTAGTATTTGATGGTACATCAGCTTAAAATGTCTTTTTGTTGTCTGTCCATCTATCAAAATATTCCAAAAGCAATTTATGATGTTAACAAATTTTGTGCTTGTGTTTTATGCAGTTTAAAAGTATGGAGGATTTTGAAACCCTTTGCGTTCAATGCCAGTTAAATGAAAATGCAGCAAAACCCCACATTCTGCAATAGGTACCTCATAAATAATTTGTTTGTCTGCGAGCTGCATCTGCCTTGACATGGAAATAATAGTTAAAAGGGGCAAATGAGCAAATTTGTTCTGGTTTTAAGTTTTGTTTAGAAATAAAAAAAATTGAAGAGGGGTAGAGATTTTTCATTGAGCATGTCCCTGAAATCTACAATGCTTTTGTTTATATTTTGAGATTTCAGCTTTCCTTTGAATGATTTGCTGTCCAAAACCAAACCAGGGTTTTTCTAGTACATATTAATTAAAACACAAAAACTAACAAGTACTAGAAAATGAATCTTGCTCATTGTAGATTGGTGACCTGTACTGCAATGCATAAAGTAGATGATGACCCGAAAGTCACAGAGGCTGATGAGAGTGACAAAATTTCTAACACAATGAGTACTGAACTTGCTAAGGAATCTGTGTTTTGAGGCAGCCATGTCCCTTTAAGCCTGCCATGATTTGATCCAGCTTCTTTTTTTTTTTTTTAAGCATTCAGCAATGAGACTGAATTAAGTGTTCCCAGCAACTCTAGTAACATTGATGTCACTAGTCTGAAATACCCGGCCTTTTGTCCCAGCCCTTCTCTCCCCATGGTGTGTGTTAGCACACCTAGCCCTGTCATCAAGCGTCCCTCTCGTTCTGGCCCCGTTCTTCTTTCACTCCATGGGAATTACAATATAGGGGTTGGTGAGAACAGGGGCTGGCCCTCTTTCTCAGGATTTCTGTCCTCAACAAAACAATGACTTTGCACAGTGCCTGATTGGATTGGGGGGTTGCTTATGGTAGCTACTTGAGTTCAACGGTGTTTTCATATTTTCTGTTATTGTTGCTGATTTGAATTTATTTTTAAAAGGGGAATTAAATTACCCAGACAGAAAGATGTTGATGCAAGTTTCCTAACTGCTAAGATAATAAGATTGAAATTAGGAGCCTGTACCTATCTTCAAGAAGCATCAAAAATACATAACTACAATTTAGGATTTAGTTTTAACAGAAATGTGATTCCTTGACTTGCTTAGTTCAAGTCTGCTTTTTAAATGCCGTGACCAAGACTGAAAAGCTCTTTGCTTCCTTAGTGATTCAGCAGGAATGTGTTGGACCCTTATTGAGAACAATGTTCAACAGCACACTTTACCATTTTCTCCAGGTGATCTCCAAGACTCCACAAACCAAGCACTGTGAGAATTACACCTTGCAGTCCATTCCACTATAGATGTCCTTTTTAATTTTATCTGGAAATTTTGTGAGGGAGTTCAAACAGTAAAACTTACACTGTGGTAGAGTTGTAATGCATTGCCACACATGTACATGTCTGCAATTATTTTACAATTCAAGAAGCCTAAAGTCCATCTCCGAGATGAGCACTTCTTAAAGAAATTATAGCACATCTATTATTTATTTCTCCTTTTGTGCACAGCTAACAGTGAATATTCAGCCCAAAGGATCTCTCAGTCCTTTACAAATGTCATATGTACAGGAGTTCCTTCCACATTTAAATGTCCAGACTTAGAGGGTAGGCTGCAGACAAGAAAATAATCAGCATATAGGACACCACATAATGTATGTGAGCTGCACAATGTGTGTAAGGGTCATTCTGGCCAAGGATGTATCAGAGAGTACATCTCACCAGTGCATCCTACTGGAAAAGACTAATATTTTAAAAGCTATATTAAAAATAAAAAAGAAACAACTACAATTTTCCATTAAGGATCTGTTAAGCTTTTTCTTTTATTTGCATATGTATATGTATATTTTTATATACATACATACAATTATGTGTTGAAGTGTTGATATATCATTGGCATCCCTAAAACTTGTCCGTTTTCATGACTGATTTCCTTTAAGCACAAGTTTTTAATAACTGAAACTAGAAGTTCCTTTAATAAAGGGAAGTAGAAGAAACTTGACTCACACATCTTAGAGGACAGTGTATATCTGTATTGACTAATGGTATTGACTTACAGCTCAGAGTAGCAGCCCATACACACCATGTCTAGTATAAACTATGAGCTAGACAGTAAAATGTGTGTGTGCGTTTTTTTTAAACATACTACAGAACCTGCTGCCTGTTCCCTGTTACTTGTATGCTGCTGCCAGCTTGGAGATCCCCAAACGTTTTACGAGGACTGAGGAACAATCCCACTTAAATGAAAACAAAAAAAAAGAAGAAAGGAAACCTCTTAACAAAAACCTAAAGCTTTTTCTCCATTTAACAAATGGGAACCTATCACACAATTATTTGATATGAATTCACCAACAATGCATGGTGAACCATGAGTTAATATTTGTTTTCAAAATTGAGTGCCACAACTGACCTGCTGAGTGCTTTCACTGGCCAGGCCTATCCTTCAGGTTGGTTTTGGGGTAGAGGCAGCTGGTTGTTGTGGGACTTAACAACCCTACCACAGTGGGACTAAATGTAGTTGTCCCATACCATCCATGGCAGTTTCAGTGTTGGCTAGTGATTATAAGGAGGACAGCAATCCTTATAACCACTCCAATGGTACCAGAGTCTTCTACTACAGAGGTCTTTTCGTAGGGAGACCTTCAATAAATGGTCCAGTGTCTCAGGAAGACAAATATGTTGACTACTACCTTGACCTTTCTACTAGTGTGAGGAGAAGAGGTGTTGCTAACCTTAATTTTCACCATATTTCTTGCTTTCTAGACAATTTAATTCAGCTTCTCTAAGATGTCTCCCCTCACTTTCTCTTCTCCTTTTATTCTCCCCATCTCCACACTGACTCCCAGGATTCCCCTGTTCTCAGAACAATTACACTTTCAGTTGATTCTGCTACTCGGGTACTATCTTTTTCTGCAGATTCTTCAGGACAGATTTCTTCTGCAAGTGCTTTCAGAGGAGATCTACCAGTGACATGTCAATGATAACAGGTTGCAAAGGATGATAAAATATAATGGCTATGAGTATGTGGAACCAAACAGCAACCACTGGCTGTCTTCTGCAGAAAACCCTTACACTGCCCAAGCATCACTACTCTGTTTCTCCCTTCTCCTCATTCCCCCTAAGGTATGTTTTTGGTTAGTCTAATTGAGAACATCAGCTTCTTAGCAAGCCTTTTTTAAATATATTTTCGCCTGTGCTGGAATATATGTATGTATGGCACTGTATCAGTAACAACAGGAAAGGTATCAACACAGTTCCTTTAGCTCAAAATTGTGCATTCTAAGGGATTCATTATTACTGCTCCTCTGTGCTTTGATTTTCAAGTCAGATCATTCATGACAAGGCTGCAGGTGGAAAACCATACTTTAGAATACAACTTGAAGAAGTAAAGTGGGAGAAGGAGATCCTTATAAATGTAATCCAAGCAGTTATTATTTAAGAGCTGATATTATTGCTTCTCTTACTTACAGCTGAAGAATAAAAGCAACTCATAAAGAGAAAGAGACATACTTGATAGGGGAAAATAGATGTGGGTTTTTTTCTGAAAAATAGGGACTTCTTTCTGGAATGTGTGTAAGTGGTGCTATGTACATATTTAAGTGTGCCTGCATTTATTGTGATTTATTGTAATTGGTGTCTTTGAAACATTATGTGTACACAGCCACTTTATACAAGAAAAAAAAGATGGTTCAAGCTCAAATGAAATTCTAGACTGATTTGGGCAGACAGTAGTATGAGAATGTGTACACAGGATGCAAATGTCTGCATAATGTATATACTGTCTGAGTATAATATGCACATGTCTCTGTTTGTGTCTGTGCATGTGCACTTAACTTTTTTAATATTTGTATGTGTTCATCTCAAATAGTATATATTTAATTTATTTTTCTGTGTGTCTGTCTGGATGTATATACAGTCCATTTTAAAGATTCTTCCAAGTCAGGATGAAGCATAAGTATATCCATTTAGCTGTGTCTGTCAATGCTATGATGAAAGTACGTGCATGCTTGAGTTCATACTACATATACTAGTCAGGACCTGTGCTTATTCATAATACATGTATGCATGCAGTCATGTAGACATGGTTAACCTGGTTTTGCCTGATCTGGAGACCTAGTATGTCTCTGTGCAGTAGTATGTGTGCAAGTGAAGTGTGTTTGTACTAGTTTGCAGATGGTAAACATATTCTCAGTGTACAGAATGCTGGCCACTGAGTGCTTATGGCAACATCAGAGTCAGTAATAATTGCTAATGTTATATATGTTTTAACTTTCCAAGTCAATAATGTGCATATTAATGCACAAAACTTGACTCTATTTTCTCTCATCCACCAAAAAATCAGAATTACAACACTGAGAGATATGACCTTTGTTGCTCAAGAGAATGCAGATTATGGCCAAGACTGGTTTTGGTAGGTTTTTGTGGTTTTTTTTTCATTTTTACCTCCTGCTTAAAAGTACAAATCTTTAGATTTCAGGTTCTAGGTTTGAAAATTACATCCCTAGTAAATAATTTACAGGCTATTTGTAGCTGTCTGATGAGCCAAAGCAAAGGACTGTATCCATCAGTTGTTCTGTCTAGTTAATTTAAGTGAAGCAACCTTCCTGAAGATCTTCTTAGGAGAATTTTGTACAGTTTGCTAAAGAACCAGGAATTACTATTTTTTTTCATGGTAACAGAAAAGAAGTATTTCAGTCTCCAGTACCTTGAATAAAAATAAGAATATGATTTTTCACTGCTTCATCTAATAATTGAGGTCCATGCAAAGTGAGTACAAAACAGGTGTAGACACTGTGGTTTGCACTTACTTTTCTAATCTGAGTTTTGAAACATGATTTGGTAACATGACACAGAGTATCAGAGTGGTGAAAAAGGTTCACTTTGCTTATGCAGAACTGAGTATACAAGGGGCAATACTGCAGAAAATTAGGGCATAGGGGGCTATCCCAATTCCCCTGAAGCAAATGGGAGGTGGATTAAGCCTAAATCTCTCATTACATAGGGGTAATAGGCTATCAGAACTCCCACTGAAGCAAAAGGGAATTGGATCAAGCCCAAGACTCTTAATTGCATTTTTCCTTGCCATTTTTGTTCATATGTTTTGTTTACACTGTCTGGCTCATCATTACGTTCTTTTCTAATTATTATGATGGGATTAGTAGCCATTAGGTATCTGATTTCTGAACGGTATGACTTGTTCCTAGCCACCGATGTCACTGATGTATGTCAGAATGCTTAGTATATTCTGGTGGGTGTAGCAAGATGTAGATGAGTTTTTCAAATGATTGAAATAGATTGAGTCTTATATGCTTCCTACCAACACTTCGAAGACCTAGACTACTTTCCCATGTGCAGAAAACAATATAGAGCAAGGCCACACCTGTTTGCTTTTTCTCCCTTTTTTTTTATCCTGTTGTTCACACCAATACCTTTGAATTTCCATCAGAAGGGCTGGATTTATCTAAGGAATTTGGCAAGAACAGAGCATTACTATGATGCCTGTCATTTTGGAGCACACCAGTACAATTGTTCAGTTTCTTCAATACCAAATTTCCTTCTACTTTTCTGAGATTAACTCCACAGTGATATCAACATGTCATCTACAGTATAGACATCTAGGGGTTTTTCCCATCTTGAAACCCATCCCTAAATGTCACAGTTCTAGAGTAAGAAGAGAGTTAGCACACATACCAGGCAAGGAGAAGTGCAGTCATCCTTCCAGCAGTGTACTGACTGCACTGTACTGGCAGTATTAAAACTAAAGAACTGTATAGAGGCCCTGGTACATGATGGGAATTCTCATTGACGACAGTAAAAACTGCATGCGTCTGTCAAGGCAGGACTCCAGGTAGATGATGTCAATGTGGCTTGGAAAACATGAAAGTAGGAAATATATGCTGGAGCAAGGGGAATTTCTGCAGTCATTCTTCACAACACAGTTCTACTTAGTTGACCGTTAATTATGTCCTGAGACATGGGCACTGACTTATTTTTATTTTTGCCGATTTGTCCTAGTTTGTACTTCTAAAACAAAGACCCTAAAATACAAGCTCAAAAATAGGGAAAGACTTTACCCAACACAAGTGTAGAGTTCTGGAACAGCTGGAACAGCTTTTTTACAGTAGAAGTGGAAACAGGCAAGCAAATTAGTTATGGATTTTGACGAGTTAGTGAAAGGGATTATATAACAAGGTTGTCCAAACCAGGAGGGCTTTACTCATCAACAGAGGAGATCCCATCCACTGTTAAGTACCACAACATCCATCTGGAAAGCTGTGAAGGAGATAATTATCAATACACTATGGCAAGACATGGTGAAATCATTTATATACCTATTCTTTGCTTTCTGGGACAGAAGGATTTTGACCAGTTTGGAGGTGTTTTGTTCCCAATTAATATATCTTCGGCTATGACAAAGGTACAGAAACTTTGAAACAAATAGTAGAAGACATGTCTGTCAATTAAACTATGCAGGAGATGTATTGGTAAGTGACCTTCAGTTACAGAGATATAAAGTCTGAGTAACCTCAGTCACTTCACTGGAGTCACTCAAGACTTAAACTGACAGAAGAGAGGAAGGAATGTCTTCCTCGTTGAATTCCTTTTATCCCAGTTAGAATAACAGAGCCTCAACTTTTTATCTCCTATCTACTCTAGGAAATATGGTTTTCTTTTAAACTGAACAGTGTTTTGGTGTTTAGCTCATTTGACATTGTCTCTGTCAAAGAAGAGTATTTTATCTTTTTGAACTTAAAAGCCTGGTTTCCACTGTTTCCAACATGCACATTAAAATCCATAGGGCCACATCACATTGTAGCCCTGGCATGCCTTTGTTGAGATCGAGAGGGGCATTTGCTTAAAAACAAACGAGGTGGAATAGTTCATTATAAACAACAACAAAATGTTTTAAAAGAGATCTATCTAGCTACATACTGATTTGCTTCTTATTATACATTCATAATGAAGATGACTTAAAAATGTTTATATGATTTTTAAAAAATAGTATCACGAGGCCATTTTGGCCAGCTGATGCTTGCTGCCCTACACTGTGCAGAGCCAGGGAACTTGAGAAGGAGGAAGAGTAAGCTGGCCAGTCCAGCTTCACTGTTTAACATGACCAAAGTGCACTGGCAAACAAATGCTACAAGCTGTGAAATGCAAGTGAACTTGTAAAAATTGTTCTCTTTAGCAATTCAGTGTGCTATTAATAACAACAGTAAGGAAGGTATTTAAAACATGTACCTTAACTAAAACACTGGCTTTTAACTTTGATTTTGAAAAAAGCACCATAAAAATACCTGTCATATCTATTTTGAAAGATGTGCTCTGTTTTGCCATGAGAGAGGATACTCTGGATGGCGAGACAGTTTAATCAGTGGGGACCGACATAAAGGTAAGCAGGTCCTTTGGATAACTGTAATGACAAGGTCTTATGTCCTGTCCCGTCTCCTGCCTCATTACCAGCAGATGCAGAGAGTGATACACCTCAAGCCATTGAAGGTAATGGAGTTTTGAGTGGATTCAGAGGGGCTGGCTCTGTCAGAATTCTGGTAGAAAGTGGGAAAAGTGCAGGTTCTTTGACACAGCTTTTGTAAACAAAATACCTAAATTTTGTGTAATTCAGCAGCTAAGCATTTCCTTAAACAATAACATCAAGATGCAAGCTAAACAGTAAATAATATGAAAAAATAGTGTTAGTGAAACCTTGTATTTCCTAATATTAAAAATATGGAGAAAATATGTTTTTTTCTTTTTTGAAGGAATGAGCATGCATGAAGAAAACTGCTTGCACTAAGTTTAAGTAAAATATTTCTTAATGTAGTAATGGTCAAAAAATGGCTATACAAGAGTTTTGCATATGTGCCTAGTTTACTCTAACTAGGGAAAAGCTGATTCGTTTGCAAAGTGCAAGTAAGACATACTGCACTCTGCAGGTTTGGGGCTCTGACATGTTGGGTCTCAGCACAGAAAGTGATTTCACAGGGTTAGGTGATAACTTTTTAAACAGGTTATTACCCACATTTCAACCCCCAAGATCTAAAAATCAAGGTACATCTTACTGCCTTTCATAATGTTCACTGCAGATCTCTGTGCTCCAGTTGTAAGAGGTCATAATGAGGCAGGCTGAAGTTACCAGGCAGACTGAAGTCACTGTCTGTATCTCGTACAGGTGGTTTGGCAGTGTTAGAGGATAAAAGGACCTGAATCCTTACTGGCATACATGAGACAAACTACTGAAATCATTGCAGCTGGAGATATTCACATCAGTAACTTTGGCTTTAGTCTGTTAGTAAAGTGTGGAGATCTTTGCTCTTAAAATGTGTGGAAGTTTTCCCCCATGGGTCAGTACTATGTGCCTTGTAATTGTACTTTAACAGATTGTGTTTATATGTAGGGAACTGAATGCGTGTGCTGTGAATGGGTAGTTTTTTGCAGTCACTCTTCTGGAAGATGCATGCCATAAACCTGCAGCAAAGAGTTACCAGTGCAGCAGGGAGGGGAGGGTGGGAGCGTGAGGGGGCAGACGATCGCAGAAAAGTTGCTGACTTCAATGGATTTCAGTAGATCAGACCCCCAAGAGGCTTTTGTGAGCAGATCCCAAAAGAATGGTGCAGGTGGGATGTTTGGGATTTCACTTGTGGTTTTTTTTTTAAAAACTAGTTAATAGCTGTAGGCTTTAGTGGAGAAAGTGTAATGAAAAGGAGATTTTCTGCTTAATGCAGAATGTTTTAACTTCTCAGAAGATAGTTCTTGCTCTCTTACCCAGCTGGTCCTCTGGGTTGGCCACTTGCACGAGAGGCTGCTTTGCAGCTCAGGACAAGAGCAAGAGCACAGCAGAGACAACATACCTGAGACAGTGTAGTCCGTGGGAAAGCTACACAAAAGAGCCCCGCAACTGGAAGCAGACCAAACTGTGAGCAGTAGACTCCAATGAAGTTAGAATACTTTTGAAAAATAAAATCTGGGACTAAGATGTTTGGATAACGCTTTGGAAGGGGAGACTTTTAAAAAGGAAGGTCGTGTGTCTAGGGAAGCACTAACTTACAGTGAAAGGGCTAAAAAGGAGTAAAATTAGCAACACTATGCGCCGTAATATCTGTAGAGCAGGTGCTTTTTTAAAGCAGACTTGAACTCTTTTCATGTGTTGTAATAGTTACCTTCCGTGTATAAAAGCACATTTTCTCATTGAAATAATTGTCTTTATAAATGATTAATGGCCTCAGAACTTGAATTTACTTTGTTTGCAATTACAGAACTATTCAACCCCCCCAACAGCACCAATTTATATTTATCACTAATGTTTTTTTTAATTTTTCAGAATTAAAAATAGAAAACTTGCTAATTACAGTTTTAAGTAACTTTTGCCTCTCGTTTAAATAAAAGTTTATAACACAGCTAAACTGAAATTTTAGATGTCTTGTTTTAATTTAGTGAGACAATTTGGGGCTCAGAGAAGGGTAATTCTGAATGGAAATATTATAAAATCTTTATTTTTGGCAACAGCTTTACAAAACAACACAAGGTGTAGTTTCCAGCACTTTGTGTAGTTTAAAGCTCTTGCTCTGCTGAAAGTGCTTCCGATTTCCTTGGATCAAGCCCATAACTCTTTGTCACCTCAAATGGAGCCGTCAGTGTCTCTCTCCATTACAAAATCTCTGTTAACCCTTCCCTGTCTGGTGCCTTCTCAAATACTTGCTCTGATTCCAGCAACTGGAAGAACCAGCAGTGGAAAGCTTTGCTCTTTGGTTTGGTTAGTCTTTACCAGACAATTCTGATATAACTCCTTTTTTTTGGAGAAAGTAAAGGAGTTTTCATCAATTATACCTCTCTCCTCACAGCTCAATGCTCTTTGAATTTTCTGGGAAAAATTTGTTGCCAGTTTGTTTCTTTTTTAGGGGAGAGAAGGGAAGCCTATGGTTTAACAGCATATAGATCAGAGACATCAAGATTACAGGTAAAATAGGTGTAACTACTGATTTTTCACTAGTATGTACTAGCAAGAGCATGCACCACGAAAGCCTGATCCTGACTAACATTCTGCACCATTCCGTTGCTCTCTCTGATACCTGCAGGTTTGTGGGTTGGAAACCGACTTTGAGCTTTGCTTTTCCTTGTGCCCTAGCTTCGGTCCTCAGCCTGCAGGGCTCTGGTGTGCCTGGGACCACACAGGGCTAGGGGACTCCCGAGTGCCCCCACTCTGTCTCTGCACCATAACCCTCCTTTTTGGATTCAGAGTCATTTTTACATGAGGCTAAACTGCACTGCTTACCGAAGGAGTTTATAGATCCTGGGAGCTAAATCTAAACAATTATTTCCAAATTATTTTGCCTTATTAAAATAGTTTCTGTAAACACCAGAGCTAAAAATGCTTTCTGTTCTTTACTGAAAAAGTAAGGATTCACTGCTGGCTACTTGGAGGCTAAATCGTACAACCAATAGTGAATATTCATGCATATTCATGAAAATAATCTCAAGAAAGTCAATGGGAACATTTGTGTGGATCAGGATTATTTCTAGGAGTGATGTTAGCGTATTATGGCCCTGGTAGAACCTCCAGTTGATGCTGCTGCAGTGCTTCCTCTCATAGTACCTGGCTTTTCAAGCTAAGTTTTGAAAGCAGTAAATCAAAAGTAAAAGTTACAACTTTTTAACTGCATGTTTCCAACTGCAGTATACATCAAACAACCTTAAGTATTTCAAATGAATTAAAACCCAACTAATAAAAAAAAAAGGCTTTTAGCTGTAGCTTTGTTTGGGTTTCTTTTTCTTGGACATTTGGGATCTGCTACAATCAGCTCTACAAAAATTAAAATCTCCAGGACAAGGAGCTTGAATCTTTTAACTAAATGAACAAAATTTTGCAAAGTACTGGAGTTTTTAAAGAAATACATTGGTAATTGGATTTGTAACAATAATTTGCAAATTTAACTTGGAAACCAGCATTTTCTTCCAGATAAAGGAGAATCACAAGTAGCCAGAACATTCAGGAAAGGTAACTAAACTGTCAAAGCTGCTTTGATAACATACTGTCTACCACAAACATTATTTTCACATAGTCATAAAAAACTTCTTTAGAATATTAAGAAAAATTTCATACAGGTCTTCTGTCCTCTATAGAAAACTCAGGCAAAATACGTATTGCCTTTAAATGTTCTGCCTGAAATTATTTCTGTCTGGGGGAAAAAATAAGAGGCTGAGCTTTATATAGCCTTTGTTTATCTATGTTACATATTGTGCAAGACTGACATACAGAGACAGGTTCTCCAAATTATCTAGAATCCAGACTCAAAGGAAATTAAAAATTAGAATAGATTAAAATTTAGGGAAAACACTACAGTGCTACGGCAATCAGCCAGATAATTTCAGTGGGCAGCTTTTTTTTTAAGTGAATATATATAGTAAGTCATATCCAGGTGAAAATTCATTTTCAGGGAAGATATTATATTATATTCTAGGAAGTTAGACTCATAATAGCCAAAGTACTATGTGGAATGAAGCTAAATATAAAACAAAGTAAGCTCAGTTATCTAACATAGATATGAATGCAAGTATTTGTAAAATCTCTTTAGAGCAAGGAGGGGCAGGGGTTGTACCTTAATATACAGAGGAAAAAACTTTAGTGGGAAAAATTGTATAAATTAGCTAAAATATCAGCTAAGATTTATTTCCTTTTGCTGGATTTATTTCCTAACTGTAATTAAAAAAAAATTACTGAATATGTCCAAAGAGTAAGCATACCTAATAGTTATCAAATTCATATGGCAAAAGTTAGGAGACAGTTGGATTTTAAATTTCTATGGACTGATCCTGCTCTCCTGAAATCAGTGGAACAATTTCCTTTGGCTTCAAAGGATGCTGTATTTCATGTCAGCTTTTTAAATACAATTTATTAACTCTTCAGTATTTTACTAAAGAATAAAACTTCACTGTTTCTTTAAAAACAAAGTAACAAAAATTTTATTTTAAAATCTAAGCAAATGGCAGTAGCAAATACTTTTAAAAAAGCTTTTAGGTGGTTGCTATTATTAACCTTTCAGCTGATAATTTCATAAAAAGAATTGTCTTATTTATCTACTGGTTTTCAGTGGTTTGTAAACTTTGATATTTTATGTTTTCCATTTAACAGACATAGGATCTGAAACAAATAAAGCCCTGCCTTTGTAGAATAAAGGCAGAAATATGTTTTAGCAATTAGAAAAATCAGATCTAGCTCCTGAATCTAAAACTTAATTCTTTAAGTATTGACATTTTAATGTTAGCAATAGAAAGTAAAGCAGAGAGATGTTTGAATCAAGAATCTTCCTTTAATAGAATTTAGACATTAAAAAATATATTTCTTAGTGAGTTTAAATTTGTAGTTTAGTAAATACATTTTTAAACAGAAGGCAGAAACAAGGAGGTAATTTGTAGTATTAAAACTTATAATTTGTACAAAGAAAAAATACTTTGATATGGGCAAACAATTAAAAGAAGTCAGTTTTGAGTTCATGGCTATTCTATGGATTCCTGTAGTTCATACTTATTTGTATGATTTAAAGACTAAAATATTAGAATCATTACTCATCCTTACTGAATATATTTCTTTTAAGAAGTTATACTTTTTCCTGTTTTGCAAAAATTGCTGTTGACTTTTCTACAGAGAAGCAAAAAAAGTCAGTAAATTCGATCATAATTCACAGATGCTCCTTCTCTTGAAGCAGATTTTTTACTTCAGAATTACTAATAGAAAATTACTTGAACAGATTTTAAAATTTACTTCATGGAAGAAGGTTTTTGAAAGTTACAATATTATCTTACTTGTAACTGACTACAGCTAGAATACAACCCTTTTTCAAATTGAATACTGTACATAATAATTAACAAAACATGTGGATGTAGATACAGGTAGATTTATTAGGAGCATTAATTTGCATTGTTTAGTATTAGTGGGGAGTTTCTTAAAGCTTTTAAGTAGTTAGTAATGAAAATAAATTGAGATTAGAAATATCTGCTTCAGATCTTCCTTAAAAAGTTAAAAAATGTTTCTAAATCTTTAAATGTGGCTGAATATGTTTTTGCCTATTATGTATAGGTTATTTATAAATCTTCTTACGGTAAAAGATTTCTATTTATAGATAGTTCATATCTCATTAAACCGGCTGAGGAGAGTGTTACATCATTCTTGTTTGTAAGTTTAACTGAGACTTATTAAATAGAACAATGAACTATAGAAATTTTCTACATTAAGTTTTATCCAAATAAAAGCATTTGTAATAGTTAATATATGTCAGCAGTCTCATACCGATCATATGTCTGGAAGGTATCTTTTCAGTTCTTACTCAATATTCTCGGAGTTTTTCCTATTCTGGCTTCCAGAATTATAAACATGATATCCCTGTTGTTTTTTAGATTTATAAAAGAGAATAATTATTGATTTTGTTTTGACATAGAAAGAAATGACAGACAGAAGAAGATGCAGAGCAATTTTGTAGAAGCAACTTGAAGCAATTGAAGTTTTAAAGTCCTTGAAGAAAGGGAAGGACTTTAAAAAAAAATAAAAGCAAACATCTCCCACATATTTGAATTAAAATGTTTTTAAATGTCTGCTACAATTTTTTTAAGAAGGAAAACCAGATTTTTCACTTTGGTAATGTATTAAAATTCAAAGAATACCATTAAAGCTTGTGATGAGAGTTTTACCACAGAACTTAGCTTTTCAAAAGACCGGTCAGCTTCTTAAATCTGATTGAAACTATGGTAAAAATTATGTTTTCTTGTACTAAGTAAATCTAAATATTTACCTTGGAAAAGAATAACTGCACCTATGTGATTGATAGAGACATGAATGCCACTAAAGTGATTTTTCAAGGAAAATAACTATTTCCACAAAACTTTTCAATCAACAGACATCTATTTATGGCTATATTAGTGCTATATTCAGTACAATAAGCCAGACTTTACAAACTAGATGGAAGGTAGACACAGTAGGACCTGAAGTGGGAGTGACCTCAGAGTGGAGTGGCAGCTCATAAATATAAATCTCAGGAACAAAGTCCAACTTCTTTGACTACAGTTTCCACTGAAACACTACTTTAAATTAGCGTTTGCTAATTGTATGTGTTTCAATGAAATAATGTGCTTTTAAAAGACATATTAATAAGTTTAAATATGATTATGTTATTAAATATTTCATTAATTAGAAAGTGAGCTCTCTAAACAGTAGCATAAACCCAAGATGGAAAACAGAATTGAGTTGTTAGTAATATGCTTAATTCTTTATTTATTAATGAACAGTTTTAGAGGCGAATTTTATATTCACCAGAAAAAAAAATTACAAATGCATACCTGTACAACTTTTTTTGAAAATGTTTTTTTCATTTGTCACACAAATTATGTGTTATTTTTACTCTCTAGAAATAATGCCAAAGGTGCTGAAAGGGTCAAACATGTTACCGGTTTGATTTAAGTCCCCAAAAAAGTTTACCATGATTTTTATATGTCACATTAAAATAAGGCAGATATGGAAGAGGGTTTAAAAATTCTCAATGATGATGATTCAGCTATAAATTATTACTAGAGTAAACAATTATTATGGAATTTGATATGTATTTCTTCCGTAGGACAGCATAAATATGAGAAAAAGTCCTGCAGTTAAGTCTTCTACTGATGGTACTATGAGATTAGGCAAGGCAGATACTGCAAGATTTGTAATGCAGTATCCTCATTTGTGACTGTAATCTTAAAATTGGTGAGGTATCTGCATTAGAAGTTCAAATTCTAATACTTATTTCTACTACAGCTATCTAGATTTCCGTTTTACTTAGTAACACTGGTACTTTTGCCACAGTTTTCACTGTTAATGTATTTCAAATAGGAAGACCCAACTGCGTGGTGCCTGGTCTCTAAAAATCTGTCCTGTCAGGATGAGACTTAATTAATATGGCTGTAATTAACTTCTTAGTTTTCCCTTTCCCTCTTTCTCCCTGTTGAATTTGTGAGAGGGAAAAGTAGGACTCAGATTAGTATAATTTCCAAACTCACATCAAATCCTATATTTCTAAAAGACAAATTCAGGGAGTAATAATGACATGCTGCTACTGGTATGCATTTTTAACCTAAAATGTACCATTAATTAAACTTATTTCACTAAAATAAAATCCATTTAATTGGCCTCAATATTTATCAAAGGTTGCAAATCGTTGTTTGAGTTACTAACTCCTAGTTTTAATGGTCATTATACTTATGCTATAGAATGCGATTTAAACAATCAGGCCTCATGCTTTTATGATTTAAAGCAACAATTCAAATAATCTTCATCACTGTTCTGTTATAATAATGTGGCAAATCTGCATTTTGTGATATAGGGATCTCATATTGCAGTCTGTGCACAAGGGCATCTAATGGGAACTGAAAGGAAAGGAATCAAAATAGAAGGATATCTGGATTTAAGTGGGTTAATGCCAAACTTATTTGTAAATTGCTGAAGTAAACACATAAAATTTCAATTATTATAAAATCATAGGCAATCTAAATCCAGCCAAAGGCTTGTCAGTAACATTGGGCTCATATAATAGCAGTGACTGGTTATACTGCAGTCTGACTCCATATTTAGACGGGGTTTGGAGGAGAGATGTGGATGAGTTGGAGGGACAGGCTAAGCTTTGTAGCCAGGAGACAGGTTGGCTTACCCTCAGAGTTGCTTGATTCTGGGATGGGGACCGTTACAGGTCTATTGATACCTGGCTGCATTTTCTTAGTCCTCCAGAAATTTTGGGTCAGGCTTGGTTTTGTAAAAATGATTTGGCCATATTCTAGTGGACAGTGCAGTCACTTTTAATCACGTTGTGTTTATCAGAGTATTTCTGTATATGGTTTTCTGTATTTATGGGCTGGACTTCGCAATATTTCTACCTGCTTGCTTAAATGGAACTGGAGCTTTAGGAATAGAAAGCTACTATTTTTTTTTTCTCCAAGAAGAAATATTTCTGTGTAGAACAAACTCCATATGAAATAGATGATATGTCACCTAGCTGCTGGTGCATTTATTCCTTACCCATACGAGACAAAAGTAACATGAAGCTAAAAAGTATTAATGGCTGCCTTAAACTTACAACTAGTAAAAAACTTGTGGTTGCTAATAGATTCGTTTGCCATCTGTGAGGGCTACATGTGTGCCTCATTTTCCAAATTAAAATTAAGATTTTTTCTGTATATGAAGGTCATTCTCTGGAATTTCAGAGTTCACTAGTTGCTCACAGATGTGCAACCACAGTGCTGAGGGTTATATTCTTCAGCTGCATGGTATACAAGTGATACAGAAGCTCTGAAGGTTCAAAGGGGAAAAAAGTCTTAAGTAGGTTGTGTCAATTAAGAGTGTTCTCACAGCATTTAGTTTATTTGAGAAGAGTTAACAGTGAAGTCTGAATTTATCTGCTTGATCCTCCTGTTTTGTTTGACTTCATACTCTGGCAGCTAGCTGAGCCCCTTTGTAGAACACAGTAAGACTAACTTCAAAACCGTTATTATGAAAGATACAAAACCTAAGCAGAAATATCGTATTGTAACCTATACGAAGTGGCCACTTTGTGCTGCTTTGATCAGGAATAAGTACTTGGGCCCACAACCCCTGTTTACAGATAGGTCTTTAATTGACAGTGTGTGGATAAATACCAGGTCCAGAATTTCTTTTTTCTTTGCCTTTGTCTGATTCCTGATTATTTTAACTCTATTTGGGCATCTGGAGGAGACTAAGTTGCTATTAGCTATGACTGGAAGTCCTGCAGTATTTAGAAAAATAATGTAAACCTTTTTATAAAGTATTCAACTTTTGATATCAAGGATCTGCAAAGTTATATATGACAGTAAGAAATATCCATGGGAAAGACTGACATGGCCTCATTATTTTATAAATATCTGCAGAATCATTGGTGTAATTTTTATAAAGCACTTTATTTTTTTGTGTGTGTATGAGAAAAAATGAAAATCATACCCAGATTATTTCTGAAACCAGAACACTGCATTTTCTTTTAATGTAAGTCTATTGTATTTTGTTTTATTCAGTTTGATTTGTTGTCATGCTCAGCACTGAACTACAAGTGTTTGGTGCTAACAAGTGTGCTTTGCTATTTGGGAAAGGCTAGACTTGGTGGCCAGGAAAGCGGCGGTTGTACTATATGCACAAGTTTAGTTGAACACAGCATGGTTCAGCCCATGAAAATGCATTCTTGTGGACTAGATGTAGTATGTTTTTGGATGGTCTTCCTGAGGATAAAATGAGTATTCTGGTCATCCTCTGCTTTCTGACCATGATTACTACAAAAAGCAAAATTTTCTAGCAAATCAATTTTGACCAGAGGTTGTTATTTATTATGATGCATTGTTAAAAGAGCAGGAGAAATACAGGGTATTTTATCTTTTGTAAGCATTTTAATTTAATATGGTGATTTAAATGTGTCCCACTTGCCTAGGTGCTCTGGAATGTCAGATAAAATGTAGAAGTAAGTAAAATAGGTTATTGTCAGATTTGCTGTAGGAGAAACAGCATACCACCTTCCCCAAGGTACAGCTGGGGAAGTACCTTGGGAATGGGCAAAACTGGTCTAGGCACAAGAAAAGAGAAGGGATGTTTGGCAATAAGTTGTTTTCATAGCTAAGTCCTTGAAAAAGGCAGAGGGAAACAGAGCAAACTCATCAGCTGTCTCCTTACAAGACAAAATAAATGATAAATACCAAGGTCATGATATGTTTTGAGACAATAAGGTTCCACAGGATTTTTAGACCTGCTGAACACTTCTTCCAGCTGGGATGAGTGGAGTGTAGTTCTTCCCATTTTCCACTAACTTATTCAGAAGGATGAATGCTTTTGAACTATGAGGATCATGCCTTGCTTTTTAATTACAGAAGGGTTACAAATATATAGCAAAAAAGTTGGCACTAAAGGAAACACTGTTAGTTTATCAAATCTAATAATCTTCTATGAGTTAGCTCATCACTAGGAAAAGTTTTGTATTTCCTTTTTTTTTTAATGTCATAGAGATCAAGTGCTTGGTACCTGTGGTGCGGTTCCTTTTCATGTTAGCAGGCAGTATATGTATTTCCTTTTATGTGATCTACTCTATGCAATGTTATTAGGTCTATTAGTGTAGTATGTATCAAACTTTATGAATCTGTGACCTCCTTTTGATTCTATCCCTCTTACTGTCCTCAGTTCTTCACTTTCTCTATGATAGAGACTAAAGCTCTGTAACTGCTGTCTGAAAACTCACTGTTTTCCAGGGAGACTAGACTTGCTGCCAGAAAGCCAAGGTAGTTAGCAGCCTAGTGGCTAGCCTGCATGCCTGCAGGAACTTCTCAGTCCCCTGCAATCAGAAACTGAGCTTCTGCTGACAAACTTTTTTCCAAGACTGTGAATATAGTTATATCCTTTTGCGGCCTATATATCCAAGCTCCACCAGGGGAGGTTCAGGCTCAACATAAGACAAAAATTCTTCACTGAAAGGGTCATTAGGCAATGGAACAGTCTGCCCAGGGAGGTGGTTGACTCGCCTTCCCTGGAGGTGTTTAAGGTGCAGGTGAATGAGGTACCGAGGGGTATGGTTTAGAGATTGGTGGGAATGGTTGGACTTGATGATCCGGTGGGTCTCTTCCAACCTGGTGATTCTATGATTCTATAGTTTGAGAAATACTTCATTAGCAGAGGTGAAGTTCCCATCTAGCAACAAATTCCCTAGCAACATAGTTTTAGAAAGGGGCAGAAACTAGGTTTGTTAAATCTAAATGTTGTGAAGGTGTTGATAGTGGTAGAGGACTTGTATAATTCCATGACAGTGCAAAGTCCATATGAATTACATCATCTGAATTACAGCCGTTGTTCTCTCATGTCCTTCTTCAAACAAAATTATCCTTGGTAAGGCATCTGGGCTATAGAAAGAGGTTTTGATATTGCTATATTTGCTTTGAATTTAAGGAATAAATGAAACATTTTTTTTCTCTATGTTGTTGGCATACTGTTTTAGATCTCTTGATCAGCTGGTTTGTGTTACATTGGTTGTTTAAAATAGGGCCAGATGACATTTATAATACCTGTGTTGTTATGTTTACTGTATCTCTGTCAACCCCCCTGTGCAAACAGTAAGATGCTGTTGGCTCACTGACACAAGTAGGGGTCCTAAATGCGATTGGGATGCTCTCCGTGGATCCACAGCCCCAGCAGCTATCCTGGCTATTGCTGTGCTCATCTTGGTCTCTCCTGCATGAATCCCTCATTGAGTAAGGATCAGGGTATTGCTTAAGAGATTAGTTAAAAATAAAGACAGCTGAAGTTGGTTATATTTGAGACTGAATTACAGTGAAAAAGAGGTGAAAAGTTGGTGATCCTAGGCTATACTCTTTACACCTGTCACAAACACTCTTTGACCTGTTCACATCTCTGATACTCAATTTAACCTACCTGTCATGACAGTTACTCTCTGGTACAATTATTATTAATAATGAGACTTTTACATAGCACCAGGGGTTATACCCAATACCTTCCAAAATAAATACAGTAATGAGTATTTGTTAACAGTTTATCTGCACCTTGTTTCAAAATGGGAGAAGTACAGAGGAGCAGGCTCTTGTACTGCAACAGGATCGGTCAGGAGAGGGCCCCAAGGAGAGGCTGTAGAGTCATTCTAGGCCACTGGTGTGGCTGGGCAAGGCACCTCATGAGGAGTTCCCTTCTTTGCACCTCAGGCTTTAGTATGTCTTATATATGTATATATAAAGTACCTTTGAAAGAACACCAACCCTCTTTTCATTGTCTTTCCTATGTAACTGTCTTCTGATCCTCTGCCACACTAATGTTTTGCAGGTTCATTGATAACGCTTGCTGTGAGGCCTTAATATTGAAAGATAAAGGATAAATAGCAATCATGCAGCTAAAATTATATGGGTAGTTTAAGTAACAAAAAAATGTGTAATAAAAGTTTATTTGAAAGTCAGGTAAAATACAGAGCAGAATGTTCCAGAAGGAAATAATTTCTACAAGTGCAGCACAAACAGCATTTAAGATCAAGGCTAAATTATGAAACACATTCTTTAAAGGAACCATTTTTTGAAATAGGCCATTGTATTTATTTGTAATTATTTCTCTCATTGGTAATGATCTACCAGTATTAACTGTTGGATTTCATGAGTGTCCACTTAAGTTAAGCTTCATCATATTTTAAAGAAATAAATATAATTTGGAGTCTTTGCCTTAAAAGCTAACACAGTGAAAGCTAGTGGTAGTGAAGTCTTATGCAAAGTCTGTGAGATAGCTAACTCCCACCAAAATACTGTACCAGCATCTCTGTTGCAAATTAGGAAATTAGGTACAAGCAAGTCTCAGACATTACAGTTAGGGAAGTGTGAATTTTGGCACTTAGGAGGAATGTGGCTGCACTGGGACACAGAGGTAGCATGTTGTGAGTCTGAAAGTCAGTATTGTGGTCATGCTTTCCTATAAATGGAGTTTTTTGTGACCCCCAGTGATTGTAGTGGTCTGTCTTGTATGGCACTGAAGCACTTTAAAGGTGCAGCTGACCTAGGTGAGTGAACACAGGATATGTGTATTTGTACGCTTGAAATTAAGTGTATGTGCAAGTCTCATGTTGCATTGGCCTTGAAAACACAAAGGATGTCTTCTGGGAAAAGAGAGGAGAGGGGAAGGAAGAGAAGGAAGGTGGAGAGAAATCCTTTAAAAGTGCAGTTACTTTTCTTCTGTGTAGTGGCAGCTGGGAAAGGAGGAGATGGGAATATGTGCTATGTAGTGCTGTGGAAGCTGGTCGTGTCTAGATGTGATAATGTAAGTCAAGTACCACAGTCTACTCAGATAGAAAAGTGTCTCTGAAGCAGTTGGGTACATGATCAAATTCTGTTCCCCATTTTTATTCATGTTTCATGTGGTGAAATAAAACAGTAGGGTAAATAAAACCGAGGTGCAAGTATTGTCACAGGAGTTGCGTACACAACCTTTTAAGATTTAACTTTTGGCATGTAAACAGGACAACAGTTTCTGTAAGCGGTTAGTGATGGTTTCTGTCTATGCTTGTGAGAGACAATTTCTAGGAAGGAAGTTGACAATGTGAATGTT
Organism: Piaya cayana; assembly: GCA_013389865.1. Lineage (NCBI taxonomy): Eukaryota > Metazoa > Chordata > Aves > Cuculiformes > Coccyzidae > Piaya > Piaya cayana. Next base: position 86,613 of record WAAB01010869.1, on the reverse strand, counting down.
GTGTAGCTCCTATAAATTCCTAAGTCTTTCCATTGAGTCTCAATGTCTTAGAAATCCTTATATCTACAAAGACGTTAACTGCAGTGCTTTGGTAGCTAGAGGAAGATTTCATTGTATGTATATGCACCTGCCTAACACATACATGTGAGTTCACAGCTGCATCTTGGACTCTGCACCATAGAGAAGGGAAGGCAATATAGAAAGGAAGATAAAATTTTTGAAAATATAAATGGAAGCCAGGGTGGTTTTTTTTGTTTTGTTTTTGGGGTTTTTTTTTTGCTGTTCATATTTCTAGTTACTGAAAGCATTGTGGTTTATCCTGAAAAAAATGAGGGTTACACAAGTATATGCTCTGGAAACTTTGATTAAACAAGGTCCTGGTGCAAGACAGTAATGGTTCTATATTGGTTGGATTGTTTCACATAGCTTGCACTCAGCACAAGGAGGAGAAATAGTTTTTTGCAGTTGGTAGCAGGGAGGTGCGATGTTTCCCTACCCATGCATACAAAAGTGGACAGACGCCTTCTAATTTCCAATGGCCTATGTTAAGAAGGGTATTTGTCAATGATTTAGAAGCATGCAGAAAAGTAAATTTAGGAGCTGTTTTTTCTCCCTTGAGTCTGTGTAAGAAAATAATTGAAGAAAACATTGTATGTTATAAGGAATATATTGTTCTACATATGGCATTCCTTTGTTATAGATTACAAACCCAGAGGCCTGATCCTGCTATCAGTAAAGTTAATTGCCCATTCCTATTGATTTCAGGGTAAGAAAGAGCAGACCACAACCTAGCATGAGAAAGGTGAAAGCTGCTTCTTTGGAAGGATGCTGCCCATTATATTTAGACCCCCCCCAACTTTTTTTTATTAGTGCCCTGGGGAAGAGGTGGACATGAATTGTTCATATTTTAAGTGTAATGAGGATTGTTAAAAAATGTAGATGTCTTTTTTAACATTGCTGAACTGAAAATGTAAGAGAGTGTGTCAGTGCATGAAAGTGAAACTGGCTGAGAACAAAAGTGAAACCAACAAGCAACTTTCACTCCCCATTCTGAGTGAAATGCAGGAAAGTAAATCCCAAACAGGTGATGCTGAACAGTAAATTTGAATTTTAAAATTTTCTTTGCTTTTATTAGTGTAGAAACATGTTGCTAGTGAGCTTGATAAAGATTTCCCTTAGGATATGTGTTTTCTCCTGATGGTATCTCTTTAAAAAGTCAAAAGCAGTTAAAATGTCTCTCTTTTTTTCTCTCTCTCTCTTTTTTTTTTTCTTTGTTACATGTTACCCCCCTTCCCGTTTTCATTCTGTATATCACAGGTTTGTAGGTCATTTACACTTAGTAGGCTGACAGGAGCATGTACCAGAGCAGGGCAGGGCTCACCTTGCTTAGTAAAAGTATGGGTTACTGTAACCAGCAAGTCCTGAGAGATGGGGAAAAAGTATCTTTAAAAATATGTAAGAAGGTAGAATGTGTTTAATCTGTAAAACACTAAAAGAAGGGAGACAGTGTAACAAATGGGAAAGAGGGACCTTCAATTATTCCTGCCTGGTTTAATAGGTTAGGCAGGAGACAAAGTTACAGAAAAGCTGGCAAGACCAAACAAAGCAACAGCAGAGGGTAAAAAAAAAGCATTGGCTGCCATGGAGAAAAAGAATGAAGGAAAGAAATGTTTTTGGTAAGTTAACATTGTGCAAAATGCTTGCTTGGTTCACATTTGTCCATGTCTAGGAAATTGGGTGGAACAATACATATGCGGCAACAGTTCGCTAGTATCTAAGCAGTATGAGGAGGGTAAAATATGTGGAAGAGAAAGGGTAAAAATGGAAGAAAATATTTTGACAAAGGCAGGCTCTTTTTTGGGGGTGGGGGTGGGGTGGGGAAGGTAGTTTAGTCATAAAACCTACACCCTGCAGTGCTGAGGCTTTCTGACCATGACTTACATTGATAATGCTTATTAAATGACAAACAGAAACAAGGGAGGTTTTTTTGGAAATTAAGTAGACTGTGAATTTGAACTCATCATCTTAACTTTTTCTCCTCTTGCACTTGTTTTAAAAAGTGCAGAGGGGGGGAAAGGGCAGAAAAACAGTGTATAGGCAGTGATTTTAGCTGGTATTTTCCTCGCAGGTAGAGGGGAGACAGAATTCTCAAAACTACAGGCCTGTGTAAATTCTACAGTGTCACAAATTAGTAGACAATAACACAAATCACAGAAAAATGCATAAAGTAAACACCGGATTTATCTGAGAAAGTATTCAGTTTTTAAAACAGGAGAGGGAAAAGTTACTGTGGGAAGGAATGTCTCAGGACTCTGTCCCTTATGTAAATAGCTTTGAAAAAAAATAATTCAAGAAATGTAAAATAAACTATTTTTTTCTTTTTAAATATAAGATCATGCTATTTACAGATTAAATGTTGCTAATGAGGTGGAGCATGTGGCAGTATACAGGCCTCCAAGAAGTGAAAAGCAGGTCTGGAGAATCTGGTACTTTGATTGTCCATGTATGGAGATGAATTTTGACATGTATGTATAGCTGACTTACAGAAACCAATTTTGAGGCCTCTAATTAAAACATAATAGGAGTTTTAAAATGCTTTTCAAGCCAAGAGATACCAAGCCTTGTGAAGGCCGGATAATTTGAATGTTAAGAAATGGGTCTAAGCATATAATAATTTTAATCTATTCTCTCTTATGTTATAGGGAGAGTGGCACAGCCCCTGCTCTGGACAGAAGGGTGGCCGTCCAAGGGAAGCGAGCATCACTTCTGAGGTAGTTTGCTGTTACTGATAGCTTTCAACGTAGAGAGAAAATAACTTTTTGGTTTGGATTAAATAATGCCTGACCTTTTGGCCTTTTCAGTTTTGGAGTTTATTGACATTTCAGACAAATCCAAATATTTTTGTTTTATTTTGAGAGAGGTGAGGAGGCAAAGTGTTGCAAGGGAGGGCAGTTAATGCCAAGTCCTTCTGAAGTCTGGTTGGTTGCAGGGGAATAGCAGTGCTGACAGTGGTATACTGGATGTTCCCATTTAATGATGTAAATGATAGGATGTTATAAGAAGATAGATGTATTTGTGAGCTGTAGTGTGTGTTTCAGTTCACCTTGTATTAGAATAGCAAATAGATTGGAAGTGGATGCTATAATCTATGGTTGGTCAAAGACAGGGCTAAAAAAATTAATTCTTTCTAATTGTATGTGGCTTTATTGCATTGGCAAATGTATTTGAAGTGGTAGCAATTAAAAATAGTCTGTTTTGATTAAGTTGAAGGAATGATACTTGTTTTTAAAGCAGGCTGGTTAACTAAGCAAGAGTCAGTAAATGGCATGAAGGTATAGAGAGGATGCTTTTTGAGAAAATGCAGATTTTTTTGTGGTCAAATTAGTCAGAAAGTAAAATATCCTGCTCAGGAATGAGGCTGCATTTCTGAGATATTATGTACTTTGTGTAAGCTTATTATACACCGATAGAGAGAGGAGCTATGTTAAGGTGTTGGACTTGCTGTTATATTATGGTACATCACTTGTTCTTTCTGTTCTGAATTGTTGATTCAAATCTGATAATTTAGACAAGAGAGAAATGTAAATTCCATTCACTAAATGGGATGTTTGTAGCATTTAAGAAATAAAGAAATGAAAAATGGTTAGAAGTCTCTAAAATCTATAATGTTGTTCTGTAGCTTTTTAAAGGTAAAAATACAAATATTATTTTCACTGGCAAAATAATATACAATACATTATAACAATATAAACTGCTGTTAGAAGAGCTTTGAAATAAGAAGTATGTGAAGATAGGTAGCTAGGATTTTGCAGTATATTTCTTCCCCTAGTCTCCCTCCTTTTTGGTAAGGAAAACTGAAAGATTTCTTTTAAATACAAAAGGAATAAACAAATTAAATTGGAATGGAGCGTGATGCTTGATATTAGCTGAAATTTGTTTTCTTTTAAGTATTTCTGGTTTTAAATGTAAGTGCTGTGAAATAGTTCACATCTCAAAGTTTGTGGGGAGAAAATGTTCAGCATCTTTGTTCGTACCTGTGGAATTAATTTTAGAAGTCCATTTTCCCTGTTTGTAAAATACATCTTTATTAGATCTATGTATTTGGGTTAAGGCTTGCTTTAAATTACTTAATTATGTTATACTGAAATTCTAAGTGATTTAAAAAGAAGGATTATGGTAATATGACAAAAACATAACATTATTTTCTTTTAAATCCTTAAATAAAGCCCTTTTAACATGCCAATTAAAAAAATCTATAAATTTGGGGTGTTAAAATTGTGCAAAATATAAAAAGGCCGAGTTCATAATGGAATTTATAATCCTGTAGTAGTGAGCAGGGATTTTGTAGGTACGTCTGGAACATGGGAGGAGGTAATTTACACGTTTGGTTGGGTTTTGAGCATTTCTCTTGCGGTATTGTCCCTTTTGAGACTTTATTACGTATATGTAAAATACTTCTAAAACATTTGTGGTTGATTTGTAAAGAGAAAATTTAGAGAAAGAAGTAACAGCGTAGGCGCGCTAAGCTAGATGGTAATTGATTGTGTTTTCCCAGGAAATTCTGAAAAATATACCAAAGCAAAAATTGCCACAGTAAGGAGTAAATTGTAAATAATTGTATTTGTGCCATTTGGAATAGTGTGGCTGTGCATTGTCTTTAAAAATCTCCTGTAAGTGTCTGAAAAACAGGACAACATAAAAAGGCTTTCCAATTGTGTTTTCTCTAGATAAAGCTATTGGCTTGCAGGCTGATTTAAGGAAAAAGGTATTTAAAAATAAACTTTTTTTAAAAAAAGAGCTATATATGTGCTTTTCTCGTCGATAAGTTTGTTTTTTTTAAAAAAAGGAGAAACATATGTATTTCTTTCCTCTGTGTTGTTTGTGGTCTGAAATAAATAATAAATTTGTAGTGATTTATTAAAAAAAAATAAGTATTTGCATGAAAAATCCGGCAGCAGGTTTGCTTTACTTAGTTGTTTCGATTTTGGAGAAACAGCAGAATGTTTCTAGATATTCGCATTTGTTTCAGAGGTTGGAGCATAAGCCAGGTTTCTGTGTAGTCTGTCAGGCAGTGACACGTCTGAGCATGTTACAGTTTGTGGCTGTACAAATTAGAGCCGTTTGACTCGTATTTGCTGCACAAGGTTTTCATTAAAAATATTGCCAATAAAGCAGCCGTGTCGGGGCGAGCGTGGGGGGCTACGCGAGCTGCCGAGGGGGCACGGTGACACTCAAGGGGGTTTGCTCTGAGGTGCTGCTTCTGCATGAACCTGCCTGCCTGCCCCGTCTCTCTCGGTTACTTCAGGGATAGATTCTGGCTTGCAGAGGTGGTTTTTTTTCAGGTTGTAGCGGGTTCGCTGTGTGCCCATCACCTGCTGCTCGGTGCGGGGCAGGAGCTGAGACAGAGGTGCTGAGCACCTGTAGGAAGAGGCATGGGGAGGAGGACAGAACACGGGTGGGACGAGTTTTCCCTTCCACTGTCACTCGGGATAACCCAACATTCCCTGATAACTTTGCCCGAAAGTTTTCTGAGGGTTCTCAGGCTGCTTTGGAGTTGATTGACTTGCTGCAATTTTGTCTTTTGAAACAAAAACAACGAGAATATCAGTAGCACACACACACACAACCCCTTCCCCCCGCTCCCAAATAGTTGGAGGAAGCTATTTTTCGTGCCACCACCACACCGTCACCACCATGGTGACAACCGGCAGCGCCCGGGACCAGGGACACGGGTCGGGGATGCTCTTTGGGCCGGGCCGGGGCACAGGGTGTAGTGGGGGGGAGTGGCGGAGAGAGGGTTAACACGGCGCTGGGCACGCCGGGAGTTGTAGGCGGTGCGGAGCGGGGCACGCCGGGAGTTGTAGGCGGCGCTAACTACTCTGCTGGGCCTCCCCGAGTGGCCCGCGGCGGGTGTCGGCGCTTCTTCCCGCAGGGATCCTGGGACGGAAACTGGGGCGAAAACCTGGGCCGGTGCCCGTCGCCCCGCGCCTCGGGGCCGGGCGTT
>WAAB01010869.1:67518-79062 GCA_013389865.1 Piaya cayana | reverse complement strand
CGCGCCTCGGGGCCGGGCGTTTTGCCCGGCCCCGGGGCGCGGGGCGACGGGCACCGGCCTATCGGGGCCTTGCCGTGTGAAGGGGGCATCGCCCACTGCTCCTTCTAGGGCTCTTTTTGATGGGAAAGGGAGGAATCGAGGTGCACGAAGGTGCTGAAGGGATGGAGGGACAGACTGTGGAGGTGCAGAGGTAGTCTGCCTGATAGCAAGGTACTNGGCGCGGGGCGACGGGCACCGGCCTATCGGGGCCTTGCCGTGTGAAGGGGGCATCGCCCACTGCTCCTTCTAGGGCTCTTTTTGATGGGAAAGGGAGGAATCGAGGTGCACGAAGGTGCTGAAGGGATGGAGGGACAGACTGTGGAGGTGCAGAGGTAGTCTGCCTGATAGCAAGGTACTTTGTGCCCTCCCAGCTTTGTTCCCGGAGGAAAAAATATTGCTAATTTAAAAAATACTGTTAATTTAATTGATGCTATAAGTATGGCCAGAGTGCAAGGCCAATTTCTTGTTAAACGTGCTGATGTTTTAATGTACTTCCAGGTAATTAACAAATTCCTTTATTTCATGTGGGAAAGGAATGACAAGTAGTTGTATGTGAAAAAAAAAATCAAGGAATCATTGGTTCATAGAATCATAGCCTTGTAGAATCTTAGACTTGTAGAATTACAGAATCATAGAATGGTTTGGGTTGGAAGAGACCTTAAGGATCATCCAGTTCCACCCCCCCTGCAATTGGCAAGGACACCTCCCACTGCTTCAGGCTGCCCAGGGCCCCATCCAACCTGGCCTTGAACACTTCAAGGGATGGGGCAACCACAACTTCCCTGGGCAACCTGTGCCAGTGCCTCATCACCTTATTCTTCCTTATGTCTAGTCACCACCCTCATTGTGAAGGAATTCTTCCTTATATCTAGTCCAAATCAGTCTGAAGTGAGTTTTCTACAATTTGTTTTGTTTCTGTTTTGGCCTTACTTTTTGAAGGCAGATCTTGATTGGTAGTGGTACCAAGCATCAGCAGCTGAACTTGGGGCCGAGTGTGCTTAAACTTCTTATGGGAGTGGAAAAGGAAGGATTCTTGTTGAGTAGCTGCTTCTTTTTGATAATAACAGTCCTCTTGAAGTGCAGAAGAAAGCATTTGTTAACTGATAAATGCAGATGTGCTAACAGAAAGGGGAAATATGCCATAATGGGTTTGTTTTCTATTGTACATGTTGCAGTTTCTGAGAGGACAGATGTATGAGGAGCTTTACAAACATTTTTGTATTTGTGTTAGAAAGCACATCAGATCTTACCAATGATCATCACCTGAAACAGTCTTTCAAGTGCACACAGATGGGTGTGATTCTTGGAAGAGAGATAGCAAAAGGAATGATTTTTTTTTTCTGGGGGGGAGATATTGTAGTGCAGGGGAAAAAAAAGTTTTGGTTATAAAAGAAATTATTGGGTAGTCACAGGAAAGGATAAGTGTCAAAGTGCCTAACCCTAACTCCCAGTGGTTTGGACTTGCAGGGTTAAGCTGTTGAAGGTGATTTGAGATACACAATCAGCAAGTGCAGACAAAATAAAATATAAAAATTCAAGGCAAAGAAAATGTGAATAATGTACTGTAATGTGTTTTAGGGTTATTAGCGTGTGGCCCACTCTATTCCCATCTGAAAGGAACCGTTGCTTTTCCATTTCTTCAGCAGGAACTTAATTTTACTGAATTCTGTTTTCTTATTTCAGTGGCAATGGAAATGAGTTACTACAATAAATACAATAGATCCTCTTTCCAAAAATACACTATCTAATTTTAAATGCTGTACAAGCAATGGAAGCTGCATCTAAAGGGGACCAAGTAGTTGAGGGTACCTAATGGAAGGCAAGATTTGTGATAGGTATGATCTAGTCTGATAGCTGTAGTACACTTATCCGTAGAATGGTTTCTGAAGGGCAAAATAAAAGATGGAGAAAAGTGAAAAGTGTGATGAAATGCAGCATAGTTTTAGCAAAACCATACTGTGCCAGACTAACTTGTTACCTTATGCTAGGATTTCCTACACAGAGGAAGTACGAAAGATCTAATGTGTTTTATTGTCAGGAAGGTGTTTGATAATGTAACATGTGAGCAAATTATGTAAAATGTAATTAATCCAGATTCTCTCCATTGTAAGGTGGCTTGGGAATGCATTGACAGATAAAAGGTGGAAAGAAAATGTACTAATGGAAAGGAGGCTGTCAACTGGATTTTTCAACAACTGTTTTGGAAATAATTCATTTTTTCCATAGTTACACGTGAAAAAGTACAGCTGCAATGATAAAATCTTATGACACAAAACTGATGGGCTGTATCAGTAGAGGAGAATTGGAATATCCATGTACCAACATGATGAATCAAAACTGAGATTAATAGGATTAGATGAGATTTGGTGATGCAGATGGAGGCTAATCACAGTTTGTTCTAGAAGAGCTCATCCCTTTAATTGTGAATTGATAGTGTAGTAGTCAGCAGCAGAATGATGGCATACTGCTACGTAATGTGGCTGAGAAAATAAAGCAGATGGTATCCTAGAATGTATTAGGGGAGGTATTTTCCGTATTTATAGAAAATAATGTCAAAGTATATGGCATTAGTGAGACGTTATCTGGAACCCAAAACATTCAGATAAATAGATTCAAACAGGTGGGTGAAACAGATGCAGAAAAGGACCAGGTGGATATTAAGAGGAATAGAGAGACTGTTTATGAAAAGATACAAAAGTAACGATTACACACTTTTTATGCAGGGAAGGAAAATAATTGGGTGACCTCAAGATTAGACTAAACAAGCAACACAAATGCATATAAAAGGGGTAATGAGCACAGTGTCCTGAGAACTATAGGAAGAGTTCTATTAGACCTCCCATGTTCTGGTGTTGTTTCAAATGAGTATGAAGTTTACATTTATTTTAAAATTAAGTTTGATAAGTCTAGAAAAGAATATCAGTGTTTGATCCTGCATAGTAGTGGGGAATTTGGCTTGGGAATCCTGGGTATCCCCTCCCTTACGTCTGCATTCTTGTGTATTGGTAGCATGGATTCTGAGATGGATGTGTACATTTACAGTGGGTCCATTCTGAAAGTGCTGCTGGCTTTTGTCTTCTTAATTTCCCTTTCCATTAATAAAGTTCTTTTCTTTGGGCCCTTCTCAGAAGCAGGGCATATTTGCTATCCACTGCTTTATGACCTGCACAGGCTGAATTTTGCTGGCAGAAAAGAAGCGATGTTCTCAAAAGGAATGACTTTAACCTTGGGAGTACACAAACTGTATGGTTTGGACACCATGCTTGAAGGTGTACTTACAAAGCACCGCCTGATTTCTTGTCCCTGGATGGGCTATTTGTAGAAATCTTCATGGAATAATTTTTAGGAAATATCGAAATAAAGAAGTTAATCATCTAGGGCAAGACATTATTGCATTCTGAAACGTGTGTATAACCAGCTCCCTTGGAATGTTACCTGAAACCTTGTATCTTTTTTCTGCCTTTTGGACTGTATAGTTTTTACATACAGGGCTTAGCACAGCACTGAAGAATTAACAGAAGAAGCTTAAAGACCATTGCTTTTCAGTGAGGCTATCACACTCTAGGAAGATGTTTGAGGTTTTAACTTGGCATTTTTGCTGTTTAGGAAATATCTGCAAAGCAGGGAGTGAAGCAATCATTACTCAGCAATCCATTTTAATTTTATTTTTCAGTCTGCAACTGTTGCAGGTTTTTCAAAGAGAAAGATTTTTTTTTTGAGATGGTAACTTTCTATTCAGTGGTCAATAGAAAGTTAAGTGATGGAATCAATCTAATCATCAATGTATACATTAAATGCTACTGGTGACACTTTAACTAGTTGCTGAAGCAGGGGAGTAAATGGATTATAAGGATTAAACTTCCTTCATCCCCCTAGAGGTGAACAAGTCATGTGAAGTGGAAGGCTTATTTGGTAGAAAGCAGTATGAAAGACTTGGAAGACAAAAAAAAGAAATATATATTATCTCCAAATGGTTTCTTCCACATTTTTTCTACAGTAGAAAGTGGTATGTGAGCTACAGACAGAATCTCAAAGCTTACAGGGCAGAAATAAAGTGATTACGTGAATATATAATGAAACACATTTAGTCTTTATTTAACCTGGATTCCTGAAAAATGTTTTTCTCTTCCATCTTAAACCTGATTCTTCAAAGAAAATAATTCCTATTCATAGCAGATGCTTTATCTTATTCTTTATTCAACCTTTTTGAATTGGAAAGAAGTCCTGGACTTTCCCACTGAAATGGTGGAAACAGTGTTAGGACTACAGCAAAGGAAAATTGTCTGACCTGACCATGTCATCCTACAAGGCTTTCCACTGCAAAAAGAGACGCATCCACTAGTGTCACAATTTTTTCATTTTCTTATGCCATATTATGCTTCTTGAAATACCACTGATGGGGGGAGTAAATTTATGGAAGTGAGAAGCATTCAGGTTGATAATTACATTTGCATGAATTACTAACAAGAGCAAAACAGTGAATATTTTAATATTAAACAAAAATAAGGTGTTAGTGCTGTTTTTAAGAGTAGACAAATCCATTCTTTTGCTGGTTTTATATACTCATGCATATGTATATATAAACACATACACCTTCGCTGCACCTGCTGGTTGATGAACATATGAAAGTATTGGGAACTTACACACTGAAAAAATAGCAGTAGGCTGAGAAAGGGAGGGTTCACTGTGGCTTGCACCAGGATTTCTGGGTTGGTTTTTTTTTTTTAATTGTTGTTGTTGCTGTTTGGTTTGGTTTAATTATTATTATTATGAATGCTTTGGAGCCAGGTCACCACTGCTTTAAATCTTACTGTTTTCATTGATGAGAGATAGTGAATTACACCCCAGAACAGATGGCCTTCTGGATGGAGACATTATTATGGTGTCTTTGGTCTTATATAACTTACTTCCACTTATTCCCAGAAAGCAAATCAATAAACAAACAACCAAGCAGTCAAAGGACAGGAAATCATAAGCTCCTCAATAACCTCCTCCCATAGTAAAAAAAAAAAAAAGCTCAGTACCTGTAAAATCATTGTACAATTGATACAAAACCAATTGGATGTTGTTGTTACAGCAGCATCTATGGGAACAGAAATGGTGGGAGGAGGAATAGGAATTTGCCCTTCCTCTGCTCTCTCTCCAACTTGTGCAAATCCTGAGATGGAAGGAAATGCCATCTTTTGTTTTCTGCAGTGCCTTCATGTACAGAAACTTCTGTCAAAATTTAATCAAAGCAGAATAACTAACAAGTAAGTAGTACTATTGTTTGTACTTGTTTCAGAGTGGCAGTACTCATTTCTGTCTCAAGTGTTTCTGTGGAAGGAGATCCCAAATGATTGCTACTATTCTTATTGCAGTATTCAGGTAGATGACATCTTGGCTTAAATTATGAAGGTAAAATGAGTTTTGCTCTCCTGCTACCAAGTACAAAGAAACATCTAGTTTGAGAAGCCAGACTTCACCTTTTTGAGCAAGGCAATGTATTGCTACCATAACTTCTTCCAGTGCAATGTCCACCTTTAAAGTTTCTGCTATCCAGAACACTAGTTTCCATCTTGTTATCTAAAGATAAAGCTTAGGCTGCCCAAATCACCCGATCAGGTGTCATGAGAGGCAGTTCCTGCCTATGAATTTCTCTGCCTGCCAAGGTCCTGGTGATCTCTGTGCTGGTGAGCAGTGTGCATTTGCTGGGCTGTACGAGCACGGCACTCTCCCATCAATGCTAGTGGGGGGTCTCTCCTGCCAGGTCTCCCAAAGCAAGTCAGCTGTGGATGTGTGACACACTGTGCATTGGTGGTCTGGTGGTTGAAGTGTGTGAGACATTGAAACCTGGAGTTCAAATCCCATGCCTGCCTTGGCAGGTACATATCCTAAGAGCTCATGCTTTGTTCCACTCAGGACCACTGAGGTGGTTAGAGAAGACGGGTATGGGATGAGTATGCCTGTTGGAAGAACTGTTACTGTTTGGGCAGGAGAGAGTGCAGTGCCACACTGCTAAAGCTGATGGTTAGGACAACCGTTTGCGATGATGGTTACTTGCGATCCAAATCCTTTTTGTAATGGGGTGCAATATACAGTTTTGGGAATGACTGAATCTCCCAAAGTGTTTTTAAAATGCCAGCTTTAAGAGCTGAAACTTTAATGGTAGAACAATTTAGGAAGTCTGGAAGCCAGGCATTTTATAGAATGAGAATTTGAAGGAAAAAAACCCCACCACAACAAAATGGAAGCATAATTGGGTGCTAAAGATGGGAATCTGAGATTTTTTTTACTCTCAACTTCTGTCCCTAGGTATGGATAGATAGGGTCCTAGTTGAACACTCTGCCCTCACATTTCCTTAGATGCAAAGTAGGCATGATATATCTTACTTAATGGGCATTCTTCAAAGCATAATTCATGTTTATGAAATATCAGGACTGGTCAAGACAAAGTCTTCTAGAAGTACCAGGTTATGGCAGGGGCACCAGAACTGACAAGTAGATCTTTAAGGAGACACTCGAGGAAGACAGAGTTTTTTAAAAAGGATATGGTGGCAGAACTAGTCCACTGTGATATGGAAGAGATAAAGTAGTTATCTGGAAGAGAGGTCATGTTGCATGATTCCTGTCCCATGGATATGAACAAACTTGTGCTAGGTTGACTGTCTTAGGGATGCATTGGAAGGGGGTGGAGAGACAGTTATAGACAGTCTCACATTCAATGTATTCCACACAAAGGATGCAGTTGAAGAGGGTTGAGTGTATATGATACAGTGCAGTGGATGAACAGTGGGTTATAGATGAGACTACAGAGGCTTATTCTCAAATGTGGTCCATTGTCTGGGTCTGAAAAGTAAATGTATTATGCAGGATGGTACTGAGTGTTGGCAGTGGTGTGAGGGACACACTTTCCTGAACTTTGTTCATTTTATGTGAACAAGTATCTGTATTGCCTATCTATGGTTATGAAACTAGGTAGCAGGGACATCAAGGATTAAACAATGAGAACACAGTATTTCGTTTCTACAGATAATATTTTCAGGTCAAAATCAATACATTTCAGTGGGCTGTAGGATTGAAGAAGGTTAATCTTCTGTTGCCATGGCCCATACTATGTCTCTCTCCTAAATACATGCTGCACTTGGATTTGCAGCATGTACAGCTATTAGAAAAAAACTTTTTTGAAAAGCGCTTGATTTCCAGCATTGCTGGTAATTGAAAATACTTTTTATACATGTCCTACTCAAGCCTTTCCTTGGTTTGCATGATGAGAGGATCTAGAGCTACCCATTGTAGTAATTTCTGATAGTTCTAATGGAAAATGGCAACAGAGATTTTACAAGACAACACCTGTTATTCCATAGGAGGTAAAATACCTGTATAAGGTACTAGAAGTTTGTAGTGCCTTTTGTGTAGTTTCCTATTCTTCTTGAGGGGGGTTGAATGGACCTTCTCATAAAGAGCAGTATGCATCTGCAGAGCATGTAAAATTTACAGTCTGTGGACTCACAAGTTAATATGCCGACTACCCTCTTGCATTAGGTACTGTTTAGATTCCATTTCTACATTTGCCCAGAGTGATTTGTTGAGAAATTCAGGACTTTAATCCCTGAAGCAAAAGGACAGGTTGCTGACACCAAATTTTTATTTGAGAAATGAGGAGTTACATAGTGTGGTAACCTAAAATGCCTGGATGACTCAGTTTGAAAAATGAGACTTGTGTTTCAAAGCTGGCTTGTGTTTGCGGGCTCCTGTTCTGCAAATGTAGTTGTAGTTCTACACCCATAGAAACTGCAGTAACAAGTGTGCAATTGCAGGAGAAGTGACACAGAAAAAAACATTTGTGCTTGCTTACTTATTTGTTATGGCACTTAAAGGTATCAGCTCCGTCCCTTTCTCTCAGCCTGCTGCTGTCTGGCTTACTTGCACCTGTAAGCTTTGCAGAGCATGGACGATTGGCTCTCCTGTGGTTGTTCAGTGCCTGGGTAAGTTGGGTACCCCTTCTTCATGGGTAGTGAGGTGGTTTGTGTCAGGCCCACAGGTGCACTAGAAGGGCTGAGAGCAGGTAGCTGCTGTTGTCAAGGACCAAGCCTAAAACATAGATTGCCAAGTCCCTGCATGCCAGGACCAAGGAGGGTTACATAAACGCCAGCTTCCAGAGTTGTCCAAATACAGTGCTTTAACATATGTTAAAATTTATGCATGAGATGGGGCTGAAAATGCCTCCCACAGCACCATACCCTGTCCAGTTCAGCCAAGTTTTCCTCCCATCACTATGGCTGATGCAAACCCAGTTATTCTGTGAGCTATGCAACAGCTTCAACCAAGAGCACCTCACCCAGCACGTCTGTGCCATGCTGTTAAGACATTTTGCTGGTGCAAGCCCTTTCAGGCAGAGGAGGGAAAGCTAATTTCCTGAGTTCTGGAGTGAGTGCCAAATAGTGTGTGAATTTGGAGTGGTACCATGACCCCTTCCAGACAATAGAGTAGGTGCCTAAGAAAAGGCTCAGTATTAAGAATTCCACACAAGGTATCTCACTTCACCCCAGCGGTAGGATCCACTGCTGTTTGAGGTGTCTTAAGAGAATTATTGGCATATCCACCTGGTTCCTGTAGAGTTCTTCACTTCACAAGACCGACAGGGTACTCTTAGGTACTCTGCTTTTTGCCCTCAGTGTGCACTGAGGCAGGGTGTCTTAATTTGTGACTGTGCATTTAGGCAAAGACACACTGCACTGCTCAGCACCGCAATAGCCAGGCCCTTTATTGAATCTGGCCTCACTGCAATAAATGTGAGTAATGCTAAGAGAGGCATGAGAGCAGAATGACTGTACAGGAGGGAGAGCTGCACTTGACTTGCTAGAATGAAAAACATATTTGTAAAGGGATAAAATTAGTGCTGGGTACAAGAATGCCATTTAACGAAACAAATGACTACACCTCTTCTCAGTGGCAGGAAAAGTGTGACACATCACAGATAACCAGCAGTCCCCCATCCTACTCTCAGGGCTGCTACAGAGTAAATGGTGCTGCTCGCTGAGCTAATCAGGCTGGAGGGAGGAGCTGATCCCAGTGCTGAGGCCTTCTGAGTGCTGAGACCCCCATGCCACATGCTTGACTGTGGGTGCAGTGAGTGACTGGTTTTGGTTGTGATCTGTGGGCTTTAAGAGGTGCTGGCAGAGCAGGGCAGGAGGGAGGATGTACGCGTGACACATGGGAATATGGTCACACTGAGATGTGTGATTGCTCGTGAGGTGCTTATGGCAGCACAGTCACAACAAAACTTAGTAATAAAAATTGAATGTCTCTTACTGAATTATCTTCTATCCCCTATTAGTTGAATTTTATTTCTCCTCTCTGCTATATTTTTGCTTTCTTTATGTCTCCTCCTGATGTCTTCTCTGTAGTTCTATTTTCTTTTTTTTGTTGTTCTTTTTTCCATGTCTACTGTTGCTTTTTCACTCCTGTGTGTCTTTACTTCTTTAGCTTTCCTAAATACTTTCACTTTTGTCTCTTGTGATCTGCCATACAGCTTGGCCACCTTCCACGTGATGGAGCAATGTAACAGAGTTGTGCATTGACTTAGGCTTGCGTCACCACCCTGCCTGAACCAGATTGCCTCTGCAGTCTTCTGGAACTGACTACATGCCTGAACTCATAAAAGATGCTGTTGAAATGTGGATCTCTGGGGCCTTGGCAAGGTATCCTCATGTACATGTGAGTGCATGTTAACGTGTGAGTACATACCAAGTGCCTGTCTGCTCCATCAGCACAGCTGACTGGGTGCTCATCCGGGCTTTGCAGCAGCTTATGGGAAACAGGAACACACCTGAAAAGCCCATGGGAAGACTGAAAAGGGGGCTATGCCTGTTGCCTGGGAATGTGTGATGACCGTAAATGAGAGATCCAAAAGCCCTCACTTGACCTTTGTATAATTCTTTCTGTTCCAGTGAGAGTCCCTTTCCCTGCCTGTGACTCATCTTATTCTAAATGTAGACTGTAAGCCTCTCAGAGGACTGCCTTTTTCTCTGAACAGAGTAGCATAAGGGATAATAATGCTGTTGAATAACTAGTATTATTTTTTAACACAAAAAACCTTGAGGACTGCCTTGCTGTATCTGTGCTTCTCTGTCAAGGGATTTATCAGTTCCCCAGGAGAACAATGGAGCAGGTTCTGTCCTGACCTGCAACAAGAACGTTGCTTAGACAAGAGGTCTCAGGAGCAGCACAACTGCAGTACAGTGGGCAGTAGACATTACAAGAAAAGATAGGTAGGCTCTGACAAAGGCCCACAGATCTTCCATAGCACCCACCTACTTCCTTCCCTATTTCTGACCCATATGCAATTGTCAGCATCCTGTTCTAGCTGCCGTGTGATTTATGTGGACATCAAGTAGGAAGCTGCCTGTTCCCTGCAGCAGGTTACCCAACAGCCTTTTCCTCCAGCCTCTATTCTGTCCAGCTGCCCAATCCACTTTTGTTCTTGACATTTGGTGACCCTGGTGATCATACTTGTTACCTTCATCCCTCACTTCAGCTCTTGTTTTGTCTTTGACTTGTAGCAGATCTTACTAGACCAAAATTGAATAATTTTCCCTTTTCAGATGCTTTCGTCATAGTCTGTCTCTATTGCCTGGTCCTCTGGAAGACAAAGCAGTGAAAATCAGTGATACGTCCTTATCAAAGAATCACAGAATCATAGAATCACCAGGTTGGAAAAGACTCATCGGAACATCGAGTCCAACCATTCCAATCAAATACTAAACCATGCACCTCAGCACCTCATCCTCCCAACCCTTAAACACTTCCAGGGAAGGTGAATCAACCACCTCCTTGGGCAGCCTGTACCAGTGCCCAATAACCCGTTCTGTGAAAATTTTTTCCTAATGTCCAGCCTGAACATCCCCTGGTAGAGCTTGAGGCCATTGCCTCTTGTCCTGTCCCCTGTCATTTGGGAGAAGAGACCAGCACCTTGCTCTCCATAACCTCTTTTTAGGTAGTTATAGAGAGCAATGAGGTCTTCCCTCAGCCTCCTCTTCTCCAAGCTAAACAACCCCAGCTCTCTCAGCCATTCCTCATAAGGCCTGTTCTCCAGCCCCTTCACCAGCTTTGTCGCTCTTCTCCGGACACGCTCCAGAGCCTCAACATCCTTCTTATGGTGAGGGGCCCAGAACTGAACACAGTAGTCAAGGAGCGGTCTCACCAGCGTCGAGTACAGAGGGTGAATAACCTCCCTGGACCTGCTGGTTGCACTGTTTCTGATACAAGCCAGGATGCCGTTGGCCTTCTTGGCCACCTGGGCACACTGCTGGCTCATGTTCAGTCGGCTGTCGACCAACACCCCCAGGTCCCTCTCCTCCTGGCAGCTCTCCAGACAGACTTCTCCCAGTCTGTAGCACTGCATAGGGTTGTTATGCCCCAAGTGCAGGACCCAGCATTTGACCTCGTTTAGCCTCATGCCATTGGTCTCAACCCAGCAGTCCAGCCTGTTCAGATCCCTTTGCAGAGCCTCCCTACCCTCCA
>WAAB01010869.1:50421-67449 GCA_013389865.1 Piaya cayana | reverse complement strand
GAGGTCAGACTGACAGGCCTGTAGTTTCCTGGATCCTCCCTGCAACCCTCTTGTAGATGGGCACATCATCAGCCAGCCTCTAGGTCAGTGGAACTTCCCCAGTCTTCCAGGACTGTTGGAAGATGATGGAAAGGGGTTTGGCCAGTACATCCACCAGCTCCTTTAATACCCTTGGGTGGATCCTGTCTGGCCCCATACACTTGTGGGTGTCTAGCTGGGTGAGCAAGGCTCTCACAACCTCCTCTTCGATCATGGGAGCCTCATTCTGCTCCTCTAACTCCTGGGTTTGTACACAGAGGGAACAGCTTTCTTTAGAATTAAAGACTGAGGCAGAGAAGTACCTCAGCCTTATCCTGCAAACAGTTTAAGAACCGCTTTGACAGCCAAAAGAAGAAAATAGGGTGATGTGCCCACAGCAAACGCGTAATCTTTTTAACATTTTATAATCACATATGATGCCAGTGAGGAGTGATGCTTGAACCTCCCTCTAATTACCTATGTTCTTTTTTCTTACTGTAATGTTTTTTTACCAACACACAAGTGTTCATGCAAAAATGCCAAAATTCTCCATGCAGATTAAATCAGGTTTACAAATTAAGGAAAGACTGGTATGGGGCAAAAATGAAATATCCCAGCAAGTTTGCACTTCCGTGTAATAAAATCTTGTCTTTGGCTGGTGTTATGTAGGATATGCAAACCTTGTTGAGGCTTATGAGTATTTTTCTACTGCAAAAACTGCAAGAGTTAGCCCTAGCAAATCACCCTATTCTGAAAATGGTGGCCAGTAAGCAATAGGTGAGCTCTCTCGGGGGAAAGAATGGTAAGAAAACAGTGACAGCTTGGTCCTCTACTATGCTGCTTTTCACAGCTGAGTGATTGAGAAACAAAAGGAGAAAAAAAAAGTGAGCTAAATCACCATGAGAATGGATGCCTCCTATTGTGGAACCAGTGACATGCTCCTTCTCATTAGAACTGATACAACTGCTGTATAACAAAGATTAATTTCTAAAAATCAGCTGTAAACCTATAGGCCAGCATTGAGACAGTGACTTGAGAAATTTTTCATTGCAAAGAGCCTACTAGTTTCATGCCTTTAATCTGCATCATTGCAGACAGTGTATTGTTGAATCCAATGAAGTTTGAATCCCACGATGAATTTAATTGTTTTCCACAAGGAGGTTATGAACAGAAACCTTTGATTTCTATTAATTATGTATCTTGAAGTGAAAAGCTATTTTGTTTCTATATATGTATTTAATAAAAGGAAATGTAACATTTATTTTTATTAAACTACTAAGATAGATAAACCTGTCAAAGCATGTTTTCATTTAATTTCTTTGGTCTTCTTTCCCTTAGTATAAATGAAAGATCATTAAGTGTAGTCTCATGTATCTCAGGACACACAGTTCATTGCATCAGGTAGTTGATCTTGTTCCTAAATAAGAGCTTTGAGGCTGCAAGAGTCTTTGTAACTGCATCCATATGGCATCATAACTGGATTAGTACTTCAAGGTGCCACATTCAGGATATGGCTTACCTGTTGCATTTAGGGTGGCGACTCTGCAAGAAAAATATAGTCCCAGTGTTAAGGAACTCATGCCTAATGAAAAACAAGTAGGAAACAATTAGGGATCATGGAACAGGACAAGAAAAGAGAGATGTAATAGAGCTTATAAATCCATTCAGCAGTCTGCAGAAGTGGCATCTGTAGAAGGAAGCTGGATCTGAAGCATGGTAGGGTTTGGCAGATGACCTCCTGGAGTGTGCATCCAGCATAACCATGGCATGTGGGAAATAGCTCAAAGGAGTGGGATGAGGGGAACTGGCCAATGGCTGCAGCCTGTCAGCAGTGCTTTAGCAGAGGCAAAGAGGGCATGGAAATCTGGAGAGTCCTGAAAAATGGCTCATGGCAAAGCTGTGTGTACAGACTCATGATCATGACTGCCACCAGCTTGAATGGCTGTCGCCACAGCTGGAGGAGTGGAAAGAGCAACATAACAAAATTGGTGGATGAGGAAGAAACAACCCTGACAGTTTAGGCTTCAGCTGGAATTGTTGGTGGATATCTGGGAAGGCTGAAGTAGGCTGTTCTAGGTGTCAGAGCAGCATGGAAAGAGCATAGAATCATAGAATCACCAGGTTGGAAAGGAACCACTGGATCATCGAGTCCAACCATTCCCATCAGTCACTAAACCATGTCCCTGAACACCTCATCCACCCATCTTTTAAACATCTCCAGGGAACGTGACTCAACCACTTCCCTGGGCAGCCTGTTCCAGTGCTTCAGCATGAAGTCTGAAGCAGGGTGGAGCTTTGATGGAGCTTGCAGAAGTAGTGTCTGGATTTGGGTATGACCTGTTTTATAAAACATGGGAGAAAGAAAAGCCAAAATATGCCAAAAGCCAAATCTACCCTCTATGCTAGTTGTCATTAAGGACTCAGATGTGGGTCTCTGGAGATACTCATGTAGAGAAGGTTTCTTAGTGCTTGTAAAGAGGTAATTGTCAAATAAATAGTGTAAAAAGCTTGCTTTCTAGAAAAAAAGATTTGCACTTTGGGAGTTGCAAAAGTCCATCTTGAAGAACAAAATGTTTCATTCTCCATGGCTGGTGGACCTTTCTGGTGTGTTGGTTGACTCACACACTGCACTAAGTCACCATTGATTTTCAGACTTCCTCGGCCACTCCTGGCCATTCAGCTGGTTCAGGATGTATGCAGCAACCACCAGATGTCTCGAGGTTTCAGCCTCCCACACCCCTCACACTGGTGTCTGTGGGGGGAAGGAGGGAATCGAGGAGCTTTCAGTGGGGTGCAGCTGTCACTGCCCTCACTGGGAGCTGGAGGAGAGGTGGGACACAGCTGAGCTCTGCCACTGCAGGGGAGTGGTTTCCTAGATGTTTTGAGGGAAAGGCTGTGGATGTAGTCATTTTGGACTTCAGTGAAGCCTTTGACAGTTTCTCACAGCATTCTGCTTGGGAAACTGGCTGCCTCTGGCCTGGACAGGTGCACAATCTCCTGGGTGGAAAACTGGTTGATTGGCCAGACCCAAAGAGTTGTGGTAAATGGAGTTAACTCCATCTGGAGGCCAGTCACAAGTGGTGTCCCCAAGGGCTCAGTGCTGGATCCAGTACTGTTAGAATCATAGAATAGTTAGGGTTGAAATGGACCTCAAAGATCATCTAGTTCCTATGCACTTGCCATGGGCAGGGACATCCCACTAGACCAGGCTACACAAGGCCCCATCCAACCTGGCCTTGAACACCTGCAGGGATGGGGCATCCACACCTTTCTTGGCAACCTGTTCCAATGTCTCAGCACTCTCAGAGTGAAGAAATTCCTCCTAATGTCTAACCTAAATCTGCCCTTCTCCAGCTTATATCCATTACCTCTTGTCCTATCACCACAAGATTTTATGAATAGTCCCTCTCCTTTCAGGTACTGGAAGGTCGCTATAAGATCTCCTCAGAGCCTTCTCTTCTCCAGGCTGAACAACCCCAACTTTCTCAGCCTATCCTCATAGGGAAGGTGCTCCAGCCCTCAGATCATCTTTGTAGACCTCCTCCGGACTCATTCCAACAGCTCTGTACCCTTCTTACATTGAGGATTCCAGAACTGGACAGAATACTCCAGATGGGGTCTCACAAGAGAGGAATAGAGGGGCAGAATCATTTCCCTCAACCTGCTGGCCATGCTTCTTTTGATGCAGCCCAGGATATGGTTTGCCTTCTGGGCTGCGAGTGCACATTGTCAGCTCATGTCAAGCTTCTCATAGACTGGCACTCCCAAGTCCTTTTCTGCAGGGCAGCTTTCAATCATGTCATCCCCTATCATGTACTGAAAACAGGGATTGTCCTGACCCAGGTGCAGGACCTTATACTTGGCCTTGTTGAACCTCATGATGTTCTCACAGGCCCACTTCTCCAGCCTGTCCAGGTCCCTCTGGATGACATCCCATCCTTCTGATGTGGCAGCTACACCACTCAGCCTGGTGTTTGCTGAGGGTGCACTCAATCTCGCTGTGTGTTCAATGTCTTTATCAATGACCTGGATGAAAGCATTCAGTGGACCCTTAGCAAGTTCACAGATGACACTAAGCTGGGTGGAAGTGTTCATTCTCTGGAGGGCAGGGAGGCTCTGAAAAGGGATCTGAACAGGCTGGACTGCTGGGCTGAGACCAATAGCATGAGGTTTAACAAGGCCAAATGCCGGGTCCTGCACTTGGGGCATAACAGCCTTGTGCAGTGCTACATACTAGAAGAGTGGCTAGAAAGCTGCTTGGAGGAGAAGGACCTGGGGCTGTTGATTGACAGCCGACTGAACATGAGCCAGCAGTGTGCCCAGGTGGCCAAGAAGGCCAATGACATCTTGGCTTGTATCAGAAATGGTGTGGCCAGCAGATCCAAGGAGGTTATTCTGCCCCTGTACTTGGCACTGGTGAGACCGCACCTCAAATACTGTGTGCAGTTCTGGGCCCCTCACCACGAGAAGGATGTTGAGGCTCTGGAGCGTGTCCAGAGAAGAGCAACGAAGCTGGTGAGGGGGCTGGAGAACAGGCCTTATGGAGACCGTCTGAGGAAGCTGTGATTCTATGATTCTATAATTCTGTCTCCTACTCCCTGCAGTCTCACTGAGTGTGGGGCTGTGGAGTGGTGTCTGGTGGGCTGACTACGGGGAGTGGGGCAGAGGAGCTGAAGTGACAGGGCCTGATGGACAGACCTGAAATCATACGGGTGACTCATGGATAATTCATTTTCCATTGCTATGTGCATTGCTCAGTCTGTAACTCTCCACATTGCTATAATCAACAGAGCTGTGCTGTGCTATTGCTAATACACAGAAGTGTTTCGTCATAAGTACAATTGCACTGTGTGAAAGAGAGAGGAACTGGACAGGAATGTTGTGTACCTACAGACCCTTAGCTTAAAGATAAGATATATCTGGCTGCTTCCTCCTCTCCTCTCCTGGCACCTTGACCATACTTGGGTGGGGTAAGAGAGGGCAGTAAGTGGCAGTTAGGGCCAGCGTCTGCTTTTTAGGGTGATGTAATTTGTTTGCTTGATATATGTTGGTATAAAGGCTAAGCCCCTTACAGTGTGGGAAGGTTGAGAAACCTCAGTAGTAGGTTGACTCACCAAGTGGTTTTCCCAACTGCCTTTCTCCAAATCCTCGCTGCAAAAACGAAAGGGGTCCCCCAGCAACTGTGGATCTGGATGATGTTAAAGCAGTCGGTGATGTATTTCTATTAATCACTGTACTCTTATGGTAATGACTGGACACATTGCCTTTAAAAGATGTTACTGTTAACTTGTGATCCATTGCTACTAATAGTTTATCTTCTTTCTCATTGTAATAACTTGAGTAAAACTTGATTTCACAGAGTCTGGGCCTTTATAGTGACTTTCTCCCGAGTATTTGAGAGTATGGGGCTCTCAGGACAGTTTATTTGTCTAAGATCTCCTTGATTTCAGAGTATTTGAGAGTTCAGGGGCTTTTATGTAGCCTGATCTAGTGGAATGTGTCCCAGCCCATCACAGGAGGGTTGGAACTACATGATATACGATTAGTTTAGGTTGGAAGGAATCTTAAAGATCATCCAGTTCCAACCCACCTGCGATGGGCTGGGTGGGACACGTCCCACTAGATCAGGCTGCCCAGGTCCCCATCCAACCTGGCCTTGAACACTTCCAGGGATGGGGCAGCCACAACTTCCCTGGGCAACCTGTGCCAGTGCATCACCACTCTCAGACTGAAGAAATTCTTCCTAATGTCTAGTCTAAATCTGCCCTCTCCAGTTTATATCCACTGCCCCTAGTCCTATCGCTACACCCCTTTGTACACAGTCCCTCCCTAGCTTTCTTGTAGCCCCCTCAGGTACTAGAATCTGCTCTACGGTCTCCTCAGAGCCTTCTCTTCTCCAGGCTGAACAATCCCAATCCTCTCAGCGTGTCAAATCAGCCTTGCAACCCAAACCGNCCCGCCCCGCCCCGTCCCGTCCCGCGCGGGAGCCGCGCGGGACGGGACGAGGCAGGGTAGGAGGGGGCGGGGTGGAAGAGGGAGGGCGCGTGCGCGATCCCGTCTGTTAATGATGAAGGAACGCTAATAATGAAGTGATGCTGTGGTGTCCAGCTGCAATGGGGAGAGGTTTTCTCAGTCTGGATAAGCAGTGGGGGTTTTGGCCCTGAAGTGCGTTGTGGCCCCGGCAATATTCCGGGGAGGCTCTGTTTTCTTTCCTCCTGGAAAGGTGCGGCTGGGTCACCTTGAGAATTAAGTCAATTACTAAGTCCTACTGTGGGAACAAGTCCGGTTTCTTCTCTCCTGGTCTTTTAAAAACCAATGGGCTTGGTGCTGATTGCTGTGACAATGCATTCTTTCTGCTGCACAACTGGAGGACCCTTCCAAGGCTTTTTGTAAAGTCTCCTTGCTGCACTTTAACTCTTTTGCCCGACTCAAATTGAGTTGCAGGTTCTTCCTTTGTTTTCTTAATGGGCTTTTGGTTCCATATACGCAATTGCTTCTGTCTGTGCTCTATATAATTTACTGGTATTTAGAAGAAGCGGATGCAAGGAGGAACAACTACACAAATAATGTACTCTGAGAAAATTGTTTGTACTATTTTGAATAGCAGCCGGTTTGACCAAGTTAATTTTTCTTGTGAAGGTCTGTGTGTGGCTTTTCTGAGGTTCTCTCCCAATAACTTGCAACTGCCTTGGTTTTGGGTACTGTGCAGTGATGGACGTAGAGTGGAAGCTGTCTCAATGTGAATTTCCTGCGTGCGTCTCAAGAGAGAATACAGTGAGAATTCTTTGATCAACAGCTGTGTAGNTATGGGGCTCTCAGGACAGTTTATTTGTCTAAGACCTCCTTGATTTCAGAGTATTTGAGAGTTCAGGGGCTTTTATGTAGCCTGATCTAGTGGAATGTGTCCCAGCCCATCACAGGAGGGTTGGAACTACATGATATACGATTAGTTTAGGTTGGAAGGAATCTTAAAGATCATCCAGTTCCAACCCACCTGCGATGGGCTGGGTGGGACACGTCCCACTAGATCAGGCTGCCCAGGTCCCCATCCAACCTGGCCTTGAACACTTCCAGGGATGGGGCAGCCACAACTTCCCTGGGCAACCTGTGCCAGTGCATCACCACTCTCAGACTGAAGAAATTCTTCCTAATGTCTAGTCTAAATCTGCCCTCTCCAGTTTATATCCACTGCCCCTAGTCCTATCGCTACACCCCTTTGTACACAGTCCCTCCCTAGCTTTCTTGTAGCCCCCTCAGGTACTAGAATCTGCTCTACGGTCTCCTCAGAGCCTTCTCTTCTCCAGGCTGAACAATCCCAATCCTCTCAGCGTGTCAAATCAGCCTTGCAACCCAAACCGTTCTTCGATGATCCAGTGGGTCTCTTCCAACCTAGTGGTTCTATGCTGAACGCCCCCCCTTCCGCTAAAGCAGCAACGGGGGGAGCCAAGGCATGCGCTGGGGCGGGAGGCGGAGCCCGAGCATTTTATGAATGGGCTCACATGACGTCAGCGAGGGCGGGACGAGCTTCGCCGGCGCGGCGGGACCAATCAGCGCGCAGCGCCAGCGTGACGGCCGCGTGCGCCGGCCAATGGGGGGCGAGGCGGCGGGGCCGGCCACGTGGGGCGCAGCCCGAGAGTAGTACGGGGGCGCGCGGCCTCCCGCTCCCCGCCCTCCCCCCCTCCAACCCCTTGCGCTCCCTCCCGGCGTGGCGGGGCCGGGGGCGGGCGGGGCCGGGCGCGTTGCCGGGTTACGCGGAGGCCGAGCGGCCGCTGAGCCAATGGCGGCGTCGCAGGGGCGGGAGCCGTGACGGCTGCGGGTCGGCGGTGGCCGGGAGGGCTCATTTCGGCCGCGGCCGCCTCCGCACCATGGTGGCTCCCGCCGCGCTCCCGGCCGCCGGCCTCCTCTATTGGGTGGGCGCGCTGGGTGCCCTCTACGTGGCGGCGCTGACCTCGTACCGCCTGCTGGCGGGGCTCCGCGTTTGGGTGCTGGGCGGCAGCGCCGTGGGGCCGGCTTTGGGCGCCTGGGCCGGTGAGTGCGGCGGCTTCGGGGGCGGCGAAAATTGCGGTGGAGCGGGGCGGGGTGGGGAGGGGGCGCCGCTTTGAGCCCACCGGCGCGCGCCCCCTCCTCAGGGAGGCCGCGCGCGCGGGCTCGTGCTGCTGACGTCACGGCGCCCACGGAGGGGCGAGGGTGGCGCGCGCGCACCCTCCCTCTCTCCCCCCGCTCCCCCCTGCNGAGGGGGCGGGGTGGAAGAGGGAGGGCGCGTGCGCGATCCCGTCTGTTAATGATGAAGGAACGCTAATAATGAAGTGATGCTGTGGTGTCCAGCTGCAATGGGGAGAGGTTTTCTCAGTCTGGATAAGCAGTGGGGGTTTTGGCCCTGAAGTGCGTTGTGGCCCCGGCAATATTCCGGGGAGGCTCTGTTTTCTTTCCTCCTGGAAAGGTGCGGCTGGGTCACCTTGAGAATTAAGTCAATTACTAAGTCCTACTGTGGGAACAAGTCCGTTTTCTTCTCTCCTGGTCTTTTAAAAACCAATGGGCTTGGTGCTGATTGCTGTGACAATGCATTCTTTCTGCTGCACAACTGGAGGACCCTTCCAAGGCTTTTTGTAAAGTCTCCTTGCTGCACTTTAACTCTTTTGCCCGACTCAAATTGAGTTGCAGGTTCTTCCTTTGTTTTCTTAATGGGCTTTTGGTTCCATATACGCAATTGCTTCTGTCTGTGCTCTATATAATTTACTGGTATTTAGAAGAAGCGGATGCAAGGAGGAACAACTACACAAATAATGTACTCTGAGAAAATTGTTTGTACTATTTTGAATAGCAGCCGGTTTGACCAAGTTAATTTTTCTTGTGAAGGTCTGTGTGTGGCTTTTCTGAGGTTCTCTCCCAATAACTTGCAACTGCCTTGGTTTTGGGTACTGTGCAGTGATGGACGTAGAGTGGAAGCTGTCTCAATGTGAATTTCCTGCGTGCGTCTCAAGAGAGAATACAGTGAGGATTCTTTGATCAACAGCTGTGTAGTGCCTCATCAGTTGGTATCAGAAGATAAACAGCCTTCTTCCTTGGAAAACAGTTTAAATAAGCCACACACTAGAACGGGGCAGAGTGCCAAGGAGTCAATCTAAAATCACCAAGAATATAGCAAAGATGTGGCTATTCCCCTGCCTTCCTCTAGACAGGCAAATCTGTTGGCAGCGCCTGTAGTTATGATCCATAATGGTGTTTCTCCTTAGGTTGGATGAGGATGTCCTTTTGATGCTGATGGCAGGCAGCCGCTTCACTTTGCTACCATTGACAGTTGGGTGTATTCTGGAGTGTCTGGAGCAGGGAACTGTCTGCTGCTGTCACAGATCCCACTTGGAGAGTTGCCATATCTCCCGTTTTAGGAAGCCATCTCTTTTTCTTGAAAAGATGAAATTGTTTTTCTTCCTCTTCCCTTCATTAACTTGCTGAAATGAAGTAAAAATTCCATGGTAATTCAGACTGGGAAGAATCTCAGGAGGCCTCTGGTTTAGCCTCCTGCTCAGAACAGGGTCAGCTGTAAGATCGGACCAGTTGGGTATATGAAAACAATCAAGTTCTTATATCCAAAATGCGCTAGCACCACAAGTTGGGTTGATCTGATACTCTAAAACTTTGAAGATCTTGATTGTGTCAGATACTTAAATATTTATTTTTCTGGGCTCAAAATTGCAAGTATTGTAATGAGAAATAATTTTTTTCCTCCAATTTGCTGTAACTGAGGTGATGTGTTAACTGAAACAAAATTTATTTTGGCTGTGCAGTTGGCCATATGACACTCCAAGAAAAGTCCTGTTTTCTTTCAAGACTCACAGGAAAGGGTCCATTTCTTCCCCTTGTGCCTTTGAAGCATGGTTGAGTAATCGCATATTTAGTGATTACAACATGTCTGATAGTGATGATGCTTTCTCATGTGGTGAATACAGCTGTACAGTTGTATTTGGGCCAACAAACCTTTGTGAAGATGAGCTTGCCTTAATTAAGCTTCTTGGGAGCTTATTCATTAACATGCAAAAATAACTAAATGTGGGCAATTTGCTCTAGATTTCTTAAAAAAAGAAAATGTAAGAGTTCATTAATCAGGATGGTACTCTTGACTGCCTCGAACTTTCTGTAATTTGGTTTTAGACAAAAACCCTTTATTCAGCCTTAAACTGTTCTTTTCCTGTGTAAAAGTTACAAAAAACAACAAAAAATTATTTCATCATCAGCAAAACTGAGTGAATGCTCTGTGCCTGTTCTTGTTGGCTTCTTTTACTTAACACGGGCTGTTTGACTGTGCGTAGTCCAGCATCTAAAACTAGTGCTTTATATACTAGAGCCACTAAAGGAGGCATGGAAAATGTGTGTAACTGGGTACCCCAGGAGTGGAGTGGGTACTTATTTGTGTGTTTACAGTCGGATCTTTCAGAGACTAAGAATATGTGGGGTGATTCCCAAATTTTTCTTGGCTAGGAAGGCTGGCATAATAACAAAATCTAAATCTGACTTTAACAGTAGTATTATTGGATTAATAAGATGTGATGCTTATACAAAGAGGAAGAAATGACAAGCTGGATTTTGTGTTTCTAAATGGGTTGAGTTAGATTTTTTCCGTAAGATTATGCTTCCTGTGGTCTTACGAACAGCATCTTTAAAATACTTTGATTCTTATGGAGTTTGCAGGACAACCTTAATGAAATAAGATGGATGATAAACTATTCTAGTGATGACTTGATAACTTCATGCAAAGGACATTGATTTTAGGCTGACCAAGTGATATGTTGGTTGCTGATAACTTTGAGTCGCTTTCACATGCCATATCTATTCTCAAGGTAACTAGCATCAAGAGAAATAGTTGTTACCTGAAGGCTTTTTTTGTTCTCTGCAAAAAAGTTTCCAACGTTGTTGCAAAACTGAGTGCTATCTTGCTTTGCATATGTTTGGTAATGTGCAGTGGTAGTTGACCACAAAACAAATCACAGTTGCAGATAGAAAGAGCCAACCTGATGCAGTCTTAGAATCATTTGGATGGAAAAGACCTTTGAGATCAAGTCCAACCATACCTGTCCACTACTAAACCATCTGCCTGAGCATCTTTTAAATACCTCCAGGGATGGTGAATCAACCACCTCCCAGGGCAACCTACACCAGTGCCCAATAGCCCTGTCGTTGAAGGAATTTTTCCTGATGTCTAATCTGGAACCTCCTTTGGTGCAGCTTGAGGCCATTTCCTCTCATCCTGTCCCTAGTTACTTGGGAGAAGAGACCAACACCCACCTCTCCACAATCTCCTTTCAGTTAGTTGTAGACAGTGATAGCGTCTCCCCTCAGCTACCTTTTCTCCAGGTTGAACAACCCCAGTTCCCTCAGCTGCTCTTCACAGGACTTGTTCTCCAGCCACTTCATCCACTTCATTGTCCTTCTCTGGTCGCAGTCCATCACCGCAATGTCTTTCTTGTAGTGAGCAGCACAAAGCTAGACACAGTGTTTGAAGCATGGCCTCACCAATGCTGAGTATGATGTATGATGAAGGTGTTGTTAGTGGGGAATCAAAGGGAATTTCAACCTCTCTATGTGCTGCCCCCTCTGCAGGATGCGAGAAGGAGGCTCTGCACAGCTCCCTGTTTCTCAATGCACCTGAGCGCTAGGCTGGTGCTTGCAGAGCTTTGGGAACAGGTTTTGGTTATCTTTTATTCTTTACCAGACTCATGCATTCAGGGTTTTATTATCTTCAGTGCTTTAGATCTGTGGTGAGAATATTCTGGTCTTGTTCTCAGTTCTGGGTGCTACACAAGCACTTCTACCCTTGTATAAAGTAAAGCATGACACTCAGCAACCCAAAAAGTACCATTAAGAGCATGTGAAAATTTCTGATTTTAGATCATGACAGCTCAAGTCAAACTTGCGGCCTGAGTGTGGAGCATATATTGTTTTCTCCTATGACTGTTAGCAAAGTGCTTCTGAAAGGTTCCTATCTGAACTTCCCAGAAGTGCTCTGCTCTGGTGTGTACTGCTTTGTCTTTTCCCATCTACCATGTTACATTTTCCAATATTCATCCTAATTTTTTTCTGGTAAAAAAAATTAGCTGTCTTCCTTTAGTCATCAATCCTATTCATAGCATGTGCTTTAGACAACAGTGTGTCCCTCTAGCCTGCTCTTTGTTGGATTAAGCAAGTCTATTCTTCCAGAGTAACCTAGGAGAGCTGGGATCTCTGACCCCATTTGCTCTAGGCTCTGCAGCTTGCACTGTGTGCTACTGTGGGCTGCAACTCCTTTTAAAATATTGCAACTCTTAATAGTGAACCTCTCTGGCTCACTATTTTTTAACATAGGCTACTGCTAGTAGTGTATCCTAAAATTAATTTTGCTTCCTGGACAGTAAAAAGGAGTGAACCATACTCTACTCCATTTGCCATGGTTTTGCTGTCTTTTTAGTTCTTGATTGCTTCTTTTAGGTGTTTTCTTTTGCACGTGATATTACCGACTGCTTAAAATACCTGCTTAGTAGGATTGCTTGACACTTGTTGCTTTAAGTTCTCCTTGTCCTCTCTGTTAAGAAGGGGAGAGGGAGAGCAAATGCTTAAAGCCTAGAAGTCCAAAGTCTCATCTCTGATTCTGCAGTGTCCCTCCTGATGGGCTTCAGCATTTCACTTCTGGTGTGTGTCAGCAACTGTTGAGACTAAATATGCATGTGTGGGCACCACCAACCTCAGTCAGGCTCATAGTCTTCAGCTCTAGAGTTTGATTTGGTGTGAACGCTTCCATTCTCCTATTTTTAAGAGATATTTTTCATTTTTCAAGAGAAATTCTGGGTGCAAGTGTTTAGTAAGGCAGAGTTAATGTTACCAGGAAACTTGAATATGAACAGGCTTTGCCGTGTTTGACCTGTTTGTGAAGGAGAGTTAAATGCTGTAGTATAGTCTCTCCACCTCCAAAACAAAAGCTAATGATGAGTGGAGGACAGATGCTGTTTGCGTTAAGGTAAAGGGAATACGCATCTCTGATAAACAACATGAGAGGGAAATGTGTGAAAATTTATTAGCCCAGGAGATTAATAACTGTGTTGTTGTAAGCTAGCCCATTCTCTCACTTTTCTATATATTTAAAAATAGGAATACTTGTAATGGAAACCAGTTACTTAAAACTAGGGAATTTATGCAAGGATGTAATCTAAGGTAGTATCTCACTCCAGTTCCTTTCTGTTGCTTTTTTTGGGCAATGCATTTCCCTCACCTTTGGGAAGGTTCCTTGTGAAGTGTCCTGGTGAGCAAGGAAGGGCCTTGTGTTGGAATGAGGAGCACAGAAGTGTCTCCAGCAAAGAAGTCCAGCTGGCACTGTGTTGGAGCCAACTGGTCAAATGCACTCCAGCGTAAGGCACAAGTGAGCTAGCTGGAGGCCCTGCTGGTGTGAGGGCAGAGCTGAGAGCGGGGTTTGGGGAAAAACTGCAGTAGTTTACCACCTGGGAGTTATTTTTTGGTAGGTGGGTAAAACATGTTGCTGTTCTTGGTCTTATGAATATTTTCATTCGTAATCCCTAAGGTTGTGAAGAGCATATCTGATACAGAAGGGATGGTAGTAAGAAAATATCCTAATTATTTTAACAGAAATGCCAAATATGATTCTTGAGGCTTGTATATGAACACAAATGTAGGATAAACAGCATAGCTAGTGGGTAAAGCATCTCATGTTCTGTTGGGCTTGCATGGTTTAATCACTTGTCTGGCTAGACTAGGGGTTGCCGCTTGTAATTTTGGATGACTTCTGTTGCTGACCTATATTGATAGGCTTTAGGAAACCTGTGTTCCTGGAGTAAAGTAAAATGTTTTTCAGATGGAGTGTATGAATGTCTGAAAATGCTAGAATTATGGCTACTTGACTTCCTTCCCCTGTAGTACCGTTAATTGCACAAAAGGGTTCTTCCTTAAGTCTACTGGTTTTTGACTCTTGATTGTTTAACTTTAATGTAATATTTTTCCAAAATTTGTGCAACTTCCCTGATTCCTGGAGTTGAAGTCTAGAGCAGTACACCATCACCCACTGTGTGAGTCATTAGCAGAGCTGAAATTCTGATCCACAATATAAGCTTGGAATATGTTTATTTTATATACATTTATATAAACTGGAAAGGAGCTATATGCAGCATTTCCTACTGAGCTTCTGATTTACTCCCCTGCCCTCAGCAACAGATGGTGACACCTAAAATGCTGAGGTTTGGTAACAGGTTTAAAAAGAAAGCACATCATGTCACAATTATATAGCAATTTTAAAAACTGGAGATGAAATGTCTAGAAGCAGAGCCTTGGGGAAGCCAGTGCCTGTCCCTTTGTTTCTTGTACTACTTTTTTTTTTTTTTTTTAGTTTTGTCACCCTCCCTGCTTCTTTCTCTCCTGAGGATTCTGTCTTGTACTTCTATGCTGACTCAGTTGCTTGTCCCAAAGAAGGTAGGAGACAGCTTAGTGGCTCTGGTTGAGGCATGGTCTGTGTATATGCAGTACTTGTTCTCAGGTTGACTGGGCTGGATTTGATTTTGTTTGATTGAGATTTTTTAATTCTGTTTTTTTTTCCTGCCTCCTAATTTTCTTCTCTTAAGTAATTGTGAGCCATGATGTTCTAAGAGGGTGTATTACATCAGTCATGCCAGTACCCCAGGGACAGTGGCATTTCTGCTTCTTGATTTGCTCTGTGCTTACTGGACAAGGGAGAGCAGAGGTGAAGAACTTTGCTGTAGGGATGTTAATAACAAGGAATTTCTAGACTGTTTTCAGGTATGTTAGAAGACTACCAATGAAGAAAAAAGGGTAAAAACTGTAATGAGGGAAGGTGTCATGGCTTAGCCCCACCCAGCTAAATTTTGGCAGCTAAAAACTGTGCAGTTTAGCTTCCAAAATCCTTCTCCCCACACCCCTTGATGAAAAGGGAGAGGGAAATGAGAGGAAGAAGACTTAAGATTGGAAACTAAAACTACAGCTTTAATGAAATTGTAATGATGATAATGGAAAAAAAGTCAGAAAGTAATAAAATATATACAAATATATGAGAATGCACTCCCAGCCTTCGCCTTGATGATGATACATCAACACAAATACTGTAGAACAGATACAAGGGAATGGGTCTGAGGTTTGGAGGGAGCTGGACTTGGGAACTGGGTTCATGAGCGCACAGATCTGGGGTCAAGAATCCAGAGAGATCCGGTCCTCGTTGGAAGTCAGCTATAACAGAAGAGAGAGGGCCCCTTGTTATGTCTCGATTTTATACTGAGTATAGTGTATATGAGATGGAATACTCTGCTGGTCAGTTTAGGGTCACTGCCCTATTTGCTGCTCTTTGCAGGTGTGGCCCCTTTGAGCCAGCTTGAGGATGGTCTTGATTAAGTATAAGCATTGGCTGTTTTGCACACCAGTGCCCTGTGTGTTATCACTTCATAGAAGAACATTGTCTCAAAAACATACAGTTTGCTTTCAGAAAATAAAGTTAATTACAGCAACTGAGTTAGTCACAAAACTGACTTTAATTTACCTCAAATTACAACAGAAGAGGAATGGGAGACCTGGGATAAACTCAGTGGGACAAGGAGTTTTGTTATTGAGGGGAAGAAACTATTGTACAGACTAAAGAGCCTGGTGTCCTTTCAAAGTCCCTACTTTTAGATGCAGAGAATTGTGGAGGTGTGCAGCAGTGTTTGTAGTTATGGAAAGCAGAAGGCAGAGAACTGCTGCTTCTCTACTAACATTTGCTTATGGTTGTACACCACTTTTCTCCATACACAGTCTCACTACTGGATCCTTGTCCCAACAGGTCCCAGTTTCATATCCCTTGCTTGTGTTCATCCAATCTGTTCCTCTGAAATTCTTCCCTTCTATCTCATCCAAAGTCTTTGGTGGACCAATTCCTATGGGCTTCAGTCTCTCTGCTTCCTTCCCCAGCATTCTAATCCTGCCAGCAAAGGCATTTGATCTATGGACTCATTATTCACCAAGTTTTCGTATTTTTTTTTGTGAACAGTGTGTATGACTAGTGTTTCTGGTGTCTGAGTCCTATCTGCCACAGGAGCTTTCCATCTCTAGAATGCAGTTGAGTAGAGGTGATTCAGAGCAGCCCGTTAAATGTTGAATAAGGTGAGAGTTTGAGTGTTTTGGCATTTGGTCCTGCCCTCAGATGTCCTGTATGTCCAAGCCAGTGTTTGTCTGGTGTGGCAGATGGGGATGTGTGTTCTGATCAACTTTCAGTTGTGCTTGAAGGCAAGTTACCTGTCTTAATACAAACTCTTTAGCTCAGTCTCTTTGCCCTGTTAGTCTCAATTCTGTTTTCAGGTCTAGGTAAAAACTTTTGGAGCTCCACAGCTTTGTATTGGTTCCTAGATTCTGATTTTAAGATTGTCCATTTGCTTTACTGATTCTTCACCTTTGCTATTTTTTTTTTTTTTTTTGATTCTATATGTGGTCTGAGCATTCACTCTAACCCACAGGGCTTCATTCATGTTCCTTGTGCTGGAATCAGTTTACTGCCTCTCTCATGCAGTGTCAGCTTAGAAATGAGATACCATCAAAGAAGACAAGAAGACTGAGTGTGTGGTTTTACATTGTGGCTTTCTGATCTAATTGCTTGGTGTGGGGAGAGAAGGCTGATGGAAAGCTCTTCTGCTCTGCTTTTCTTCTCTCTTCTAGGAAGAAGAGAAATGTTTATAGGCTATGGAAGAGGGGGCAGGCCTCTTGGGTGGACTACAGGAGGGAAGTGAGGTCGTGTAGGGAAAAAATCAGAGGGGCTAAGGCTGAACTAGAATTCAGGTTGGCAAAGACCATGAAGGATAATAAGAAATCTTTCTATAAATATATAAATAACAAAAGGAGAACTAGGGAGACCATACAGTCCCTTTTGGACACAGAGGGAACAACAGTGACAGGGGATGAGGAGAAGGCTGAGGTACTTAATGCCTTCTTTGCCTCAGTCTTTAATCGCAAAGAAAGCTGTTCCCTCTGTGTACAAACCCCGGAACTAGAGGAGCAATA
>WAAB01010869.1:4707-49385 GCA_013389865.1 Piaya cayana | reverse complement strand
AGCTCTGCCAGGGGAGATTTAGGCTAGAGATTAGGAGGAAGTTTTTTACGGAAAGGGTCATTAGGCATTGGAATATGCTGCCCAGGGAGGTGGTTGATTCGCCTTCCCTGGGGGTGTTTAAGGCATGAGTAGGCGAGGTCCTGAGGGACATGGTTTAGTGTTTGATGGGAATGGTTGGACTCGATGATCCGATGGGTCTCTTCCAACCCGGTGATTCTGTGATTCTGTGATCCGGTTAAGGAGCCTGCCCTGCAGAAAACTAGTCACTTCTGAATCCTTATACTCCTTAGCCTGCATTGCTGTGGGTCAAATGAGTTCCAGTGCTGGTGCAGCAGAAGGGAAACTCAGCAGTATCATAGAATTGTTTAGGTTGGAAAAGACCTGTAAGGTCATCAAATCCAACCCTTAATGGAGCACTGCAAAGCATGAAACTGTACACTGAGGATACATTTAAGCCCAGTGGTCAGCTTGAGTTGCTCAGAGACTAGGTGGCTGCCAAAAGAATTTCTTCTACTCTCATCACTGGCTGTGACCTCTCACTGTTTCCCACATGCTGCTTCTAGTAAATGGGTGGTGGTGATGGGAGTGAGGTGTGCTTGCTGGCATGGCTGACAACTGACTTCGCAAGAAAGACCAGCTGCAGGGCTAGCTGGATGAGCTTAGTGATTTGCCTGAAAAGCAATTGGTGAACAGACACTGGGGACGCAGGTTGAGTGACATCCTGCAGCTACACTGGCTTAAACTGAGCCTAAAACTGCATTCTGTTTTTTGGTTCTGTTGCTTGGACCCATCTTGGCAGGGTATTCTAAAGTCTTGTTTGTTTGGTTCTGTGTGAGTCATGGTGGACAGTCATGGTGCTTTTGGGGATGTGTTGAGAAGTTTGCTTGCAAGTTGCAAAGTACAGTTTTTGAGATCCTTGCTAACAAGTTTTAACATGTACCTTTCCTTCTCAAAGACAAGGATAGTGGTCTTGTATTGATTTCCTAGCTATGAAATTAGTTTTAAGAATAAAAACTTTATCTCTTGCACAGTAAGTTTTAATACTCTGAACTTTCTGTGGAGTTACCCTTGGGAACAGACCAGCTATATTTGGCTATATTTTAAACACTAATTCTGGTAGCCAAATTCTTGATGTTTTACTGTGTTTGAAAATGGAGGAGTGGGTATGGATGTAGAACTCTGTTAATCCAGACGTAATTTTGACTAAAATTTCCTGATTTACAAAGAGGTGGATTTTCAAGCTGCCAGCTGTGCAGAATTGTGGTAGGGATCTCATCCCGGCTGTTTTCATGATTTCTGTGTGCTGTCTCTGGTTGTGGTTATAATCGAAGTGTGGAAGTTCTGATATGAAACATTCCCTTACCAGCGTGTCTTGTAGAAGTGTTTGTGTGACGTACCAGTATAGACTAGCTTGTTTGTGGCACTGTTACTGTCTCATTGCAGCTTTGCTTTCCCCCTTGGCTCCCCTTCAAACTTACTTTGAGGGCAAATTCTGTACAAATGGAGGAAGCGGATCTGAGTAAGAATATATATCTTATTTTATAAATGCACACTGTTTTAAAGTAGCCTTTACTGTAGAAGTTACTTTAAAAACTGAAAATATAAACCCGTGCTTTTGGGAGAATTAGTAGTATGACATGCATCAAAGTGAGGATCATAACTTTTAATGCTTAGTCCAGTTCTGCATATAGTCTTACTAGCTCTGGATTTTCTGCAGTGTGAAGTCTTGCCCATGTTTCTAAATTTTGGAGCAGTGATTGTGTTCTTAAGACAACTTTTTTTTTTTTTTCTTCACCTTAAGGTATCTTCATACCTTTGCAGGGTACTTCCTCTCTCTGCAATGGCCATTTTTAGTGTGAATGATGTTCCTAAATTCAGTGATGTGTTTATTTGCAGGTGGGTGGACTGCTCTGCCTCTTAACAGCGCCCAGACCAGACTGCTTTGTGCCCACCGGCCTGTACTCAGAGTGCTAACATTCCTGTACGTGTCCCGTTGCTTGTAGGACAGCAGTACTTTGGCGAGGCAGCACTGGCTTTCTGAGCATAAAGAAAGGTTTATGGGATCTGAAGGAGAGCGGCAGAGTTTCTGGAACAATTCCTGTTGGCAGGGGGAACTTTGTGCTATTTTGAGTGGTCTCTTGAGAGAGAGGTTAGAAGGACCTGGGGATAATAAAGCTGTTTTGGCAGTCTGTTTCTAGTCTAGAGCTACCACGACAAGTCTATGCACAGATGGTAAGAGCCATCTCCTTTGCTCTTCCTAGTGTCAGACTTCTAAAGGAAGGGTTTTTCTTCTTGGACTAGAGAGAGAAGTCAAATCCTACTCGGAGAAGAGCTGGGAGAGGACTACTGGAAATCTTTTCTGTTGTTTGTTCCTCTAGAGGAAACTGTAAACCTTTTTAAATCAAAAAGTGCTTGAAGTCGCTGTGGGAGAGCTGCGAAGACGGGATGTTCAAAAAGTGAGGAAAGCAGCGAACAGTAAAGGAAGGTTGGGGCAGAAGGTTCATAAAGTCAAAGGGGAAGCCAGGGGAGCGTAGCCCGCAGTGAGTGCTGCTTTCCAGAGCACCCGAGCTGTTGGGTAGATGCTGTAAAGGGCACGAAGAGAGCCGTGTGCGCGGCAGGCGGAGCCCGGGCTCGTGGGAGCCGCGGTCCGTGTGGCGCGGGGTCTGCCCGGGACAGGAGGCGC
This sequence comes from Piaya cayana, assembly GCA_013389865.1. Lineage (NCBI taxonomy): Eukaryota > Metazoa > Chordata > Aves > Cuculiformes > Coccyzidae > Piaya > Piaya cayana. Next base: position 46,702 of record WAAB01010869.1, on the reverse strand, counting down.
CTCTAGCACGTGCGGACCCGGGCGAGCCGCCGCCGCGGCGCCACCGCGCCCCCTGCCGGCCGCGTCGCCTCTCGCAGCCCCGGCGCTTCCCCGCCTCCGCGCGTCCGACCGACCGCGGCCGGAACAGCTTGGGGAGACTCGCTGCCGTAGGAAAATCCAGGGAGTTTTCCAACGGGGAAGATGCTGCGGGTTTTCGAGGGCTCAGAGCGATACGCAGAAGGCGTCAGTGGCTGTTTCTTTATTTAGAACTGGGAAGTGAGAGGCACCGTTGCCCGAGCTGCTCCTTCAGTCTTTAATGCGAGCACCTATTGCAAAACAGTGCCGATACGAATAAAACCACCGAGGGCTTCTAAATCGCTTTTAACAGAAGAGCTTTCCTAATGCTCAGTAATAATTCATTGAGAGCATTTCTCGTGAGACAGCTGTAACCTTCCGAATTCGTTAACTTGGGTGTATTAACACCATTCGCACATACACGCTTCTCGCCCCCCACCCCCTTCCTCCCTGGGTGGAATATCCAATTAAAGCAAATGTAATTAAGAACATGGCATGCAAGGGGCCTCTGTGGAATAATAATTACCAAATAGTCTCATTTTAGCTAAAAAAACCCCCTACCCCACTATATATTTTTTGAGGCCAAAAAATACAGACTAGCCTCCAGATGTGGCTGGTTTCTGGCACTGCATCAGTGTCTTTCAGCAATAAGGGACCCTCTTTTTATGAATGGTAGGTTTTGCTCAATTGAAGACGAGACTGTTCCCTGTTCCTTCTTCAAGTCTTTGGGCTAGAGGGTGCTGCTGAGCACTTGAGTAGTCTTCCTGACTATGCGGAGGAGAAAGATTTTCCAAAAGGTGTGGTTTAAGCTTGTTTGAGCTTCTGTTTGGGAACTGCAGTGTACAAAAGCAAGTTAATCAGGTGACTTCTAATTTAAACAAAATTGCACTTCTGTATATGCTTCTACTGCATGGGCAGGAATGTACAGTACAGACTTTAAACAAAATATTGCAGTTATATTGCACACAGGTTGTAGGTAGGATATATTTTGAAGATAAGTTTAATGCTTTTTCAGGAACTTTTGGCTTTGTCTTTTTTTTAATGAACTATCTATTTGAATAGATTGCTCCTCGTCATAATTGGGTAACTTCTAAAGACTCTAAAATTTTGATTCCTCTTGTGTTACTTCTCTACACTTTCAAGAGTTGCCTTTATAACACCCCGGCAGCTGAATTAAGACTTGCCAGCTGCATCGGCTTTTATCTGTGCTTGTCTTTGCATCTTTTTAACAGCACATTGTCTCCTAAATATACTCCGAAAGCTGTCTTGTATCTGACAGTGCATACACATGCTGGCTTCTTGTGGATCTTGGAGTGCATGCAGTTGTTCTTGAACCTATGACAGGGAACACCCTGAGGGATATTTTCATCTCTCCCAGAAGCACTCCTTTATCAGTTGATTTGAATGAGATTGCACAGATATTTAATTTCAGACTAGTGAGGGGGAAGTGAGGAAGAGTCATATTTAATGTAGTTTTGCATCTTGTGTAGCAACAGGCAGCTTAAATGGTTTAGTCCACTTTTTGTACTTGGGAACTGAAGATTTGGGTGACCTGAAGTTTTGGATCTTTTCATTTGGTGGGAATAGAAGCATAACCTTTTACTGGAGATATTTCTGAGCAAGAAGCTATTGCCTCTCACTTAATGTTTGCTACTTTAAGAAGTAGTCTAGGCTAGTTAGTGCTCTAAACAATTCAATTTTTTTTTACCGAATTTAAGTGCTGGAGACTTTCACCTGTAGTAGTCACAGTGGTTTCAGTCTGCATTTATCCTTGACAAGCCACACACAGGTGTGATAAGGGTATGAAAGACTGACCTATTCACTTAAAGTTGTGTATGTCCTGCTGTCCTGTAGTTATGCAACCTCATGTGAGGAGTGGTGGGCTGGGTGAAAGGGAGCAGCTCTTTCAGACTCTTGTGACATCAGTTAATGTTTCTCATCTCTGTCTAGCACGACACATTTTTATGTTGCTGCTGTGCTTTTCCTTTGTCTCAGTAAAACCACCAGGAACTAGTGCAGGAGTGAAGCAGTCATACACTCTTGCTTCTGCTGTACATATGTTAAAGGCCCTGATCTTGCTTTCCACAGTTGTCATCCTTCTGCCGCTTTCACAGGGCCTTGTAAAATATCCTGTGTGACACTCCCTGTTCTGCTGTTTTGAGGCTTCAGGTATGCAAGTCTCTGAGCTTCAATTTCCCTACTTTTGAGCAGGTTGCAGGGTTTGGGTATGAGTGTTCTTGCTACTATAGCTGTTCCGTATAATCCTTATTTTCATACCTCTGTCCCTCTAGAGCAAATGCTAACTTGTCTGTATACAGCTTGTTTTAATGTTGCTTCTAGTGAAAAAGGAATAAAATATCACTGGGTATCTTCCTGCCTCAAACTCTGTTCTACTTCTGAGCAGTCAGGATCTCGAAGAGAGTTTATCATAGAATCACTTGGTTGGAAAAGACTTTTGAGATTGAATCCAACCATACCTGTCCACTACTAAACCATCTGCCTGAGCACCTCATCTACCCATCTTTTAAATACCTCCAGGGATGGTGAATCAACCACCTCCCAGGGCAGCCTACACCAGTGCCTGATAGCCCTGTCGTTGAAGGAATTTTTCCTGATGTCTAATCTGGAACCTCCTTTGGTGCAGTTTGAGGCCATTTCCTCTCATCCTGTCCCTAGTTACTTGGGAGAAGAGACCAACACCCACCTCTCCACAATCTCCTTTCAGTTAGTTGTAGACAGTGATAGCGTCTCCCCTCAGCTACCTTTTCTCCAGGTTGAACAACCCCAGTTCCCTCAGCTGCTCTTCACAGGACTTGTTCTCCAGCCACTTCATCCACTTCATTGCCCTTCTCTGGATGCACTTTAGCACCTTGATGTATGTCTGGTAGGGAGGGGTCCAAAACTGATCACAGTATTCAAGGTGCAGCCTCACCAGTGCCAAGTACGGGGGCAAAATCCCTTCCCTGGTCCTGCTGGCCATGCTATTTCTGATACAAGCCAAGATGCTATTGGCCACCTGGGCACACTACTGGCTTATGTTCAGTCGGCTGTCAACCAACACCCCAGGTCCTTCTCTACCAGGCAGCCTTCTAGCCACTCTTCCTCAAGCCTGTAGTGATGCACAGGGTTTTTGTGTCCTAAGTGCAAGACTGCACTTGGCCTTGTTAAACCTCATCGCGTTGGTCTCAGTTCATCGATCCAGCCTGTTCAGATCCCTCTGTAGAGCCTCCCTATCCTCAAGCAGATTGACACTTCTGCGTAGTTTTGTGTCATCTGTGAACTTGCTAAGGGTACATTCAGTCCCCTCATCAAGATCATTGATGAAGACATTGAACAGAACTGAACCCAACACTGAGCCCTGGGAAACACCACTTGTGACTGGCCTTCGACTGGAAACTCCGTTTACCACCACTTATTTAATTCCCCATTCCGTATATACCTTCTGAATGAATCTGTCCAGTGCTTTTTGGCCGTATCACCTGCAGGTGTTACGTATTCTAGGTACATTGGTTTCTCCATGCTTATGTTTGAGGGGGAGTAATAGGTACATTGTGTGGATAGTGGGGAGGTAGAACTTGACTGCTCAAAGACTTGTCAAGTTTTTCTACTTCTTTCTGTGTTGCATGATGCCTAAGCTCATGAAGAAGGAATGATCTTGGAAATAGCTTACAAAAACACAAATGCTTTTGCTGTGCTCACACCCATCTTTACGCCTGCTCTCTCCTGATCTATTTATGCACTGTAGAAGCTGAAATGTAAAACTTTGAACAAATATTAATGCTGCTAATGCTAACTGCAGGCTGTAAGATGCCAATTGACTTGTGTTTAAGTTGTTTTTTTGTTTTTTGACTGATTAAAAAAATCTAAGCCTGAAACATAATCAGGATGTTAATGCAGTATTTTAATAGATCATGGGAACAAAGGTTTCAAAATAGAAAACCAGTAAAACCTACCACAAATGCAAGCTGTTATACTAGCATTATTATGTATTCCCCATGCAGGGGAATTCCTCCTGAGCTCTAAATGCAGGCTGTGACTGATAAATGGATGATCTGAACTAGCAGGTAAGAGCTGCTAATAGTAGGTAACCCTGCATGTGTTAAGCAAAGGAATTAAACTCTATACAGCAGCAGATTGGGCTCACAGATTTACCAATATGTTGTGCCCATCACCACACATTAAAAACAGTGTGTGATATTGTTTCTTTAATGGTTCTTCCTTGTCACCTTCTCCCATAGGCCTCTGATGCACCAGAAGTCAAAATAATTTCTTGTGTAGTTCTGACTTCAAGAACACCTCTTATTTTTGGAGAGAGGGTGGGTGGAATTTGGACCTCTAAGGGCTCAGTGGAAAACTTGTTAGAAAGCTTGAATCTGTTACATGGCAGTCTAAATGGCCATTGTAAGACCTAAGGAGCTGAAAAAAATCCCTGTTCTGTTTTAAAAATAATTTGAAACAGCTTTAGGTTCTCTGAAACTTATAATTTTTAGAATTTTTAGCTGTTGAAACAGTCATAGAATCACTAGGCTGGAAAAAGCCTCTTAGACTGTTGTTATCTGCCACTGAACTATGCCCCTGAGCTCCTTGTCTACACATCTGTCTTAAATAACCTCCAGGGATGGTGACTCAGTCACCTACTGGGCAGCCTGTGACAGTGCACAGTGACCCTTTCTGTGAAAAAACTTTTCCTGATGTCCAGTCTGAACCTCCCCTGGTGCAGCTTGAGACCATTCCCTCTTGTCCTGTCCCCTGTCACTTGGGAGAAGAAGCCAGCACTCTTCTNTTTCTGATAAAAGCCAAGATGCCATTGGCCTTCTTGGCCACCTGGGCACACTGCTGGCTCATGTTCAGTCGGCTGTCGACCAACACCCCCAGGTCCCTCTCCTCCTGGCAGCTCTCCAGACAGACTTCTCCTAGTCTGTAGCTCTGCATAGGGTTGTTGTGTCCCAAGTGCAGGACTCGGCATTTGGCCATGTTAAACCTCATGCTGTTAGAATCAGCCCAGCAGTCCAGCCTGTTCAGATCCCTTTGCAGAGCCTCCCTACCTTCCATTAGATCCACACTTCCACCCAGCTTCGTGTCATCTGCAAACTTGCTAAAGGTGTACTCAATGCTTTCATCCAGGTCACTGATGAAGACACTGAACAGGGCTGGACCCAGCACTGAGCCCTAGGAAACCCCACTTGTAACTGGCCTGCAGCTGTAACATGTAACAGAAAGGCCTTAACGTTGTCAGTGATATACAAGAACTTCTAAAAAGATCTTCAAGAATGGAAAGAACTTTGGGAAGGATGATGTGTTGTGTTAGCTCTGTGGGCTCTTCATTGTTTTCACAGATATTCAGAAAGGAAACCAAGCTGCTTCATATTTCAATAGAAAATCAAGAGATCAGAAAAGCCCTATACAGAGTTGTTTAACTTTCTTGTCATGTTCAGTGTAGGGCAGATGTTTTTGCTGAAGGACATATATGTTTGTTTTTTTTTTTTCCTCTTCAGGTGTGAAATCTGACTCTTTCTTGGAAGGTTCAGCTTGAAAAAGGGTGACTTCTGTGGGTAATGTGCCAGTGCAGAGAATGGAAAGGTATATGGAAAGGTGCAGGGATATTAGGTATCTTGTAACATGTTTTAATATGGCTTGAGCTCTTAAATGAAAGGTTCTGGGAGAACCCTTGCAGCCATTGCATCACTTGCCAAAAATAGCATCTTTACTGCATAAGGCAGCCTGTCTGCAGTGTGGATAGGCTTGAGAAATTAGTGCTTCTTGTGAATGATGTTCAGTCATTTTTGCTTCTTAGTTAAGCAGGTTTTTAGTCTAAATTTTGAGGCAGAATGAAGAAACAGTTTTATTTTCTGTCTCTGAGGGTGGGGTGAGTTTGAAAATAGCAGTGTCCACAGTTCTGTCTGCTGCATGGTTCTAAAAATACGTTTTAAAGCTTACTGAAATTACAATTTAAAGACACTGATGTGTCTGTTCTTATATTATAATTATCTGGGAAAGGGAAGAAAAAAAATTGCTTTGTGCAGCATGAAGTAGTCTGCTATTCTCATCAGTCATTTAAATTCAGGAGTGCTTTTTTTTTTTTTTAAAGTTGCAGTTATACAATGCCAGCGAAGTATAACACTAATCTGAGTTCTTTTTAAAAAAAACCCACCAAACTCAAATGTCTTCCCTCAAAAATAATATGTTCTACAGTGGTTTCCCCCTACTCTTATTCTGAAAATCTTAGTCAAGATGTACCAGCAAGGGAGTGTGTTTGTATTCCAGTGGTGTTGCTGAACCAGACAGGTCTGCAGCACAGCATTTTATTTTTAGACTCTAGGTTGCCATTTTTATCTTGTAAAAAATATTCATCAGCGTCTGGGTGACAGGCCATCAGTTTTTATAAATGTGTCAGACCGCGTTTTTTCCACCTCTCTCCCCTTCTCCTTTTGTGTCCTGCTGTATACATTTCTTTTTTGGGGAGAGGGGGTATGAGGGTGTGGATTTTAATTCATGCATTATATTTTTTCAGTTCACAGATCTTTAGCGTCATGCAGTTCATTCATCTTCTGTACCTGGCTGCTCAATGCAGCTTTGCTTATTGTCTGCGGTGGGTGAACGGTTTTGTTGCATAGAACTGAAGGCGTGGGAAGGGGCCAAACGGGTTTGCTGCTGGACTCATTGCCTCAGCTGCCCTTTCTCTGCTCACCCTCAAAATACCCTGATGTGGTAGTGCTGCTGAGAAGTAGTTTAATGTATGGGTTTGGGGTACATGCAGGTATAAAGTTATTTACCAGAAAAGGTATTGAAGATGTCTTTGCAATAAATTTATATAGGTCAACCAACTTCTAAAAATAGAAGAGGGGAGATCTCTTCTGGTCTGAGGTACTGAGAAGTAGCTCATGCACGGCGGCAGGGGCTCCAAGCCCACGCAATGTTAGGATGGTGAAGTGGTAACTCACTGAGCGTGAATCATGAAGCATGAATCAGCGGCTGCCATGTATGTGTATGGAGAGCCTGAGGCTTTCATAAATAGTTACTCCTGGACCCCTTGGAGAGCCATCTAGATTGGCAGGGAACTCGTCATGGACTGTTGTCACTACAGCATTTGGTACTGCTGCTAGCCCCTTCCTTTTTCCCCTGAACCCAAACATGGGGATCTTGCTGTGGCAGTGATAGGAGCTTGCTTTTGAGTGACTTTTAGCTGCTTTTGCTTATGTTGGGGAAGAGTTGTTGCTTGTGAGAGGTGACAAGGAAGAGCAGCTGCTGGACCAGTGTTTGCTCACGCCCAAGGGAGACCTGCCCAGGAGGACAATGGGTTGCATAAGGGTGTAGCTGTGGTCTAGCTTTGTACTGAAGTTTTTGCCTGGATGAGCTGAGCTGGCTGGAGCACCTTCCATATGAGGACAGGCTGAAAGAGTTGGGCTTGTTCAGCCTGAAGAAGAGAAGGCTCTGAGGAGATCTTACAGTGACCTTTCAGTAACTGAAAGGGACATACAAGAAAGCTGGAGAGGGACTATTCATAAAGGCTTGTGGTGATAGGATGAGGGGGAACGGATATAAACTGGAGAGGGGCAGATTTAGGCTTGTTATAAGAAAGAATTTCTTCACCATGACAGTGCTGAGACACTGGAACAGGTTACCAAGGGAAGTTGTGGCTGCCCCATCCCTGGAGGTGTTCAAGGCCAGGTTGGTTGAGGTCTTGGGCAGCCTGATCTAGGGGGAGGTGTCCCTGCCCATGGCAGGGCTGGTGGAACTAGGTGATCCTTAAGGTCCTTTCCAACCCTAACTATTCTATGATTCTATGACTGTGATTCTATGGGAGATGTAGCATCTCAAATGCTAAGAGAGGACCGAGAGAAACAAGTGAAAATGGTGCAAATGATCTGTCAGTAGTTGAAAGACTGGGTTAACTTTGTCCTGATCAGTTTTGATTTATTTATACTTTTAAAACCTTCTGAAGTCTTGGGAGCACTAGTGGCTGAGATGGCTCATTGGGGCAGGGCCAGACTTAAGTGTTATGATCAGTATTCACAAGTGTAACAGCAATAAAATGTATTAGGATCATTGTTTAACAATACTTCTGGGTTAGATGTGTAGATTTAGTATGCTTAAACTGTGTATACACCTTAAGCATTCTTTAGGGTGGGAAAATTGATTGAATTTTGATTTCATTTGGAGAGATGCTGTAGATAGAGACCTTGCTAAAGAGGGTTCTCAGGTACAATCATGCAGCTTTTTTGTATGGGAATACTGAGCATATGATGTGACTTTACTAGTAGCCACCATAAGTTTTAGGAAATAGCTTATTGAAGATACACTTTATCAGTTGTGTATCTGCTGCAAGAGATAATGTAACACTATACCTTTCTCAGGGTTAAAACTTCTTTTTCCTTGTACACAGATGAGTAGCTGCCCTGATTTATAACAGAACTTAAACTTTCTTTTGCATATTAGGGTTTCTAAACCCTAGGAAAGTGACCTTGTGGAAAAAAGTACAGTGATATGTGGCATTCCAGAATTGTAGAATCTATAGGCTGGAAAAAGCCTCTTAGACTGTTGAGTCCAACCATTCTTATCTGCCACTGAACCATGCCCCTGAGCTCCTCGTCTACACGTCTGTCTTTTAAATACCTCCAGGGATGGTGACTCAGCCACCTACTGGGCAGCCTGTGACAGTGCCCAATGACCCTTTCTGTCAAAAATTTCTTCCCGATGTCCAGTCTGAACCTCCCCTGGTGCAGCTTGATACCATTCCCTCTCGTCCTGTCCCCTGTCACTTGGGAGAAGAGGCCAGCACCCTCCTCTCTACAACATCCTTTCAGGTAGTTACAGAGAGCAATGAGGTCTTCCCTCAGCCTCTTCTTCTCCAGGCTGAACAACCCCAGCTCTCTCAGCCGTTCCTCATAAGTCCTCTTCCAGGCTCCTCACCAGCTTTGTTGCTCTTCTCTGGATACACTCCAGAGCCTCAACATCTCTCTTGTAGTGAGGGGCCTGGAAGAAATTAACTTGGGTATTTTCAGCGGTTTTTTATCTGGTTTGACTATGATAATTTTGAAACCAAGTTGTAAATAAGAGGTTAAGGATTGGTGGCTGGACCTAAAATGGCTTACTGTTTTGAAGGATAATGATCCCCAGGCTGGTTAAATGTTACAGGAGAAAGTCGATAACACAGATGTTGTGCTGGTGACTGTGTGAGGCTGGTGAGGCTGGTCTGAGCCAGAGTGAAAAGGCTTGTCCACATGCAAGGCTGCTCATATGTGCCTTCAGTGGGAAGGTGCAATGGCAGCCAGGTTTATCTGTGCAGACCTACGTTAGCTAGTAAACCCTGTTCTGGCCAATAAAAGGTCCAAGGAGCCTGGTGCAGATACATGGTTCCAACACAGCCAGACTATTCCTTGTTGGAGTATTTGTAGCAATTTGGCAGCATGTAGGGCGAACCCAGGTTGATTCCCACTGGGATTATGTTTGCTATCAGCTTTCCTTCCTAGGGGCTGTGCTGCAAGTTGGTTTGTTGCTTGGATGTAGTGCTGGGTGAATTTGTGAGTTCAAGGCATGCCTCACCTCTCCTGTTTTTGGTGTATTGTTGATGCACTGAAATTCTATGCTGTAACTTGCATTCAAACCGAAGATTTTAATTCTGGACAAAGGGAAGGAGTATGATTTTTCTAATAGATGGAGTGTATTCAGATATTTTTAGTATTTTAAATGTACTTAATTTTCCAATTCTTTTACTGTCTGAAAACTTGTAGTCTAAAGAGATTGTGATAGAAGCATTCATCAAAGAGTTTGCTGAATGTCTAATCTTACAAATTTTGTTATATCCATTAGACTTATGTATTTAATAAATATATAAAATAACCTGAAAATCCACAACTTCAATTTAAAGGACAGAGAAATTTAAGCAGCATGATCTGAGTCATTGCTTACCATGATCAGGAGATGGTGGAGAAAGCACCAACTCCCAAACTAGAAGATCTGTTTCAAAAAGAACAGGAGAGGATATTGTCCTGTGCAAGATGTCAAGTTGTAGTTCAAGATGCAAGATGTAGTTCAGCTGTATAGCTTTTTGCTACAGACTGTATCAGATGCTAAAGGTTTATGTGGTTTTAAAAAAAATACTGTAAAAGATCTTGGTCGCTTTTTCTCCTGTGAGTTTGTCCAAAATTACCAGTTGTAATTCACCAAATTGTGGACCTGCAAGCTGGAGACAAGAAGAGTGTCTTGGAGAGGTATCACAATGTGCTTGGCTTCTTAAGTTGTCCCCCCAGTATCTATTACTGATTGGTACCAGAGACTGTCTTGTGTTAGCTGGATCTGTGTTCTTAGTTGGAAGATCTAATCTTATGATAAAAATGTTAGACTATGAGGGAGCTTGTCTACGTTTTTCCCCCTCTCTTCCAATATAGGTAGCTGGATACATGCAGATGGGAAACAGGAGAATGATGACAGAGTGTTTTAATTAAGTTATGTGGATTTTTTTTCAAATGACCCCATGTGTTGGGGTGTGCCATACCTGTTCTGAATGATGAGTTATGCTTGAAATGTACCCAAACCTTCATTTAAAGTTTTCTTCAAGACTTTTTTTTGTATAATTCTAATTAGTTCATGTCCTAGTCATGAAACTGTGAAAGGTCAACCAGTGTTTCAAAGGAGTAGAGAAGAGGTTGTTGTTAGCACTGCATCCTGGGTTCTCTTGATATGTATAGCAAAAAATTGTGGAATTTCTTGCCCACAGTCTGATCCTAAAAACCTGTCACAAGGTGCTATTGCTTCTTTTCATGCCTCAAATGGTATTGGAAATTGGTGTCCTCACTTTGAATATGGAAGTGCTTGAGTAAGATGATTTGAGTTGTTATTAACTCAATTAGGGATTCCAGAAAGGATACCTTCCTGGTTCCTCTCCATGAAACTGGAATCTCTGTTCTGTTAAGACCACTGTGCATTTGCCTATTATATAATTTGTGTCTCATCTCTAGCTGCAACTAGCCTCCCTCTCATGAAGAGATGAGCAGAGACACTCGGGAAGTCAAATTGTGTTAAGAAGAGGAGGGGGAAATTTCTCTGAAGCCCTCTGACAACCTGAGGAAGCCTAAGAAGCATGTAATTAATAGAATGTATCAAACCCAAATCAACAGATTGCAGTCAGGCTTATTGTATTTCTCACTTTCCTTCTGATCCATTAAGTGGATAGTAATGAACGGATTCTTTATGTGGTTTTGTTCTAGTTCCAGAATTAACATCTGTCTTGTCTTGCATCTCGGAGCTCCTCCAGCAGGTCTAGAGCTTTTCCTTTTCTAGTGGTTGCACAATATGAGGTTATGAGGAACAAACAAAACCCTTTTAAACTCGTATCCCAAAACAGGTAACTCCTAATCATCTTAGCAGCCCTCCGTTTTTTGTAGCTGTTCCCATTTTAATTACTTAATGTAGTATTAATTTCTATTACTATGTGAAGTACCTCAGTGGATGCAAAGAGGTTATAAGCTTGTCTTTATTGCTGCATCAGAATGGCAGTTTATAGTCCATTTTATGTTCAGCCGCTGCGCCCCAGGTACCTTTCTTCCATTCCTTACAATGGTCACCTCAACTTCAAGCAAAGTTGGTTTCAAGTGTGTGTCTTGACATTTGGTACCACCATGTAATATCCAGCAATATTATGTTTTTATTACTCTGGTCTGTAAAACTATCTAATTCTTTGTGGTGTGATGCAACGATCCTTTTCAACAGCTAGGTTGTCTGAAGTTGATGAAGCATTCTGTCTTTGTACAATCATCACTAGTAACAGTGCTGAACAGATTTTGTGCTGAGATCAGTCCCTGAGGAGTGTGACTAGTGATTTGTTTTAACCTGATAAAGTTTCATTTTTCTGGTCTGAATGATTGTAGATGCCTCTCCAGCATCAAGCAGGTCCTGGTGATATTCTAAGATTCTTATGTTTTGTCCCAGTCACCTTCACACTCATAGTTTCTTATGGTCATAGAAAATTATTTTCCTTTGCCTTCTAGGCCTGGAACATTATTCTTACCTAAACTGAGCCCACTTAAAAAAATATTTGACGCAGTTTGCTTATCCCAATCTTCCCCCCCCCCCCTTTTTTTTCCCAACGCTTCTATTATTCTGACACTTTGCATAACTTTGGATTGAAAGGAACATGCCCATAGCTTACAAAGATCATTTGCTATCCTCTTCTATTCACAGGTGTTGGTTTTATGTTGACTTGAATTTATTTCTCTCTGTTACCAATATATAATGAACGAGGGAAAAAAATGTGCTATTTCTTCTAGTGACTTCTTATGTAGAGATGCCTTTCAGCCTTGCAGACTCCAGACCCAGAGGCCCTTCTAGTGGCTGTATAGTTGCTTCTCAGAAAGGCAACTTATCTGTGTGTGTTTCTAGTGGCAAACACACTAAAAGCCTTCAGATGATAGTCCCAAACTAGTACCTGAAGTACCTGAAAGGGGCTACAAGAAAACTGGGGAGGAACTTTTTATAAAGGCTTGTAGTGACAGGACTAGGGGGAATGGCTTTAAATTGGAGAAGGGCAGATTTAGACTAGACATAAGGAGGAAATTCTTCACATTGAGGGTGGTGAGGCACTGAAACAAGTTGCACAAGGAGGTTGTGGTTGCCCCATCCCTACAAGTGTTCAAGGCCAGGTTGGATGGGGCCTTGGGCAGCCTGATCCAGTGGGAGGTGTCCCTGCCATGGCAGGGGAGTTGGAGCTGGATGATGTTTAAGATCCCTTCCAACTCAAACCATTCTGTATTTCTGTCTGATCTTCAAAATTTTCCTCACCCTCATATTTATTTTGTACTCACCCTCTCCTAGAAGCAGGATAATTTGAATGACCTCTGTGTGTGTGCTCTCTTGACCTGATCATGCTTACTGTGACAGACAGCATCTGTCATATATTTCACAAAGACTAGCAAATGAGAGCTTGTTTTTGCTGAATATTGATACTATGCAATAAGATTTTTGGTGGTGTCTTACTGGCACAGGGCAGCTTTACCTTTCTTTATGCTAACAAAACTTTAACAGACTTGATCAGATCATCTGAACAACTTGTTATTGCAGAAGTTAAGTTCAGGGCACTCTTGGGGTCACCTGACACTTTCTGTATCAAAAGCCTTAAAAGCAGCTAAGTTTAAATTTGTAACAGGATGGTATAGGGGCTTCTGAATGCGGGAGAGAGGATGACAAATTTCCCCCTCTCCTCCCAGGCTTTCTGTAATGCAGCAGCCATTGACTAATGGGAGAAAAGGACCTCAGTGCAAAGATTTGAGCATGAGTGGGTTAAAGAAGGCCACTCTGGAACAAGGAGAGCTCACATACAGGCGGGTGGAACTGATACTGCATAAGTGTTGCCTGTGACTTTCACAAAGTCTTCCATATGGTTTTCTTGTTGGGATTTCTAGACTGCCTGTAGCTTTCATATCTGAAGAAACCTTGAATGCACTGCCCAAAACCCTTTCTTGCTGTAGTTCTGGGTGAAATGGGAACTCGTCAGTGCTGTGATATTTATAGAGTATTTTCCTACCCACAATCCTAGCTCCTAGACACAAGCTGTTACCAAGTAAGTGTTTGGTTCTGGGAACCAAACCTTTTTACGTAGCCTGTCTTTTCAAAGCCTGACCATTAGGTGTTAGCTCCTTTGTGCAGAAAAAACCCTTTATATGAAAAAAAAGCAGAATTTCTAGGATTTCAGCATGGGTACAGATGATCTTCCTGATGAGGCTTCATTTGTCAGCAAGTTAATTTGAGAATAGAAGTGAGGTTTGTCTTATTTTTGCTTAGAGTTTTCTGTTTTTATTTAATAAAAATGCAGGCAGTTACTGCTGTCTTATTAACTTGCAGCCTGCGTACTTATCTTCTTTGTTCTTTGTTAAATATGAGCTGGCATGTGTTAGACTGCGTTAGCGTTCAATCCTTGGGACTTCAGTGGTTTCTAAATTTGGCATTGCTAAGCCGGTGCCCTGTTAGCTTGAATCAATTTGGGCTGCTATTTTTAGCAACAAAAGGGAATTGAAATAGCAATTTTCTTTCCATGTAATAGATCCCCAAGAGGAATACTGATGTAAGCTCTCTGTCATCCCATATTCTCCCCCTCCCCAAAAGCACTCAGACGAAAGGCAGCTGTCACGGTTTGCGGCTGTATTAATCTTTAATCAATCGAGTGTTTTCTGCATTCAGGTGTTCAGGGAAAAAAAGGGTCATGACAAGGATCTGCCTAGAATAACTAAGCACTCGTGCATGGTCTGTGCAGTCAGAATGTGTGGGTAATGGCAGGGATAGACAGAGCAGCTAAAAATAGTGTTTGCTTCCAGTGGTTCTCCAGTCTATATTTGATGCTTGATTTTGATAAGGTTGATTGGACTCTTACTAAAAATAGCTGTTCCTAGCAAGCTGAGGACAAAAAGTAGAATATTTTTAACTAGCACAGACTAAAGTACTGTTTTGTTGGCTGGAGATAATCTATAAGCTTGGTATTGGTCAAATGTCAGTGATTTATATAAATCTGTAGTAAATGAAGCACTACTTGGTGCCATACAGGGATTGTCGTTTCTCCCCTTGCCAGCTTTTGTTTTCCTCAGGAGCTGTCATATCCTTAACATAGCCTCTGTGCTTCGTAGCAGAAGAATCTCGAGTCTTCAGTTACATATTTGTTGTACTTTAAACCTATGCTAAGGTTAGGTGTGCTGTGAAGTTTCTTTTGACTGTATTGCTTTAACAAAATGCACTAGGTTCCTAGTTTGTTCTTTCTGTTGATGTCTGCTACAGTTGGATGCTGTGCTGTGACAGACCCTCACTCATATCTGGATTCTGTCTTGTGGAACATTGGTGGCTCTCTTGTGTGAATGGAGGATGTAGCTGAAAGGCTCACCCTGCAGTGGCCATTTTGACAACTAATTTGACAACCTCTCAGGGGATCAGAAATGTACTTGAGCTGCCCTCCTTGAGATCTGCTTGTTAGTTTGTTTTGTCTTTGTTTTTGGTTTTTTGGGGTTTTTTTTGGCAGGAAGAGTGTAGATATTCCCAAATTGCTGGGATCCACATCTTTCTAGAAGGACTAACGTTGTTAGTGGCATGAGTTCTCCTTTGTAGGTCATGATGTGCATGGGTGCATCTGCAGTACTTTGAAAGATTACCTAAAAGCTCATACTTTTCATTATGAAAACAGGAAAATGGCAGAACTTTAAAATGAGTTTGTAGTTAGAAGAGGCTAGTAGAGAACATGCATAACAGTTGTTAGCTTTGTTGTGCAGGTAGTCAAACTAGTGCGACGAGTATGCCTGGTGCTGTTTGCTAGCAGCAACATGGATAAAAGTTTCCATGCTGTATCTCCATTAGGCATCTCAAAAACTTATTTTGCGATAGCAGACGTGTGTTTGTATCTGAAGGCAGGCTTGATCTCTTTGAGCTTTGTCTTCACTGTAGTCTAACCTTGAATTGAGGAGTCACAAATCTATAATCTTATTTCAATTTGATTGCTCTGCAGGACTGTGGTAGAATTTTCTATGCTTGCTGTTACTCCTTCTCCCTGTGTCAACTCTGGTCCTTGCTTCTGTCATGAGATGAGATGATTTCTACATGACTGCCTCGTGCTTTACTGCACCATTCTTTGCTTTTGTTTTAAGATGTTCTGGCTGCATAATAAGCAGATAAAAATGTTCTTCCAGGGACTTGAATATTCAGTTCATTCACAAAATGGACTGCTGTGGCATCTCCTGGGTACTGCTTTTGTCTGGCTGTAGAATGGTAGCCCCCCTTTTTAAGAGCAGGATGTGGCAGGTGTTTTCTAGGTGACCCCTTATTTGGGAAGGCAGTGGCTGTTGCTTCTTATAAACAGAAAGAACGTGTGAGCTTCCTGTGCTGCTGGTGGTACCTTATCCCTTGCACATTTAGCCGTGGGCTGTGGGTTTTCTGAAGAATGCAGGTACTATCAGAAGCATTTGCATATTTACTCCTCTGTAAACCTTCTGGAGAGGTGTCTGCATTTTTAACCCCTAAAGTCATGTACCACTGGACATCTTAATCTTCTAGACTAAAGTCTCTGTCTGGTTACACAATGTGCTTCATAGACTTTGTCTATGGCTTTTGTAATAACAGGAAAGCTTTTCCCTTTTTGTGAAAGTCCACGCATCTCACTGACTACTGAGTTCATTTAACTTTGCCCTGTTTGCCAAGGGTTGCCTTATGTTTGGTACTGGACAGGAAATGATATCAACCCTTGTGAACTCCACCATATATCAGATGTATGTGACAAAAGCTGTGAAACAGTGTGAAACATAGGGGGCAAAGTGTCTAGGTGGTATTAATACTTAGAGAATTAGTGAGCTGCATGTATGAGTAACTAGTCCAATAGTAGAAGCTATGGTGGATTCCTGTAGACCTGTATCTTAAATTGAAGAGATCACTGTAAGAGGCCATAGATTGATCATTGATTGTATCTTAAATTTAAGAGACCATTGTAAGAGGTCATAGATTGATAGGAATGGTTGGACTTGATGATCCGGTGGGTCTCTTCCAACCTGGTTATTCTATGATTCTATGTATAGGTAAACTTAAAGCAGGAGTTGAAATGGTGGGGTTTTTTCTCTATTTTTCTTCCCTCCCCACACCATGTAGGAAGCAAAATTCTGGCACAGTGTTCAGGGCAAAAACACTATTCTGTTCTAAGGTGGAGATTTTAGTGATTTATGGAAATGATTGCATGAAGCTTTAAGGATAATTGTGTAATTAAATATTTAACTGCTGATCTGAGTTCTTGTGCAGGTAACTTGTACATATGCAATGGTAGTTGTAAGATCTATAGCCTACATATGGCGTAACCTCCTCTATGGCATAACCTTCTCCAGCGATGTAAGCAGATGATACCCCATACTACTTTCTTTGTTTGAAGCCCTTAATTCTATATTGGAAGTTTCTCTTTTCATACTTACACTTCTTTTAAGGCTGCATCCAAAACACTGATGGGTTCCAAGTCACTTGTAACGTATTTGATGTACGCAGGTATCTAGCATAAATGGTGATTTTAAGTGTTCTACCAGCTTTCTTTCGCACTTGTAGCCTAACATTTTGAACAGTATAGGATTAATTTGAATAGGACTGTTCTTGCACAACTGAAATGAAAGCTGAGATGAGAGGATAAAACACATGGATACAATCCCTTATAATAATATTTATGCCAGTCTTACCCATTTGAGAAAGTGTTGTTACGTAGAAGAGCAGGAGGTGCTCCTTTCCATGTACTGGACTTAATAGGGCCAGGCTATGTGGACTTGGACTCAGAACAGGAGTCTTTGGGCAGGTTAATCAGAACTGAGAAAAGGTATAGTCTTGCATATGTCAGCTGTATACTTACACATTTCCTAGTTTCAAAAAAAAACCTCAAAACATGTCTGTAGATGGGAATCTGTTCTCGATGCGGTCTAATTATTCTGTGAAATACCTTGTGTCCAGAGCTGCTGAATTCTGACTACTGGTAACTTCTTGGGTTAGAATATCTGCACCCCGATGTGACTGCATATATTAATTTATTAAGAGTGAGCTGTCTTCAGAGTATGTTGCGTTACTGGATACCTCTCTGTGTTTTTCTTCTTTGCCTCTACAACCTCAAAAGTCAGGGGAAGATGGATTTTGACTTCTATGCCTAAAATCAGTCGATGCTTCAATAGTATCTTCCATTCAGGCAAACTTTTATGCAGTGGACTCACATATGAGCTGCCTGGGCACTCTTCTCTCTTCTGTTCTGGAGACAACAGATGGCTGAAGTGGGAAGCTACTACAGTTAGTCTGACTACTGAGTAAATGTGTATAATCACAATTACCTCTTGTAGAGACAATAACTTATTCCTACCCTACTTGCTTTGCATTCTTTATGCTCTGCCAACTGCAGTCAGTTTGTAATTTTTGTTAGAAAGCAGTCTGTAGAAGAAACAGAATTTAAAGACTTAATCCACACTTGGAGTTAAACTAGCTTCAGCACATCAAGTTGACAGTGAAAACTTAGTTAAATTTGCACAGCTTTAGAGTGGTTAAAACTGCAACACTTGGCTCTGGAGTGGAAACTAGAGATGAACCTAATTAATATGAAAAGTGTAAGTGTCTTGCTAATGCACAAGTTTTACCAAAGCCTCTTTTTCTATCATTATCCCCTTACCCATAGCGTATATGCTTCAGGTAATCCAAAATGTGGAGGAAGATGGGGTGGTTGAATATTGACTTTTGTGACATTTATCCAATTG
This sequence comes from Piaya cayana, assembly GCA_013389865.1. Taxonomy (NCBI): domain Eukaryota; kingdom Metazoa; phylum Chordata; class Aves; order Cuculiformes; family Coccyzidae; genus Piaya; species Piaya cayana. The sequence goes on along the minus strand of WAAB01010869.1, from coordinate 28,421 downwards.
GTTGCTTTTACTCCACCTCTTTTCCCTGCTTTTACAACATAAGGTCTAAGTATTGCTCTCTGCTCTGGCAGGCATCTGTATGGGCAGCTTTCCTGACTCACCAAGCCTGCACACTAGGAACCCATAGAAGGGCATAAACCACAGCTCCCTGCTGAACTGGGTGCTGCTGGTCAGCAGCAGGACAGATCTGTAATTACGTGTATTGCATGTTTCCTATTGCAGTCTTCTGGTGCCAATTTTGACAGCCTCTGCACTGGTGCAGCCACTGATGGGAAATCCATTTGCTTAGACTAGATGAGGGCTGAGCTAGGTGGCTTCTGTTGAAGGGCCTTGGGAAGAGAAGTGTGAAAAAGATGGTTTTGAGGTTATAGTGGGGAAAGCGGTCCTTGCGCTGTGTGCAGCATAGACCAGGAGACATTCATCTTTCTCAAAGTGGAGCCACTAATAAAATGATGGTATTGGTGCTTTCTTGTGTGAATAGTATCTCCATTCTTGCTAAGAAAAAAATAGCCGCATTCTTTATTCTGATGGCTATGCATTTATATGCAGCAGAGGCAAAACTGGTGTATCAGCTGGATGCTTATTTATGTGGGTGATGGTTCAAGAACTTTTTTCATGCTGCAATTTTGTGATGTTTTTCATCACTCACTTATATCAGATTTGTTTCAATTTCTCAAGTTCTGTTCTGGAGCATACCTTAACATCTGGACTACAGGTTATTTTAATTTGAAGTAGGCCTGAAAAGGGAGGAACCATCCTGTTTCTTGTACTTCAGTTAAAGTCCCCGATCTTCAGCTTCTTAAGCCTCATGCTCCAGCTGATTCTGTTACAATTTACCTAAGCGGTGGATTCAATAAATGAAGTAAATACCCTTGACTGAAATTGTACTTGTGCTGTACTAAGCCTTTAAAGTGCTACAGAGTCCCTGCCTTATGGAGCATGCACTCTTGGCTGTAGTTGTTAGAAGCTGAACGACTCACAGCATCAGAAAACAGTATTTTGAAATGCTGAGCTTGTTATCTGGGAATAAAACCATTAAGTCCATGAATTTTGGGTTGGAAGGAAGTAAGTGTTATAAGGGAATGGCTGTTCTTTAGGTACCTCACTAACTCTAATGAAAGGAACAGTGTCTTTCAGCGAACCACCAAAGTTGAGTGTTTTCCAGATAGGGTCAACTTAGAACATGTCCAGCTACTGTGGTGAGCCTAACAGGGAGGGAGTGGTACTGGTGCAGGTTTTGCTTTGCTCTTGTTTGTTTCATTGTTTGGTGAAGCAATAATGAATTCTGTGATAATGCAGGATGTGAAACCCAAGATCAGCAAGGCTGAAACTGAAGCGTCTTAGTCCTTGAACTGAAGGGACAGCACCATCCTGCAGGACTGTAATGCTGTCTGGCTGAATGCATTGGTACAAACTTGATTGCAGGCAAGTGTACTCAAGGGAATGATTATTGATTTCTTCCCCAAGGTCTCCTCTTTTTCATCACTTGGACCCTGCTTGACCTTTCTATATGTGGATTTGTTTCTGTGAACTGTTACTCAAAATTCCCTAATTGTGGCTGGATAGGAAATGGCAAAAGAGTGTGACAAAGACGCTTGGTTTTGCCAGTAAAATTCACTGACAGCGCAGCATCTAGAACTCTACTTGCTAGCGGGAACATCCTGTGTGTGCTAGTGTGCTGATGGTACTGTCCTGCATATCCTTATCACACTGAAGCTATGCCTCTTGCAAGTAAACCTTGAAAGCAGGGGAAGGGATAAATGTGTGTATACCTTCATCTAACTCAAGTCAGGTGCATGACTGGATCTTTCATTCTTAACCTGTTATTGCACTGTTGGCTGGCCGTTTAAGCTCAAATAGGACCTTTGCTGGTGGCTTCATGACTTGTTAGTACATCCAGTTATTTACAGGTAGCAAACACAGAAACTGAAATGGTTACAGCATTTTCTAGCAGTTATTACTCAAACAGAAATATTCTGTCGTTTGCATGCCAACTGTTATGGGTGGTCTGCAAGCAGTGACTAATCAAGTCATCTGCAAACACTTCTCCTTCTGGTGCCCTGAAGGGAAGTTATTGTTGAATAACTGCTGGACAACATCTCCATTTGCTGTGAGTTTTGCTCAGGTAGAGGTTGACCTGAGAGTTGAACCAACACTCAGTTTGGTTTTCTGAAACATTAAACAAGCCAAATTATTTGGGCATGCCTACATTCAGGGATAAGCTGTGGAAGCGCAAACCGAGGTGTTCTGATCTGACATGAGGCCAAAGAGAAAAATCTGGAGGGTGAGAGCAGAGATAAATGAGTGGAGAGCTAAATGAGTAAGGATGTTGAGGTGTAGGCATTGGGTTTGGTGAGAAGGAAGAGCTGAAAGAGAGTGACACTTAATCTGCTTGCTTATGACTTAGTTGGAGAAGCAGATTCTGGGTGGAGAAATGCTGTTTAGTGAGGAAACCAAGACTATCAGCTACTGGTGTGGTGAGAGCCCTGGAACGATCTGTCAAATAAATGGCATGTTGAGTCATTTGGAGGTTCTCTGTATGTAGAAAAGAATCCTAGAAAAACTTGAAGTTTGACACATACACCAGTCACCCACAGGTGAAGAATTTTAAGCTCTGGAAGCCCAGCTGATGGCTGCATCACTCATACCTGCTGCTGGTAAGCACAATGGTCAAAGGGATCTGAAGTCCATTGGAGAGTCGCTAACAGAGACTTGTCCCAAAATGTTTGTTTTATTGGGTGCTCACAGGCTTTAAGATAGCTTTCAGTATACTGTAAAAGAAAAAGTAACATGAGAGCTGTTTTACTTGTCATAATTGAGCTATTTTTGTTTAAGTGAGTTAGAAATCTCTCTTAGTCTGCAAAGCTTCTGAAGAAGTGATGTGGGCCAGAGGACTGGGATGAGAACGGACACTGAACATGATGCTTAAAGTAACTATTAGGCTCATAACTTCTTTTCTTCCTCTCCTTTTTTACACTTGGACATGTCTTTTGACTGGACAGTTAGGCCTGTTAATTAACACTCATTGAAGTTATTTCTCTGAAGCAACTAATGTGTTTCTCTTTCTTTTACAGTGATCACAGGAGCTACTGATGGGATTGGAAAAGCCTATGCAGAAGAGGTAAGAATTCTTATCACTTGGAAGTGTATCTTGATCCTTGGCAAGATGTCATACTGTCTCAACTCTGTCAAGCAGCAAGTCTTATCTCCTCACCTCGTTTTAACATAGATATCTATGGAGAAAGAGATCTCTTGCCTTGGCTCCCTCAAGTGACTTGCCAAAAGTTGTATCCCTTTTTTAGTTTCCTGCATTTAGGAATTCTATTTTCAGCCCTTACAAATAAAAACTGAAGGACAAGGTAACTTTTGTAGTTGTTAAAATTGTTTTAACTTTCTCAGCCCTTGGTATTTCATTTTGGTATTTCCAGGCTCTGCCTAAATGGCATTTCTAGCTGTCTGCCTTATGTTCCAGTTATTCCCTATAGTTCCTGAAGCCTCTGAAGCTGGGTTTTACCCCTATCTCTTTTACTATACTTTTGCTCTTCAGGGATATATGGGCTCCAAATATAGTACTGGCATGTATTGCTTAAGATGGAAAGTGCCTGTTAGTATGGGGGAATTTTAGCCTTTAAGCCCAGAGAACATCATGATAAATAGTGCTGACTCCAACAATTTATAGCAAAAATAACTTTCCAGCATCAGTACCAAAATGAGCCTGTCTGTACTCATTTTTGTGTTCTCTGAAACACCATCATGGCTTTGTGTGAGATGGTCAGCAGTGAAAGCTTCCCCCCTTCTGGAATTTTTTGTTCTGCAGAGCTCACAGGGAGAGTAGTATTCATCTTTACAAGTAGTCTTTACCCTTTGAATTCCCTTCCATCTGTATGTACTCTGTTACCTGCACCTCTAGCACCCAGTTTCCTGGTTTGCAGAAAGTAGCACCTTGTCCTACTGGGTCAAGATAGGAGGAGCTGGCTGCAAGGGAAATTAAGCTTTATACCAGCAGCGCCTGATTCTGGTGGAGAGCTAACTGCTTATACAAGCCAAATATCCCAGATCCATGACACTGAAGCAAATGATACAACACTTGAATTTAACTGCCTAGAGCCAAGTGGGAGGAGATCATTTGTGCCCAGGGCATACCCATATCAGGAGAAAGTCCTCTGGTGTGGGATTTGCCATCTGAACACCATGGAAGATTACTTTCAGGACCTATATGTTCAGTTATCATATCAGTGAAACTATGGCTTGCTTTGTGTTCTGTGGGTGTCTTTGAGAACAAGGCTGCCTTCAAACACAAATGTGTGCAGCTGGCAGACCCCTCTACACAAACTCCTATTAGGAAAGCTGATCACAAACGTAATATCCTGCTGGAAAACAAGTGTTTCAGTTTCTCTGGTGTTGCCGTGGGTGCAGAGCACCTCAAAAGCACCCTAGAGGGTACAAATATTAATTCCTGGGCTACAGAATAAAACACACTTCTATTTTTTAAAAAAATATTATTATTATTTATTTATTTAGAATAAACCACATATCCACCCTTTGGCAGTTTATGTGGATGAAGACTACTTGATGAAGTCAGGTGTGAATGCAGGGTAAAATGACTGAAAAGGCTTCTTGATTGTTCAGTTGCCTCTAGAGATGCTTTCATAAGACCGCCAGTGGAGGCTTGACTTTCTACAAGAAATTTCCATCAGGTTAATATAAATGTCAGTGGCACGCAGCTGCTTGGACAGTGAAGGCTCTGATTATAATCACACAGATTAATTCCTCCCCTTTGGAGGAGTTTGTGAGAAATGCAACTGTGTTTCCAATTGCTTCTTTGAAAGTTTGACATGGTCACCAGTAAGTGAGGGAAGAACACTAGAGTTAGTAGATTCTCTGGTTATACTCTTCTCTGTTGGTTACTTTCCCTCTTTTCCAAGAAATGAACATTTTTACGCTTTTGACTCTGGCAACATTTATCTTTACCAGCGTTGAGCAAAGAATAACCTTTTCATCACTAGACCATCCTCTTGTGAAAGGTAGTGCCATAGTAAATAGAAGTTTCCTTCTCTGTCCTGGGTAATGCTCACCTGGTCTTTGATTCCAAAGCTGTGCACTTTTTTCCTTTTTTTTTTTTTTAAAGGATATGGTCAGGAGTTGCTATTTGTCACCTCTCTCTTGCTGTCTGCTGTTTGTTTTTGCCATTCAGGAGTTAAACTTAATCTCAGATATATCTGTATGCTAGTGGTAAACTAGGGGTGGTGATGCTGTTGTGTACTCTACACATCTACTTAGTGTTTCTTCTGCCTAGAGATCATGCATGGGAGTGAAGTGCTCACTGAAGAGCTTTGTCATGCTTCTCTCTGAAAGAGGTCTTGTTTGCATACTTCTGCTAGAAAGACAGATGAGATTATGTCACTTTAGGTTGTCACTATACTGTGGTTTTGGGATTTCTTTTTTTTTTTTTTTTTTAATTTAAGACCCATTCGCATCTGCTTCCTAAGGCAGTGAAGGAGTTTTATGGAAGCAATGAGAACTTAATGTGGGTGTTAAGTGTCTGAAGGATAGTGTCACTATCAACTATGTGAATATATTGTTTTTACTTTTCCTATATAATAATATCAATATAATGTAATAATAACAAAATCAATATCTATAATAATAACAAACTTTGTTTTTGTTGCAGAGTAATTCAGATAGGTAGCTGTCTTTCTGCAGACACTTTAAAATGGTGTTGTTAGATTGTTGGATCGTGCTACAAATGTGTAGTGATAGGTCCAGTTTGTTGACCAGGGTATGCTCTGACCACAGCTTAAGTTACACAACTTCCCTAAAAGAAATGTGTGAGTGATTAACCCATGATTAGTACAAAGTAAGAGTGGAGCCTGACTAAAGGAGGCAAGTATTGAGTGCTGGTGTGATTTTGCAACATGGTTTTTCAAGTGAGCATGTATATCCTAATGACGTTTTAGGTGCCAAATTATGGATAATAACTTCTTTACTCTGACTTGCAGAGGTGTTGTGAAAGTTCCTGTAAAATATCTGCTCTTGGATTTCTATTTTCTAAGTGTGTCTACACACCTGTGTTGAATGATTGAGAAGATGATAAATTCATTGTGAAGGGAATTGAGTAAGAAAAGCATGGAAGTATTTGTCCAGGTTTACTGCTTCAGATCTATATTTAAAATTGTATTTTTTCTCAAACTTGTTAGTCATATATTGTTGTGACGTTTGAGTAATTATGCAATGCCTTTGACTGAGATACTAACCTGGAAACGATTTATGGTTGTCTCTACGTCCTCTGTTTTTGTTTTTTTTTGCAGCTAGCAAGACGTGGAATGAAGGTGGCTCTAATCAGTAGGTCAAAAGAAAAGCTGGACCAGGTTGCTAGTGAAATAAGTGAGTTGAAAATATCTTCCCTAAACTTTATAGGCATGCTTACCAATAAATGCAATTGCACATGAATTTCATACATGCTAATATACACAGCTTTAATTCTGTAAAAGATTTGTTCTTGTGCATAGTGTGAGTGTTACAGATACAAGTGAAAAAGACCTTGCTGATTAATTTTATAGACGTTCATATTTAATTTCTGAGAACAGTAGAGCTTAAATCTGGAATGACTACTCACACTTTTAGTCTTCCATAAGAACAGCTCACTAGGTCCAAAGTAACACCTATTCTCATAGTAACTATCTAAAAAAAGAATTAGAATTAAATCATGTGGGTGTTAACTTCTGAATATTCTTTCAGTTTGAAACAAATTTGATTTCATGGGCTTGGGCCATGAGGATGGTTTCTTTGTAACTCAAAGTTGTTGAACACATATTCTTTATTACTACTTCTTTTACCCAGTGTGCAGATTTGTTGTGGGTAGCTAAGAAGAAGACCTCTCCCTCCTCCCCAGCTTTTTGGGGTGACAAGTGTGTGCATGGTCATAAGAATACAGAGAGTGAGTTAATGTGTTTAAGAACGTCTATGAAGGATTGTTTCTTCAGTAAGTGCATAGTAAATAGCTGCAATGCAAAAATAGGAGGACAATTTAAGTATTCCAGTCACCAATATAAAATGGATAACTGTACGGGGTCAGTTAGGAGAAAGCTTCCTCAAGTCTCTTGCTGATAAATGATTTTCCAATCAGAGCAAAGTAGAACCGTAACACACAAGAATTCCTCTTATGATCTGTATCTGTTTTATTAAGGCAGATTTCATGCAAGGTTATTATTTTGACATACTCTGCATAAAGTAAAGTGAGAAATGTAGCCACGTAGTGGTTTTTAATAAGCAAGAATGGGAGCTGTGTACTATAAAGCACATTTCTCAGTGCTATGATGTGGGGTAAAGACACCCTTAAGATTGTTTCTAGTTTATCCTCCCTTGTTTTGCCTAGACTATCCTAAAATTATATGTGTATATAATGCAGCTAATTGTAACAGCTGCTTTCTTTCAGAGGTCAGAAATGTATTTTGGCTTGAGTTTGTTAAAACTTCTAATAAATTTGCTAGTGTCACCACTTTACTGTAAGGCATAACCTATTAGTCAAGACTCATCAAACTATCCTATACTAAGTTGTAAGGGGCTGCTTAGTGAATATAAGGATGACTAAAGGACTTGAGGACTTATTACAAGACAGATGGCATACAATTCTGTTGATGTAAATGTCCCTGTCTCTGATTTTTGGTGTCTGATATAAGATACCGTATGAAACTGTGCTCTAGATAGAGAAGTCTTCCTTTCTGCGTGTACTTTTAGTTGGTAGACAGCATTTCTTCTTAGAGTGAGATTGCATCAAGTCCTATCTTCTGCTGATTTGGAAGTAATTGGCATTGTTCCTTAATATGAAGCATGTAAGAATGTCATGGCAGTGTCTGGACATGCCTGCAATACTCTAGTCAGTACAGTCACTTCATAAATTAAACAGTGAAGGTGTCACTGCTCTGGTAAGCCCTGTGAGTACTGAAGCTTACTGCAAGGACTTATAGAAGTTGCAACAAGGTGATCTTTTTGATGGTTCGCTGCAGTAGCTGGATGGTAGTTTGCTGCATATGTGGGCGTATGCAGTCACGTTTCTTATTCTGCTGTATAAAGCTGTTAAGTAGAAGTGTAACTGATAGAAGTATCTTTTTCTGGAATCAAACACTTAGGCATGAAGTGACAAGCATCCTGAAAGTGGTAGTAGTCCTTTCTGTACCAGTCTGGAAATCTCTTCCTCCTTCAGAATTAAGCATGATTCTGACAAGAGAGATAAATCTACAGCTGTGAGCTTTCAGTGCTTACATGATAGCTGCTGGAGGAATTTTTTCAGATTAAAAAAATAAGTACTTGTACCTGTGCAGAACAGCTTGTAATACCTAATTACTGTTAGGCCTCACCCAAACATTTTTCTGCTTTCTTTCCTAAACCATTTTGAAATGAGGTGACTCACACTGGATTTTCAGAACATTTCTTTTGACAACACTGAGATATCAAAATGAATACCTTGTTCATTGTGGCATATGCTGAAGGATTTAGAATAGTCTTCATGATAAAGCAAGCCTACATTGAACTTTCAGATCCTGCTAGGTTTTAGCTGGACAGAATTCTCCTGCATTGAGGCTTATATGGTCTCTTTTGTCTCTTCAGATGTTGTTCCAGATAAGGTAGGTGATTTTTTTTTTTTTTTAGAACCAAGGCTGTAACTACTTGGGCGTTTCCCTTGGAGTTCCTAAGGTAGCTTTAAACTTCTTTATGGTAGTCCTGCAATTGTTCTTCAAATTCAGGTGAGCTTGCTCCTCTTGAGAAACGACCCTTAATCACTTTAAAGAAGAATGACTGTTTGACTAATTCCAGTTCTGTGAATTATGTAAGTCCTGCATGTTTTCTGTTCCTCCCTGGTTTTAACATCAGTCCTGCTCATCTTAGTGAATGGGTAGTTGCCTTCTGCCACAAATAACAAGAAGACTTTTGAGGATCAGATATGTTCATATTGTTTCAGAAGAATCTTTTCTTGTGCTCTTAGCATATACTTGTACATATCACTAAAAATATAAAGTGCAAGTTGCATAACCGTATTCAGGGAAGTACTGATACGTCTTTCCAAATGTTAAATGCCAGCTGACCTGGATCTGATGTTTTTGCCTGTGTGCGCACATCAAGCTGGCTGTACTGATGTTACTGGAAGGCCAGATGTTCTGAACTTGTGGCTCAGTTTGAGCAACAAAAATTAGTGGATTAATTACAAGTAGTTAAAGACTTTTCAGTGTGTCTTCAAGCGTGTTGTAAAGCTGAATTTTTTTTCAGACTGCTTATTGTGTAGGATTTGCCATGAAAGGGAAATGGTACTTTGTGCTCCGTAAGAAATACAGCATAGGCCACTGACTGAAGAAAAAAGTTTGTATTTCCTCTTCAGCAGTTGTGGACCACCTTTTTATGGAATAGGTTTTATGGAAACATATTTTAATGTTTTAAATTGAATTTTCATACACAGACATTGACTACTAGGATCACTATATGAAATCCCTTGTCTAGCTTAGCTCATACTACGTCACTGTTCCAGCAACTTTTAAAAGCGTCTGTAGTATTACATTGTTAAACACTTTCAAAGGTTCAGAGAGGATCAGAAAGAAAACTTCTCTGTAAATGGAGACAATTATTTGAATGCCATGTAACAAAGCTGTTCCCTGGTTTGCTGTGTGTGTAATAATTAGTGTAGTTCAAGGTATCTTAGGTGCTTCTTGCCAACAGTTGGTTCAAGAGCTATGGATTTGCTAGCAGAAGTTTCAGTTATTGCACTGCTGCCAGTAGGTGTGTTCTTCTCAAGACTGCTCAAAACTTTTGTGTAAAAACTTGTTTCCTGGGGGCTGCAATATGAAGAATGTAGTGAAAACCAGTCAAGCAGGGAAAACACTTTAAAGAGAACTCACCTGCAGGGAAATAGTCAAAAGAAAAATTTGGTATAGGTGTATGTTTTAACTGGTGGCTTCACAGGACGGGTGATGGAGTTGTGCATGAGCTGTAGGAGGCAAGAAAAAACAGTTGTATCTAAGTAGCGTTCCTACTTGCAGGTGTAACTACCAAGTTACCTGCAAGTAAGTGCATGTAATAGCAACACAGGGACTTTGTCATCAGTTACTATATAATTTCAAAACATTTAAAAAGTGAATTCCCTTTTGTTGCTTTAAAGTTAGTGGCTGTTATTACATATTACAAGTGATAATATTGACTCCTAAAAGATTGAACTGAAATTTTTTTTTTCCCTGATGTATTCTCACAAATGATCATTTAACTGGAATACATTGTCTTTTAAGCCTCTAGTATTGTTTAAGAATGGGCATCCAAATCTTAAATTTAATTCTGCTACATGTCATTCTTTAAGAAAATAAAATTTTTGCAATCGAAGTCTGTGTAGCTGATTACTTACTTCCAATAAGTTTCCTGAGCTCAGTGTGTTGTGTTCCTGAAGTTGCTTGGTCACAGTAGTTTCATCTGGAGCTACTCTCTAACCCTTAGATTTCAGATACACCGTAAACTAATAGCTGTCATGTTGGCCTTGGGTTCTATTGTGTTCTCACTACTGGCATGATTTGTGAGTACAAGAAAGCAATGGGATATGGTGCCAAAATTGGAAATGTTCTTCTCAATTTCCTGGGCAGGTATGTTTGCAACTTTCTCCTGCTTTCTTGGTAACAAGATAGCGGGGAGCACTTTGAAGCAGACCTGGTACTGACCACTGGGCTCATGCCTCAGGTGTTACCATGAGCTGCTGCTACAAATGGCAAATGCCCCTTGTGGCAGATCTGTCTCCTGCAGATACCCAGCCACACCTTCCTGGGAGCACTTTGACGCTTAATCTCTGCCCCATCATTTGCATTTCCTCCTACCACTCTCCGATAAATCCTCCTTGCATTATGTATTTGCCAGGTAAGAATATTTGCATTTAGTAGAGGAGGTTGAAATGCAGACAAACTTAGTGAGAAAAAAAACTTCTTAATTTTCTTGCATAGAAGTAACAGGGTTCACCTTCCTGAGCTTAACTTGAAGGCTAACTAAATCCAGTGGTTACCTTGACCTTTTATGATCTATTTCAAGGTAAATTAATGTGTCTGCAGCCTTCCATCATCTGAGCCAAGTTCAGCTTGACATACTTGAGCTTCGTCTGTATGTTTTCGACTTGACAAAGTGACTTCGAATATTTTGGACTTATTTTGATGCACTTGAAGTCAACTGAAACATAAAGATGTAGAATAAGGATTGTTGATTCAAAACAAGCTCTCGTTTTTCTCTTATGAAGAAAGTTTTCCTTGGATGAAGTGAAGAAATATCCCATGTTTTTTTAATGGAATGGTGTCAGCTGCTGACTAGAGGAGCAGTTGTCACACACTGTAGAGAGCTGATGGAGGATTCAAGACAAATTCATTTTTGTTCATTTGTCAATAAATGAAATGGATGAACTCAGAATACAATCAACAGAGCATCTAAAAGACAAAGCAGTTGGGAAGGTAGCTTATTTTAATTTTTTTTTTCCTTAAGAATCATCCTGCTTCTGTGGTTTGGGTTCTGCCTTCCCTCCTCCCTTAGTCCCTCTGTTTTGTCATCTTCTCTTGCGTTTTCTCAGAGACATTTTTCCCAGATTAATTTGAAGAAACTGAGCAAAATGCCTAGAGAAACACTTGACATGCATCCTGCAAGCTGCTGGCTGCAGTCTTAGAACTACTTCACCCTTTAGGAGAATTTTGAGGCAGTAACAAAGTAGTACAAGTAAAGTGTTCTGCAGGTGACTATTGACAGTCTTGCAAAAAGACTGTTTGCATGTCAACTGTGAGCATATGGAGTAACAGACCATGTGATCATAGTTGCTTTTAAAAGTGAAAATCAGTTTAAGAAAGTTTAGCGGTCGCTGCCATGCGTTACACATAACAGTGAGTGATCTGGCAAGTTCTAGCAGTATTTTTTTACACCTGGCAAGACTGAGTTAGCCTCTTGCAGAAGGAAGGATTGGAAGCATGCTTGCTGTGAGCCTCGCTGCCAGAGCATTTCTATAAAGTGTATCTTGTATTGTGTTGGTAGTTTGTAAACCCATGAAGTCCAGGAGAACAAATGTTTGTAAAGACATTTAAATGTGAAGTAGGTGCTCTGAGTTTCCTTTTCTGAATGTGAATGACAGCAGAATTAACTACTCCTTATACAATGTGAATTGTGTCTATAGGTTCTAGACTAACTCTGGGGCCTAATAGTTTCCTGAATCTTAATGTTTTACACACTAGACAATTGGATCAATGACACAGATGATTTACGCTGTAATTTGGAAACACAGATTAAAGGACCAGGAATTGTCATTCCTGCAAACATTCAGGGTCACTGCTGCCTCCACCTGGCAGTACTTGGGTGGGGGAATAGGTTGAATTTTATTTAATAAACAGAAAATTACTGCTTGTCCCTGCTAACAATCTGTCTGTAACATGAGCTTTCGTGTTAACACCAAAACTGCAGTATATTGCTGTCCACTTTCAATGTAAAATAAACTGAATATTATGTGAAAAATGAGTATTGGCTTGTTTTCACTGAGTGAAAGTGTTTTGCAAATGTGGTTTAAGGCAATTGGTAGGAGCTCTGTTGGCAAGAGACATAAAACTGGGCCTTTAAAGAGGCTGTACAGGGAGTGGGGCTTTCTGACACAAGAAAAGGACTGGATGATACAGATGGTGCTGTCCTCCTCCTCCAGTTTCATTCTGTGAATGTATATTTTAGTTTCTTGTCACTTATTTAGCAAGATGAGTTCCACTACACCAGGCTCTTTTTTTTCAGTCAAAGCTGCAAAAATCCCCAATAGACTCCTCTGCTGAGGAAATGGTTATAATCGCTTTTATGTTTTTTTCAGGAATGTGTTACAGTAAGGAAAATAATTGATGCTAGTTAGTAACTCTTCATAGAGAAAGGAAACTCAATTGGTGTGTTTTTCACAACAAATTCTTCAGGAAAAAAAATCCATGATATGAAAATAATTTAAAAAATGGTGCAACAACTGGATACAAGCATGTTTGTGTAACTCCTTAAGCGTGTGCAATGCTTTCAGGACGGAACTGGGTACAACATTACATTATGCATGGGATATGGACTAATTAACAATGTGTTTTCCCTTAAAAGTAACACTTAGCAGAACTTTGAAAACTGTGCTTTTAAGTGTCATCTTCTGACTACAGTAAACACTTTTCTGTTGATGCTGAATGCAGGTGAAACTCAGGAGTATTAAAAAAAATGGTGAATTAACCTAGGAGCTCATTTGACTTTGTTTTAATTAATATACAGTAGCTGACTTAAATGTCTTGAAATTTACTTGAGTAAAATTGCAGTTGAGCACAATTTTTTTATTGATCCATACTGTGATACCTTTAAGTTTCTGTAAGGTGAGTCTTAAATTCTTACAAAATAATTCTGGTCATTCTAGAACTGACTGACTGTTGAATTTAAATCTGAGAAAACTGTGTGGGTTTTTGTTTTTTTTTTTTCTTTTTAATCATTACTGTTCAAATAATTATAGGGTTGGAGAATTTAGACTTCTGTTTGCAAAAAGTGATGAAAAGTTAATGTTTACATGTATATACATATCATGTGTACACATTGTCACAGTCGGGAAATAGTAATGACATTAGGGAAAATTAAATGTTACAGGAAGTATTGGAAATAGTCCATATGCCTTTTGTAAAATGAGCTAGTGAATTAAAAATAGCTTTTTTTTCACACTGTGTAAAGACTAGTACCACCCATGGATATTGAAAAAAGCCTTAGAGGGGGTTGCAAATAGCATTGGGGAAAGAGAAAAGAAGGAGGGAGAGTTTGTGATTCTGCCTGTCACACTATACTAACCTTCTCACGCCTCATGTTGCACTCGCCTCAAAGAGCTCGGGATGGCATCATAACAATTTCTTTGTGCAGCTTCAGCCATGGTGGATATTTTGAGGTAGCAATGAGGAAAACCGTACAAGGGCAAACCAGTGCTATTCCTGGAAGGCAGGACTCCTGACTTGCATGGGGTGGGTTGCGCATGCCATTGCCTGTCTCTCCTCTCTAGCGCTGATGTGGTGTGCTGGAGTCAGGGGCACGTGTGGTGAGCATCAAAGATGTGCTTGCCTTACTGCCTGAAATAATGTCAACGTTTGAAAACACTGCAGTGACTTTGTGCAGCCCCCATGTCTGTCAGCCTCTGCAGCTGTCTTTACAGGCTGCTTGATTTTGTGTTTTTAGTTAGCGTTGTAATTAGGACAAGCTTGATTTAGGAAAGCTTACAATGTTGAGCATAATATTTGGGTGAATGGGCTTATTGATTGATCCTGTGTGTTGCTAAGAATGTTTTTCTGACTTGGTAAGTGTATCTTAGAAGCTGTAATGTGTTTTGACTTAATGAGAATTGGAGAGGCAAATGGAGGCAAGTATTAATAAAACTAAAGCATGTTTTCTTCCTATGTTTTGTAGTAGCAGTACTGCCTGTACACATAAAAAACTTAAATTTACCTTGCAGTTCAAGAATTTGTGACCTTTGGCTTAGAGATCTATCTTCTGCTGTGTTGTCTTTGAAAGCTGAGAATTGAGGAATTGACTTGTGTATGTGTGTGTGTATTGAAATTTAAAGCTGTTTAACAGAATTGTAGCATTTTTTATTAGGCCTGGCCGTTTTTACCCATTCTATGCTTCTGTGATTAGATTTTTCACTATTTTTAAGGAAGTTGTAGCTATGAAATTACATGTGCAACTAGTGCAGTATGTAAGGAATTCCCTGGCAATGTTGCATGTGTAGTTGAATGAAAGGAATTTGAACCTAATCATTAGTACTTTATTGAATTTGCATACACATGTGCTTTTAAAAATGTGTTGAAACATAGCAAGTTCTGTTAAATTGTAGGCAGGCATCTTGTTGTGCTATGCAGAAATGGACAGGGTAGCATTCCTACCTGGAGACTTCTGTGCCAAACAAAGGGCAAACAGAAATATCTAAAACTTACATATAGTAATAAAAATCCTGCTGTATCTGTTGCTACTGCTTCTTTTCTGAATCCTCATATTCTGTTGCATGGGGTCTTTGCTGTGCAGTGTCCTGTTTGAGGGTTCAACACTGACCCTCCCCGATCTGTGCTGCCCTCTAGGCCTTGGTCTCCCTTGTTTCCGCTTTCACAGAAATATGTAATGTGATTAGTCATTCATGACAAGGATGATACAGCGATACAAATCGGAACTCTCACCCCCCTCAGAAAGGTTAGCCTTATAGGTGTTCTGTTTGAACGCTGGAATTAAAATACAAGTAAAACATGTGGCAAGAGAGTCCAGGTGTTTTGCTTGTTTGCCTTTTCTCCTTCTGTTACCTGTGTTACTGGAATCTGATTCCTGATGAGTATTAGAGATTGTTCTTTGAAGTTTCTGCTTTTTCCAAGTAAGTATCTATATGCTTCTCTGGTGATTCTGTATTTCACTGTCACTGATACAGGGGGAAATCAATCTCAATCTCTTGGACTTTGATTTGTTGAGTAACTTAGAACTGTAATTAATGACTGGTCTCTGTCCTGCTGAAAAGCAAAGCTTATTCCCAGCATTCTTAAGCACCTACAAAATCATCACAAAAAGATAGCTCTTGTTACACCCAGCTGACTTTGACATGCTTCTATATGGTGAACGTTATCAGTGCATAATAACTATCTGCTGTCACCAGTCTGAAAATATTTAGTCCTTCTGGAAAACAGATTCTAGTGATGTCTCTTGATGTGCTACCTTCGTGAAATCTGAAAGTCCCAATTTGGATAAGTTACCAAATTGTATGTCTCTCCCTTAAAAGAATCGTAAGACTTTGTAGAGCTATCTGCAGCCACTCTGTTGCTTACATTCTGCTTCATCTCTGCCCTGCATAGATACAGTTCTAAAAGCAGGAGGTTTTCATGTTTTTCTTTCATCTCTCAGCTTCTTACCCTTTATTGAAAGGTTACAAACTCTGGAGGCTGGCTACTGGATTAGGGTGAGTTTTGCCACGGCAGTGACACTGGAAAGATGACACCTTTATTTGTGAATGTAGGTGTTCTTTAAACATTTTTTCCCCTTCCTGTGTTATGAAGAATGGAAAGCTTTTTTTCTGCTGGTTTGCTTGCACCTCTGGCCATGCTGAAGCTTAAGACCATGTGAGACAACTTTTTTTTTTGTTTTTCCAAGCAGTTGCTTTATACCGCATCACTGTGGTGGCAATATTTTATGAGTCTTGGATTATAAAGTGATGGTATGCTTCTGTTTTAGCAAGAGGTTTTAAATGTACTCTCTGAGCATGAGAGAGTTCTGTTCTCAGTACCTGCTTACAGCACGGGCCTGAACCTCTCTATTACAGATGTGACTGGATTTGTTTCAACATGCATGGTGCAAATTCAAGCTGCTTTAGCCAACCACTTCAAAACAAGTGGTGCAAGTACTAATGTTTTTTTCGTTACGGATAGTGACCATCTGGTTCTCCTGTTTCCCAGCAAGACTTTGTACCAAACATCACTTTAGTGTTGACAACTGCTTCTGTCAGGTAAACTGAGTCACTTGCGCTGACCATGTGTGTGCTTGCTTTCACATCTAAGTACACAAGGTTACTTCTCTGGGGTAACCTTCTTCCAAGCCCAGTTTATTTAAGTCTAGAAACTTAATTTATGTAACATTTTCTTAGCTTGCCAAGCAAGGTTTTGGTTTAGGAGGGCTGCTGCTTTGAATTACTGGAAAGCTTCCAGAAAACTAAATTTGAACGTGCTAAACTATTAGCCACTTTAGCCTTTATTTATGATGTAGCTCACTGTAGTTTCTGACTTTCCACTATTTGTTTTTTTTTAAAAAAATCCGATGTGATCCTTTTTTCTGGTGTTCTAGGTAGTGCAGTGCTGTTTTGCACCTGAATCTTTTCAGTAGCAAGGGTGTGTCCTAGTTTGCCTGTTCATTCATACTAGTGTTTTCTTTGTGTAGCAAGACACTGGATACATCTTCTATAAGTTAGTCATCTCTATAGTATTTGGAGCTTATTAAGCGTTTGCTTCACCTAGTGAGGTGGTAACTAACCTTTTTGTAGATGAAAAATCAGATAAGTGTTGTGTTTCTTTGGCTGTTGCTTGGGATGGTGCTGATATGTTTTCTGCCACTGAGTTGTCCCTTTTCAACCTTTGTCTTCAGTTCTCTGCTGCCTCAATTGTGCCTGCTCCACAGCTACCTGCTTGCTAAAGTGCATGATTTCCATCTCTACCAGTCTGGCTTCCTTGAGGATTTCTGCCTTGCTTCAACTTCCCCGTATTTTCCTGTGGCTGAAGCATCTTTTACTTATGATTTTGCTGGCTTGAAACTAACTTAATTTGGCATCTTTAGGTACTGTTTCCATTTTGTGGTAGATCTTGGGGTCTCCTCTGGGTCTCTTGGGCTTAATCTGCTCTTTAGCAGCCTTTGTTCTTGCATTTGTAAATAAGCGCTAATGTCACATCCATGTAAGATATTCTTTTCCTGTGAACTATTGGTGACTTAATTCATGTATGAATACACAAGTATCCTTTTGATAAACACTCTGAACTTGACTGTTTAATGTTCATAGAAGCTCTTGTGAAGGAATTTTATTAGCAACTTGGTTTACTATTTTAAAATTGGGAACTAAACTATGTCTGCATGAAATTTAAAAACCAGGGTTTAGGAAGGCTGTTGAGATCTGGACATACAATATGACACATAATTTCATTTTAAAGTGTGAGAATATGTGGAAGTTTATAATAGTGGAGACCCATTAGAAGGAAGATGTAGGATATTTGTTTTGTTTTTGTTTTTGCTGTCTCCATTCCATCTTCCTTGTGCTTGTGAAATTCAATAAGGTAAAGTTTGTAAAAGTTGAAAGGCAGGTTCAAATTCTGAAAAATCTAGAAGATACTTGAGAGAACTCTGACATGCAGAGGAAACTGAAAAGATGGACGAGAACAAGTAAATGTTAATACCTTAATGTGCTCTGGCTCAAAACTGAGAAGTAAGGAAAGGAGGTTACCTCTGCAATCTTAGCAACCAAATGTCAGTGCAAGTATCAACCAGTGCATAATGACAAGAATGGGAAAGAAAAAAAATTGTTATGAGATATGACTGAGGAAGAAGAGGTGGCGGTTCAAAAACCTAATATCAGATGGAGTAATCAGAATAGATCCAGGCACTCCAATCTGAAATCTGGTGAGTTCTACTCTTGGTAGGTAGAAAGCAAAATACGTGGTAGTGGTGAGGTGATGTGGGTGCTGGAAATATGTAAGGATTTGTAGTGATTGTGGGTTTTTTCTCACTATCCCTGTTGTGATTTCAAAAGCCTTCAGAGATAATTGGTAACAAACCTCACGAAGAATGTTTCTTATAAAAGGGCCAGTACAAATTGAACAAATTTGTGAGAAGTGTTTGAGTCCTTTAAACAGCTCATGTTTTGTGAAGCATCAGAGTGGCAGTGAAGACAGCTGCAGATCCCATAAACCAGTTAAAAATTGCATGTGTGTAGAAGTGTGCAGCTTGGGCTTTGCCTGCCTAGTCCACTTGCACGTATTAGGTGTGCCTCTAATGCTGTCTTTAATTCAGTGTCCTATAAGACCTCAAACATGTATGCTAAATATTAGAACAGCTGCGTTCAAAAATAGACTCTTTCTATCCCCACAGTGTGGAACTTGATTTTCTTCTGACGCGATCACAAGACTGCCTCTGCAGTAGGGGCTTAATGCTATTTACGTCGTCATTTGACACAGCAACATCTCTCAGGGGATTTTTAAACAATGCAGCTGTTCAGAAGGGATGAAGAGATTGAGAGTGGGGAGGGGGAAAAGGAGGAGAAATAATTTCTTCTGCCATTAGGGATGTTGCGAGGAGGTGGGGGAGGGGAGGCAGCCAGCAAACCAGTGAGTTCAGTGGATTCATGATTCTGCATGAATGGACGGCAGGATCATGGGACTTGCAGCTTTCTCTTGAATGGGAAAGAGCATCATGGGAATCTGGCTGCTTCTAATCTTTTTGTGAATGATTCTTTAACATGGCACTGCTTTATGAATGGTTCTGGGGGCAAAGTGCTGTAAAACCCTTCTCAAGCTGTGTAGAGGTTCCTTAAGGAATAAGGAATGCTAGGATGGGAATCAGATGCAGCAAAACATGGCAGTGCTGCAATGTTAAGCTACTGTTGTAGTCTTTTGAAGTCTGAGAGGACATTGTACAGGTTTTAATTCAATGTAATTAATTTAGCTTGATGGAAGCAAAATTGCTTTTTATATGAAGTACTTTTAATAGTTCCTTTCTTTTTCTATTTCAAAATGTACCTAGCTACATGTATTTTTCCTGTTCTGTTAAGGATGGAGGTGACAGCATGTAAGAACAGTTTTGAAATTATTGAACTTGAAGTTGTGCTTTTCTTGCTCACCGACATGTTCCTGTTTTGATTTACATTCAAAATACTAAATATTCAAAAGTTTTTTTTGGCACTAGAGTGAGAATAAAACCAGAGATCAATAAAGAATCATTTTGTGTGGTCTGAAGCAACTCAATTACCATTTGACTTAAGTTGGAAAAAAGTGTTCTACTTGAATACTTTTGTGTACATACATTTTCAGATTTCTGCATTGATTTGATTCTGTGGAAACTCATATGAATTGTTTTCTTGCCATCATTATCCCTTACAAACAAAATGCTGAATTGTTCGAGAATTTCTTCTCACCAGGAGTAGCTTCATGTCACAAACTTCTTGTACAGGGGATGTTAAAATGCAAGCATTCCTGCTGCAGAGGGTGAAAATGTTCTTGTGTAGTGTTCTGTACTTAACAATGTTTTGCAAACTACAATAACTGATGTATTCTTAATATCTGAATGATAATTCAACTATTTCAAACTTTTAAATTATTTTTTTTCTAGAGGAGAAATACAAAATCGAAACAAAAGTCATTGTGGCAGACTTTGGAGAGAGAGAAGATATCTACAACAGAATCAAAGCAGGATTGGAAGGTCTGGAGATTGGTGTTTTAGGTTTGTATCTGATGTTTCTAAATCTTTCATAGTGGTGTTTCATCTTGACATGCCTGCTAACTTTTTCCCATGTTGAAGTGTATTGAAACCAGTTCATAAAATTTTGTTTGCCTGACTAAAGCTGTGTCACTGCATGCTCGATACGTTTCTTTAGCCTCCTGTTATGCTACATGAGATGACGCTTGCACATCTGTGTAGGTTACAGGAACTGCAATGCTTATTGAATGGTTTTGATGTGTTCTTCTTGTGACTGAATGCATGGTGACTTGACCTAAGCAAGCTCCACATACCTAGGCTCAGCTTAGCAGCAGAGACCTCTGGGAGAAGTGTTAACTTTTAGTTACAGACCTGTTAAAATGTTCTCTTTACAATATAGCACCAAGTAAGTGGCTCCTGCTTCAAAATTCCTAAGCATCTTCTGGTTGCTTTGGTAAGCTGTTGTTCTTTTGCTGGCAGCAGCACAATATGTTCAAGTATTGTTTGTGGTATTACAGGAGTGTCAGTGGTGTGGTAGTCCTGGAAAAGGCAAGGTGGTTCATCCAGTTACTTTGACCATTGTAGAACTAAGGGGATTTCAAGGTGTTTATCACAAGCTAAGAGTTTAAATATAACAGCAGTTTTCCTGAGTAATTTCTGAACAATGGGGTAAAGGCGGTTTCTTATCAGTTTTCTGGTTCTTTCCTGAGAAGCAGATATACCTCCGCATATATCCTGTGTTTCTACAGTTTCTCAATACGGGGATGAGAACCTGTGATGGTTAAACATAAGGCATGAAGTTTTTAAAGTTGCATGGCTATATATCTACTGGTATCTGATAAAGCACATCTCCCTACAAAACTCATTTTACTAAACTGAAGTGCAGTATTAGGAGCTAGAACTGTTTTTTTAAAGCATATTTCAAAATAAATTCATTTTAATTTTACAGATGATGATATAGTATGTGAGCTTTGTTGCAAATAGATGAATCTTGTTGTACGTCTGCAAATAATGCCCAAGAAAATAGTGTATATAAAAACTCAGTTAAACAATAACGTTAAAAGATAAATCCCAGAATGTTCCCTAATACTTCTGACAGATTTGAGTATGTGAAGCTCGTGACATCCACTGTTAAATTGCTATAAAAAGTCAAATCCATTGGAGTAACTGCAACTGCATAGAATGTGTTTTCTGTAAAGAGTAGTTGTGACAAAACTGTGGATGCCTTGCTTCTTTTTTTTTTCTGAAGGAAACAAGTTCCAAAGAAACTTTGAAGATTAAAATTAACATCTGGTCTAATCAGCACTGTCAAAATCAGCTTCGGGAATGTAAGGCTTGCAAGCTGCCTGTCATGTAGCAATTGTTGCAGAATAGTGCATCACTTAAATGTCTCAAAGTAGCAAACCTTTTACTGCTTGAGGTACATAGTCACTGGCAGAGGTTTTGTTGTTTCTTACACTGGTTATGGTGATGCATGAAATAATGGAAATCTGACTCTCTATAGTCTTGCTTGGGGTGAGCATCAAAGCAGTGAATGTGTTTCACATTTTCTGTAACCTTATTACAGGAAAATAGGCATGTTCCTCAAACAGAATCTTGGCATGAGTACCTTAACTAAAACATAGTTAAAACAGCAACTAAATGCTCTATAAAGTTGCTTGTTCTCTAGCTGAGTTCCTTCACTTTTTTCCTTACAGGTATTGCCAGTATAGGTTTATAGACATCTCTTTTTCTAACTAATCACTAGTAGTTTTAGTAGATCTTGTGCTGGAGAGCATCAGATTACATTATACGTACTTGGTTGTTTTTTTTTTCCCCCCCCCCCCCCCCCCCCAGATATAGCTGTATTAATAGAAACCACTTGGCAATGTAATTTTTCAGCACCCAGGATGGCCACTCCAGATAGACCATATCTTAATTTTTTTAAAATGACAATTAATTTCATGCTTTAGCACCTTGTATTTTAAGTTTTGTATCCTTTATTGCAAACTGGAATATAGCTTTTGCTGATCTGTATTTTTCATGTACGTGTGAGGGGAAATGTTGGGTTTAAATGAGAACATCCGTAAGGGATAAGTTCTCAGGTTCCAATATATCTTCTTCTTTCAGGTCATATCTGAAACGATAAGTGTGAGAAGTGTTGGTAGTGCAGCGGAGTTGCTAGTAATTCATGCTGCTTAATTTTTAACCTTATACTTAAAGACACAGGAGTCTCCACATATACTGCTCAGGATTGAGCGTCTGATTATATTGTTGCACAGATTCTAACTGAAGTACTTACAGATTGAAATCCTTGTAAACTTACTTGGAAGCTTCTTCTCACCAACATACTAAGGCTAAAAGAGTTTGCATAATGTTTTGCTGTGTGTTCAAAACAGCGTCTGTCAGTGACTTCGAACATGTGCTAGCTACAGCAATATGCTAAACAAGCAGAGGTGGGAAATCTTTCTTTTGCTGTTTTAAAATCCCTGTGATTCTCCAAAGGAGACTGAGCTGTACAGTATACCTCTTATACAGATGTCTCTAGGTAAAATATGCCTGTGCAAACTGAAAACAATTTTTTTTTTTTAGTATTCTGTTCCATACTGCTGCAAAGTATGATCTGGTAGAAAATGATTGCTGGAAGTGGAAGTATACAAATCTGGGACCTAGTGTTGAAGTAGAGGGTGTGCATTTTATGTGACTGTCTCTAGCTCAGATCACATAAATATTTGAAATTTGGGCAGAGTAACCAAGGTTTGTCCCCAAACCATGCCACAATCCTTTCCAGGGAGATGGATTGAAAAATAGATTATTTTAGGATGAAAAGAAGGAAAAAATCTGGATCCATTTGGCAATAGCATGATTGGACCTTCTTCCTGTTAAAAAACTTTTATCTCTTTCTAAATATAGCAAATGCCTGCTGGGAATTTGCCAACTCCGTGTTCTCCTCAATTCCTGTATTTTTAAGCGTTACCTAAAAGTTAAAAAATTTGAAACACACAGCAAAAGTAATGAAGTAAGGGTTTCCATAACTACACAAAGATCTGGACTTTAGAGCTGTCATTCGAGGGAATCTCTGAATGAAGTCTGTGCACTTTGCCAGAATCTTTCCTGCGCGTTTCCTGCGTGTCCTGCATCTGTGTTGATGCTCATATATCTTTCAGGTTGGATGTTAAAATGGTGGCTTTTGGCATAAGTGTAAGAGCTAGTTTTTGATGGGTTTTTTTAAGGCATTAGTGCCTTGAGAGGGTGCGATACCCCCGTAGACTCGTAGAGCACACAGAGTACTTGGGGATTCTCTGGAGTGTAAGACGCTATATAAATATAAAATGTTGCCACAGCAACCAAATGTCACACGATTCACTTGCGTAAGATGAACAACAGATCCTTAGGAAACGGAGATCCCATTTGCTTGCTTTTTTTGTCTCCATGAGCATACACTTCGTTGAGTTGCAGGCAACGGAGGATGCAGGGCAGCGCTGTTTTGTGATGCTATTAGGAGTTTTCTGCTGCTTGTGCTGGGATTTGAGAATGGCTGACAGGATAAAACCTTGCCGGTCTGAAGTGCAATAAAAAAAAACAAACGAAAAACCCTTTAATTAATCCATTGCCGTGGTTAATTGTAGGTGCAGGGAGGATTTCGTGGGGGATGCTTCCCCCTGCCGGCCGCGTCCCGCAGCGCACCCGGAGCTGCGCTCTGGATTCGATTAGAATCATAGAACCACCAGATTGGAAGAGACCCACCGGATCATCGAGTCCAACCATTCCTATCAAACACTAAA
>WAAB01010868.1:0-21502 GCA_013389865.1 Piaya cayana | reverse complement strand
CTGGGTGGCCTGTAACAGACAGGAGAAGAACAGAAAAAGGAGGAAAACTAGATCCACCTCTGTCAGATTTGATACTAAAATTCACACATTCATTAAAAAACCCCTCAGGATATGGTACTGTGTAAGTGATGTTTATTCTATACACATTCAAATGCATACACTTATACATTTATATACACATGTGTACATATACATAGATGTTGAATTCATGTCTTTCTAGTTCCTGGTTTATATTGTTTTTGGAAAACAACCTAATTCTAGGATATTATTGTCTTATTATAATTTGGAAAGGGTCATAGATTTCATATCCTACTGCCAATATAAGAAAAGCCTAATGATAAGAATATGTGTTGGGACTGCAAGAAAAAAAGGTGGCACCTGGACCCTATCAAAATGGAATGCATCTTATACTAAACAGTCTGATGAAGAAACATGAAAGAAAACTGTTTACATATTTATAAAGAGCATGTTGTAGAATATTCTTTTAAAATATGGTATATTCACAAAAAGAGTATAGAGATGACTGAAATTAACATTAAAAAATTATTCTAATCTTAACAGTAAAATACAAAAAGAAAAGGGAAGGAAAACTCAAAAGAGGATAAGGTACAATTAAAGAATATTTAAGAAACAATGACTTTTGAATAAAAAGTTTTATGTTTTGTAATTTACTTAATAAATTATGACAGAAATCTACATAAAGAAGATATGCTTCACATATTACAACAGAAAGTTACCTGAGAAATCTATATGCAATATATTTGATGTGTCTACTTAATTAAATTCCTATAAGTGGTGGACACCTCCCCCCAAACCACCAAACAATTTTAACAACTTTAAAGTGAAACAGGTTGTTAATGAAATTCAAACAATAAAGATATGATAGACTGCAGGTAAAAGGAAAACGCCAGTTCCTCTGCATTTTAATCAGTGAGATCACAGTTTTGATGAACATACCAAGGGGATTGTTTTGTGCTGTTTCCACACTGAGTGGAATGAAAAAATATGTGCAGTTTTATTTGAACATTTAGTGACTGTTGATGCATCCTTTGGGATTAACATTGGAACAATGGGGATGATGATACTTATCCAGCTAGGGAAGTGCTATAATATAATTGGAAAAAAGATGGATATCAAATTGCACAATATTAACAGAAGTTATTAATATCATAAAATAAATATTCCTTAATTATTATTTGAAATCCATTCTAATGTTATACAGTCAGTTATCTGTATGCTTACATAACAACAAAAAAAGGTAGAAAATACAGTTAAAAAAAAGGTAGAGAATATAGGTAAAAAAATTATCATAATTCTGCCATTCATTGCTGAATATCCTAGTTCATGCACCCAAAGAGCTTTGGATTCTCACATCTACGGAAAAAGCTCACTCTAGTGCCCCACATCCTAATATGGGTATGAAATGCAGGGATTTGGTTGAAACATTAGTTTTTTTAAATAGAAAAAAATAATAAATGCTTACATGATATTTTTCAATAAAGAAGGAGTGTATTGTTATTTAATGAGAAAAATTCCATTAAGTTTCACGAGGACTGCTTGCCATAAGAATTCTTGAAAATACATTAAACCACTATTTGCAAAGAAAATAAAAGATTTGTTATTGAAAATATTCACATGAGAAAAAAATAAAATTCAGATTTATGATCTGGAATTAGCAATTATACTCAATAAAGTATTGAACACTTTAGTTGGCCAGTGTGATGTTACTAAATAATAATAATGAAAAGAACATATTTGAAAAATTGAAATATAGATCATTCAAATGGGGTAAAGAACCATACTAGTGACAGCTCTAGCATGGGGAAGGACATTAGGAAGAGCCTAAACAAGTGTAATACAGCGGCTTTATTCTCTGAAAGTGAGGAAGTGTTTTGAACATGACAGTTGTTTTTAATGCATAGCACTGCAAGGAACACTACTGAAACAGTTACTCCATGTACATACTTTAAAATGTCATGCAAACATGGGAGAGAAAACAGAAAGAGGAAATATGTACAAGAATAGTATTAAACCTCCTTTACACTAAGATGGCTTGGGGAACCTCATGAACTTCTGTTAGTTTTTTAATCTCTATGGAATGCATAACGAAAAGGTCACCTCACTCATCATCAGTGTGGTTCTGGCTTATTTTTAACAATTTAGGGAGTGTTCTAAATTAATCCCACCTAATGGCTTTGGCATGCAGTCAAGCAAATCACAGATGGAATTGCAGGAGAAAGATCTGAAATGTAAAACTTTAAGAGGAAAGCTATGCCTGAGAGTAGAAAAATTATTGCAAGTTTGAACTCCGTGTAACTCAGTGAAAGGTTTTACTTGTGTCAATATAATGAGAATTATTATACTGCCCTTGCCTTGAAAACATATTGTAACACTAAATTACAATCCCAAAGAAATGTGTAGCAGATTATAGAAAACTGTTAACCTGAAGATAATAGGTTTCAACTTCTGTTTTGTGTTTTTACTTAAGGTTCTTGAAGGCCTTAGATATATGAACAGTTGCAGGCATTATAGGAGTACAAGCTATTGGATAACCAATTTTTAACTACTAATACTGGTTTTTGACCAAGGTTTAAGAGTTAACACACTTTTTAATGGATTAAATATTTTATTGTACTCCGAAGAAAGAAAAAGAAGAGATTCAATGTAAAGTCAAAAGACCACCACCATTAAAGCAATGGTGAAGATCAATAGTGAAATATGATTTTCAATGATTTTTAGATGAAGAAAGAGATGTTCAGATGTGTGTCATTTGTGGCATGGAGATCAAGCCACATACATCTATAATGGTGACAAATACAAATATGTTTGCTATTTAAATTCAGCAAACATCTACAAGATGCTAAGTAAAATTCAGTTTTGATTGTAGTCCTAGAAAGCTAAACCTTAGGCAAAAGAAACAAAGTTCTCAAGTTTGCAATGTGTTCTGTAAAATGTTACAAATTACCAGAAGATCACAATCTTGTTCATATGTCTCATTTGAAAGATGGCCTCTCCAGCTTGTTTACTGGTTGGGAGAGAAGTATACCACTAACTGAATCACCCACACAACTGAGAAGGATGAAGGAATGGAAAAAACAAGAGAAGTTGATGTGCAAATGCTGCAGTGGCTACCTAGGCAGAAGAAATAAAATTCCTATGATTTCCAATACATTTCTGCTGACTTTCTGAACAAACTCCAACAGGTGAGTTCCATTTTAGTAACTCAGTTGCTGTTACAACTCGGTAGAAAATCTGAATTTATAAGGGATTCCTATAGTCTTACTTTTGATTTGTTTCCTTATGCTATAAAAAAATAGAATTACAATCTTCAAGGAAGATTGGGTTAAAAGGTTTTTTCTATATGCTTGAATTTTTTTAAAAAATGCTGTTTTTTCTACTTAAAATTGCATGATACATTTTGAGTATTAAAAAATGAAGGAAAACAGATTACTTTGGTATTTTTGAATTAGCAATTTGGTTTCATAAAAGGAGTATACTGAATGACTACTTTTAAGATGTTTTAAGCAGATGGGTAATCACTATGGTAACAAAAGATGATAAACAGGATAATCAATTAAAATCCATCTTATCCACTTATACCTCCCCAATCTACAACTATTTATGCTTAAAATGACATGGTACTTTAAAATTGTATATATGAAAAGAAATGTAAATTATTGTAATAATTTTGGAGGTTCAGATAAGAATATAATTATAAAAGTAGAAAAATATTTAATGTAGGAACCACCTATTGATCAAAACCATTTTCTAAAAACCAAGTAAGAAATGATGTTAAATTTTCTATTTTATATACATCTATATACGTGAATATATAATGTTTATGTATATACATATTGTCCCAATTGGCTGAAAATCTTTTTGAAGTTATACTGGTCGGATTTGATCAAATTGATGTTAATAGTACTATTTCTTTGAAAAACCACACCCTTTATTGTGGGACTAGAGTAAATAGACATAATTGAAACCCCTTTCTCTTATTGTCTTTAGATGGATTAATTTAATAAGGTGATTTATAATTATATAGCATTCTCTGCACTTCTTCCAAATAAATCAAAATATAATGTGAAGAGAGGACATTTATCATTTCCCTGGAGGGAATTTTACTCTTTAAGTTTCTTTCAGGCATAAATTTCAAGAATGGAGAAACATAACTTCTGGATGCTCAGCTTCATACCAACATGCATGCACATACACATCTTTCTGAGTCAGTGAGAATTCATGTTACTTCTTGCATTATCTACTTCACTGTGATTGCTTAGCAAAATATTGCTATTCCAAACTGTGTATTTTTGCTTTACTAGTCTAGTTAAAAGCATCACTTAACAGTAAATGAACCTATCTACTGGGAAAGCTTAGAAAAATGAAGCTAGAACTGTTACAGCTCATTCACCTCAAAGGAATATCTTCTTATAGGTTAGGAGCAAGTGATTTAATTCCTATGAATTGTTATCCTAAATACTATTGGTGGATTAGAAATCCATTAGAGAGATCACATGGATTTGGAAATGTTACTGAAGCAAA
Source organism: Piaya cayana (assembly GCA_013389865.1). Classification (NCBI taxonomy): domain Eukaryota; kingdom Metazoa; phylum Chordata; class Aves; order Cuculiformes; family Coccyzidae; genus Piaya; species Piaya cayana. The sequence continues at coordinate 16,960 of WAAB01010868.1, read as the reverse complement.
ACAACTTGGGTCAGATTATTCTCCATTTACTCAGATATGACAGTCTTTTTTCCTCTCTTGGGAACTCCTTCAGAGAAACTGTCAGATCTACTGGAAGACGTAGTATTATTTGACAGTAAACAGTGAATGATTTTTGAGGAATTAGCAGTAACCATGTGGGCACTTCACTGATAGCTGCTATTACTGTCTGAGTAAAGAGAAGAAAAAATACATACACATAAAAGAGCTTTCACTTCTTCCTTTTCTCAAGTATTTTCTTATTGCTGTCTGAGACAGTGTTTTTGCAGTCACGTTGGAAAGTTGCAGACACCCTGACTCAAGTCATGTGCCTCTTGCTTCCTGGAGTATCTCATTCTTGGTCTGTTCATGAAGCAACTTTTCAAAGAAACTGTCTCCTAGGCATTTTGTGGAAGCTTCATTTCTCTTTGTACTACTTCTGCTATTTTGGGGATTCTACTTTATCTCTAACCACAACAAAATACATTCTAGAATTTATAAGCCTACCACCACCTCTACCACCCAACAAAACAAAAAAAACCTATACAAACAAAAAAAGTCACCAAATCAAGATAACATCTCTTCGTCTATGTAATTTCAAGCTCCTCAGAGCTGGCTGTACAAGACTTCCAAGTGTGCTCCTAAACTCCTGGCTTCAAGACAGCTTGATATTTTTGTTAGGCTACAAAATTGCCAAAACCTGCTGAAAAGGAACTCCGTTAGACAGAATAGACTTGCAAAGCAGAGAATGAATCATGTTCCTCATGACTGGTTGTTTATTATATCTATGTCTCCTGTCCTTTTTCTCTCTCAGTGAATATTTCATCACTCAGTACTGAGTGTTATGTTCCTAGCATGCAAAAATTCCAGTCTTGAAAATTACGTGAAATAGCTCTGAAGGGCTAATGAATACAACAACCTAAACAGCACCTAAACTTGGAGTTTTTTGACACGTTTCATTTTCAGGACGTTTGATAAACTTCATATTTTAACATGCATAAGTTGATCTTAAGTCTTCTTCAATCCTTTAACTACAATAACACAAACTAGACAAAACTTACAATTCTGCAGCACCAATCATATAGCATTTTAGTGTAACACTTGCTTTTAGGAAAGTGTTTGATATAATGAAATTCATTAGAACTTCTACTAGCTGTATAGTTCTATTATACTGCTCTAAATAAGACTCCTTTCCATTTCTATCTTTTCAAATTACATGTCTATTTCCCATAATCTAGAATTTCTTAATTGTAGCATTTCACAATAACTTTAATTAATTTAGCTTATAATTCCACCAATACTTAAATACTACTATGAAATTATATTTTCCAAATCAATACTGCCTGTCCCACATTCATATAATTAGTGAATTTAACAATCATGCTTCTCAGTTTCACAGAACCAGATCCAAAATTTGCCCTGCTAAACTTTATAGGTAAACTTAAAAAAACAGTGTACTTCCACTGTATTGGATTCAGAGCACAAGAGATGACACTGAACAGTGAAATACCTCTCATTTTTATCAGTAGTGTGTCCCTGGCCTGTGTACCTCAGCTTCTCCCACATCAGTGTTGTTGTTTGGAAATACGCTGCAATGAAAGAATAAAAAAAAATCATTTAAGTCTGTGGATATGATCAGAAGATCAAACTGGAAATCATTGTGTTTTCTTAGTAGTACTGAGTTTATACTGTAACATTTTGGTAGCAGGGGTAGTGGTGAGCTCTGGGGTTAGTTTCTGTGAGGAGACATTGGGAGATGTCCCCATGTTGGCCATTGCCTGTTCTAGCTAGCCTCAAAAACAGGCCTGCTTCTGCCCAAAGCTGAACTCATCAGTGATGCTGGTGGTGTCCCTGTGATAACTCATTTAACAAAGGATAAAACACAGCACACAATGTCTGTGAAGCAGGTGAAAAGTGTGAAATAAACAGCCCTGCAGACACTGAGACTCTATGAAGAAGGAGAGGGAAGAGATAATCTGGATGTGTGGAAGCAGAGATTTCCTTGCAGTTTGTGGAGAAGACACTAGCGAAGCAGGTAGTCCCCTTACAGCCTATAGAGAACTGTGCTGGAACAGATAGTCACACTGGATAGCATGTATTGGAGGATCTCACACCACAGCAGGTGGACATACCCTGAAGGAAGCAGCAGCCCATGGAAATCCCATACAGGAGAATGCTCCAGGTAGGATTTGTGTTCTGTTGGGAGGAGCCCATGTAGGTGCAAGTTTTCTGGCAGGAACTGAGGCCTGATTGTGGACCATACTGTTCCTGAGGACTATACTTCACATAAAATAACTGCTGGAGCACTTCTAGAAGGACTGCAGTCCGTGGGAATGACACCACACTGGTATGGGGTAAAAGTGTGAAGAGGAAGGACTGGAGAACTGAAGTGCTGTGAGATGACCGAGATACTCATTCCCTGCTGATCATCCCCAAGACAGGATAGGAGAAGGAGGCAGAAGGGTTTGGAGTGAAGAAGTGAGTTTGAGCCTGGGAAGGTTGTGGAAGATAGGGGAAGGTGGTTTTAGTTTAGTCTTAATTTCTGTATGTCCCGCTGTCATATTAATTTTATGTTTATCTTCACCAAACTGAATCTGTTTAGCCCAGAATGATAGCTGGTGAGAGGTCTCCCTTGCTTTATCTCAACCTGTGAGGTTTTCATCTTATTTTCTCTTCTTCTCTTGCTGAGGACGGGAAATGTGAGAGCAACTCAGTGGGTACCTGCTGACCAGTCATGGTTAAGTCACTGTCCTAGTATTTTCAAAGACAGCTGAAAAGAAGATCAACAGCTGAAAACAAGCATAGTAAGATGAAAACTCTTCCTTGTATCCTGATACTTAAGTAATTTGTGATGAAATTTAAACAATATATCCACAGCAATGTTCAATCTAAGATGACTTAACCATAAGCAGTTTGCATCTTCATAAAATTTCTAAAAAGCCAATGCATTTATGTTTTTGTATTAAGTGTGTTTCACTTTATATACACTGTGAATTATCTGGTATTTAAGGTGAAATTTAACTTTCATAAGAGGATATTGAATGGTATTTATCATAGGTGATGCACAGAGTGGCTTGAGTAAATTTCTTTTTTTTTCCAGTGTACCAGATATTAACCTAAAGTCTATATTTAGTATACTTTGTATAATAATCCAATACCTCCCCAAACCTACATCCCTTGATCTAGTAATTTCTCACTATAGTTCCTTCCTCACCATAACGTAATTGAACTAGAACAATGCATTTTTCTCTGATAAACCGCTATTTCAGCTGCAACACTATCAGATGGAATCTGTCACTCTCAGACACAATCTCACTGTGAACTTCAAAGCTATTGAGTCAGACAGATACCTTGCAATCCAGATTTAATAAGTAGTACTGGAGAGTCTGCTCTGCTCTTATCTGTTCTTATGTTTTCCCTGGCTGATCTTGCTCACATCACAAAAAGTTGCTCAGTACCTTTTATTTTTAAACTTCCATTCCTCTTGGGAACTTATTTAGTGGCTCTACTTGAGCTTTTTTTCAGTGTTCTTAGCTTTAATGTGTTCATTTACTTGCTTGTTTTGTTTAGGCTGCTGATAATGTATGAATATATGTATGTGTATATACGTATATACGTATATACGTATATACGTATGTATGTATGTATGTATGTATGTATGTATGTATGTATGTATGTATCTATCTATCTATCTATCTATCTATCTATCTATCTATCTATTTCTTTTCAATGTACTGACCATGCATTTAGACATCAGATTATTCAGCAACTTGCAGGATATGGAACAGGCAATATTGAAAAGAGAAAATATTAGGCGTAAAACAGAAGAAAAAAGTGCAAATATTGTACCCAAGGACTAATCTCATACTCACTCTCCAAAGTTTTAGTTACCAGCAATAATTTACTTCTAGAATTAATTCCATTTGTCTTTATTTCTTTTTTTTTTTTCAAACTTCAACATTGTGAATGTAATGTGGTGGCAAATTTTAAATTGCTTTACTGATTGGTCACTGATCACTCCAATAATCAGATTTCAATAATTGATTCCACTAAGATATATCAGACTACTTTTGATTCTGTCAACTCATTTATATTCCATAGGTTTCAGGTTCTTTTCTTTCCCAAAGTAGGCTGTTAATCTAACCAGTCTTCCTGCTGTTTGCTTGTTATGTTGTGACGACCAGTATGTGCTGATTTGCTTATATATAAATAGTTAAAGTCAAATAAATGTGTTAAAAATAACAGATTACTGAAATAAATGTATTCCCAAATTTGACAAATATTTATTGGTCCCACTGAATAAAAAAATATTTTAAATTTAAGTATTCTGATAGTTACAAAATAATACAGCACCTTTACTATGAATTTTTCAGATCTTCTCTGGATAGAGTATTATATTGTTTGCTTTTAATACATGCCAGTATTCCTGCATGGATATGATCCTTGATCCAACGGGGCTCCTTCAGACACGTTCCTTCTTCTACAGTCCATTCCAGTTTGAGACAAACCCCTGGATGTTTCCAATGTCTTATACAGCAACAGGTTTTTTTAATATATTCACGACACATCCCATTACCCCAAGTAAATAATTTGCAGCACTCACTACCACGTGTTTGGATTTGAATCATGAATTTCATCAGGGAATTTCAGCTAAACAAAATTAATGCCATAAACCGTCTTGTGCATAACAACATCTTCCAATATCTTCATAGCCCTGCTCCTCTTTATATGTCTCATTTCTGCTGGACAATTTTACACTTTTCCTTTCACATAATTTAAAAAAAATATGCTGGTATAAGGACTGAACACATTTGCAAAATTTTAATGTGCCAAATAAGTATTAATTACAACTATTGGGTGTAATGAGGAAAGCCTGCCATTTTTCTTGTTATTCTTTCCTTTTAATGAATAATTAGGTTTACCGAGCCTTAGCTGACTTCAAAGATAAGGCATGCAAAGCCCTCAGTGTTTCTACAGTTTCTGTTATTTTAGTTTATTCATCTTGGAATCTTTATTTTTGGGAAAGTGGGGCTGGGAGAAGACATGCAGAATTATTGAGAGTGAAGGATGGCCAGAGTGTGTCAACTTCTCTGCACTTACTGGATAACTATCTCCCTGGCATCCTTTTGAATATTAATTTTTCTTAAAACTTTTTTCTTGGTAGCAATATTTGTGTAGTTCACTCCTGAACTGTGCCTTACCATTTTGATCTTTCAAACAGAAAAACAATTAGATGACATTGCCCATTCGTCATTTGTTTGCTAGGTTGAAATTCATTCCAAGATTCACTCATGACTAAGTTCTTATGTAGGCTTTATTCTTGGTTGGCTTGAGTCTTTTCCTACAAAACTCTACTTTCTACTTCTACAGTAATTTCCTCTGTTTGTTTTTGGGTTTTTTTTTGGGGGGGGGGTTAAAGTAAAGCCCAACATAAAGTATGAACATCCATGGGATACTACTTCATACCAAACACACAGAATAATGCCTCCTCTGTAGTTGATCTCGTTCAACCTGAGTTGCACTAACAGTACTGCTGCTGTGCTGAGTGTGTGAATAAAGTGACTCTGCAGTATATTTCTTCATCTATAAGAAAAACCAGCATGATGTTTACTTCAAGATATTTGGCTTGTCCCCCTACATTTACACTCCTGTGTACCATTCTTCCCACTATCCNTGCTAATATTTTAATTAATTATTATTTATTATTATTGGGTCTGTAACATGTGATTTCTGGGTAATTTCTTTTCTAGTTTCACTCCTCATTATGGATATTAAAAATTTATAAAGAGCCTTATAGGGATGTCATGATAGAAAGTCAATATTTCTGATTATTTGATACCCTGAAAGAAGGCATTTCTTTAGAATTTTTATCCACTAGCATCATCAGAATTATCATGCCTAACATTATAGCCTGAACAGGAAAGTGATATTAATATAAATATCTTTTGAAATAATAAAATCTATTGTAAACTATCTGTGAACATTTCAAAGTTATAATCCATTTGGTAACAAACTAAATTTTAAGCATGAATATTTTAATATGTAAAGAATTTAATAAATTATGGGAAATAATGCTTCAAAATTTCTTCCTAAAGAGAATGGATGGAAGACATTTAGGAAACAACAAAATTTACAATAGAGAAGTATTAGAGATATGGTTCAACATGAGTATTATTAAATCATTGGCCCAAAACCTGGCCCCAAATCTAGTGGCATAAATCAACTAAGCATTTTTAGCTTAGATTTTGCTTCCTCAAGAGAAGAATTTGCAGTTTACTCTAACTTTTCTTAGCATATAGGTTGTGTCTAACTATTTCCAGACTAGAGGTTGTAGCCAAAAAGTTTAGAACACATGTATATGAGTGACTGGCATGTACTACCTGACCTGTGCCATCTCTTAAAGATCACAGTAGGTTAGGTTCTGTTTAAAGGACAATGTAATCATCAGATACATTCCACATTGGTTCATTAAGGGAAATTTCTGTTTAACTAATTTGATATCTTTCTATGATAAGGCCATGTGCTAATATGTGAAGGGAAGGTAATGCATATAGTCTTTCTGGATTTTAGTAAGGCTTCTCATATCCTCCCNTGCTGCTGTGCTGAGTGTGTGAATAAAGTGACTCTGCAGTATATTTCTTCATCTATAAGAAAAACCAGCATGATGTTTACTTCAAGATATTTGGCTTGTCCCCCTACATTTACACTCCTGTGTACCATTCTTCCCACTATCCGATTTTTCTGCTTTTTTTTTTTTTGCTTTATTACTGCAACTTTTCTTAAACCAAAGCAGCATACTCTTTATCATCAAATTCAAGGACTTATGAAAGTCAGATATACAGAGTGCTGAAGTAAGCAAATGATTCTCATCCCAGAAGACTTGAACGACTGCAAGAGATTTCTGATACCTTAAGAGTCTTACTTTTCAAGGAGTGTAGGATTATTTCCTAATACTAAGTATATAAATGTGCTAATATTTTAATTAATTATTATTTATTATTATTGGGTCTGTAACATGTGATTTCTGGGTAATTTCTTTTCTAGTTTCACTCCTCATTATGGATATTAAAAATTTATAAAGAGCCTTATAGGGATGTCATGATAGAAAGTCAATATTTCTGATTATTTGATACCCTGAAAGAAGGCATTTCTTTAGAATTTTTATCCACTAGCATCATCAGAATTATCATGCCTAACATTATAGCCTGAACAGGAAAGTGATATTAATATAAATATCTTTTGAAATAATAAAATCTATTGTAAACTATCTGTGAACATTTCAAAGTTATAATCCATTTGGTAACAAACTAAATTTTAAGCATGAATATTTTAATATGTAAAGAATTTAATAAATTATGGGAAATAATGCTTCAAAATTTCTTCCTAAAGAGAATGGATGGAAGACATTTAGGAAACAACAAAATTTACAATAGAGAAGTATTAGAGATATGGTTCAACATGAGTATTATTAAATCATTGGCCCAAAACCTGGCCCCAAATCTAGTGGCATAAATCAACTAAGCATTTTTAGCTTAGATTTTGCTTCCTCAAGAGAAGAATTTGCAGTTTACTCTAACTTTTCTTAGCATATAGGTTGTGTCTAACTATTTCCAGACTAGAGGTTGTAGCCAAAAAGTTTAGAACACATGTATATGAGTGACTGGCATGTACTACCTGACCTGTGCCATCTCTTAAAGATCACAGTAGGTTAGGTTCTGTTTAAAGGACAATGTAATCATCAGATACATTCCACATTGGTTCATTAAGGGAAATTTCTGTTTAACTAATTTGATATCTTTCTATGATAAGGCCATGTGCTAATATGTGAAGGGAAGGTAATGCATATAGTCTTTCTGGATTTTAGTAAGGCTTCTCATATCCTCCCTCAGAGCATCCTTCAGGTAATCCTGTTCCAGCTGTGAAAAAAACTGATGGAATAGCAGTGCTCAAGGGTTATAATGAATGAAGCTGAATCTGGCCAGAAGCCAGTCACTAGCAGAATTCCTCAGGGCTCAGCTCTAGGGCTAGTTCTGTTTGATATATTTATCAGTAATCTGCATGCAGGACCTGAATGCTGCATTAGCAAGTTTGTTGACCATACTTAAGTAAGAGGTGCTGTTGACTCTTGAGGAACAAGAAACCTCATAGAAGAATCCAGGTAGATTAGACCATTGGACAATAAGAAATGGTATGAAATTAAACAGGAATGAATGGTGGATTCTGCACACTGGATAGATTAATACTGGACAGAATTCTAAACTGAGAGACAACGGGTTGGAGAACAACTCTGCAGAAAAGGATTGGGATGGGGTGTAGGGGGGCAGTGCTGATTGACAGCAGGCTCAGTATGAGTGAGCAGTGTGGCCTGGAAGCCAAGAGGGTGAATGATATGCTGGATTGCATCAAACACAGTATAGCCAGTTGGTTAAAAGAAGAGGTTATCCCACAATGTTCTGTATTGGTGTGACTTTACCTTGAGTATCACATGCAGTTCTGGGCCCCACAATTAAAGAAGGATGTGAAGGTCCTTGAATGTGTTCAGAGGAAGGTAACAAAGCTGGTGAAAGAGCTGGAAGACATGTCTTATGAAGAGCAGCTAAGGACTTCAGGCTTGACTAGTTTGGAGAAAAGGATACTGAGGTGACCTCATTGTTTTCTACAGCTTAGTGAGGAGAGGTGAAAAGGGAGGTGCTGACCTCTCTGGGGTCTTATGATAGGATGCATGGGCATGATTCAAAGCTGTGCCAAGGGGGGCTTAGGGTAGCCATTAGAAAGTATTTCTTTATCTAGGAAATGCCAAACCCTAGGACCGCCTTCCCAGATATATTGATGCCCCATGCATGTCAGTGTTTAAGAGATGTTTGGACAATGCTCTTAATAATATGGCTTAGCTTTTGGTCAGCCCTGAGATGGTAAGGCAGTTGGACTTAAAGATCATTTAGACCTGGAACTATTCTATTCTATTCTATTCTGTTCCGTTCTGTTCCGTTCCGTCCTGTCCCATCCCGTCCCACAGAATCACAGAATCACAGTCCCATCCCATCCCATCCCATCCCATCCTATCCTATCCTATCCCATCCTATCCCATCCCATCCCATTCCATCCCATCCCATCCTATCCTAAACTCAATCCAGTCAAAACAAGGACTATGACCCCTCAGCAGAGCAGCCTGTCTGAAAAATATTTCAATGGGAATTAGGTATGAGCAAGGTCTCAGATGTCCAATTCTACTTTAAGATTTTTATGCTGTTAATCCAGAAATATTGTGACAGAATATTGATAGAACAATTCTAGCACTTCTCCCCAAAACACATGGAAGTTTATTGTGTTCTTATATTCTTTGTAGAGAAGACTTGTCAATGAAGGTATATTCAAGAGTTCTGTTTGTTTATCTGAATGACTAGTAACCAAATCAGAAGTCCAGACTTCTGAGAAGCCAGAAGACTCCTAGTTCATGTCCTTCTGTTTCAGGAGTGGTGCAGCTCATATTAAAGCTGGCATGGTTTGGTGTTGTGCAACATACAAAAGTGACAAAGACTTTGGGTAGAGGAAGATGAGCAACAATTAAATACTTCCAATATTAATTTATTGGGTTTTGTTTTGTTTTAAAAGTAGAGGTGAAATAAAAGGTGAGTGGTACAGAAAAACACTATTTAATGTCTCCCTGTAGCTTGCATGGTTTGGGTAGCCCATGTTTTTAACTCTAGAAAGGATAATTTTTTCCTCCTTCTCCATGCAAGAGCAACAGTACAGCAGTAAAATGTCAGTTTAAACTTAGCTAGACCTTAGCTTAAATTCTATAAAGCCTGCTCACACTGCTGCAGGGAGGGTAATTTTTAGCATGATAAATGACAGTCAGGAAATCCAGTAGCAGTGAAGCATTTGTGGAAAAAAAAATCTCTGAAAATTATAATAAATTTGCTGCACACACAGAATTGTCTTTAGTGCATACTTTAGAGCATCTGAAAACTCTAGGACTGCAAGTGTCAGGAGAACATCATCTAGGTTCAGTTAAAACAAGGGTAGATGGTAAAATATGTATAAAGTTGTACGTGCTGTTACACATGTGAAAGCTCTTGGCTGGCAGAAGGATGCAAGGTGCTTTGCAAAAATGACATGCACATGGTCTGTTGGGTAATATGGGTCAGATAACTCTCTTGGTTTATTGAGTATTCCAGTGCACTTTGGTTCTGAGGACAGATAGAGACATGTTAAACTTGCCAGATATAAGGCACAGCTAGGACTGTAATGAGAGCTGGGAGCCAAAGTGCATGTGAAAGTGAGAGAGCATTTATCTTTTGGGAGGAAAAGAAAGTAAGCAAAAGATAAAAAGAGAAAAGCCAGATACTCACAGAAAATAACAGATAAGTGTACACTGCTATAGAGGAAACATAGCAAGGTAAGTCTGTGAATTATTACAGAACAACTGCTTTATTTTCTGGACTAACAAGCAGACTGATGTCTTCCTCACACCCACAGAGACATGTAAGGGTGTCCAAGTTCATATTCACCCCCCACTCACTCATACAGCATACAGAGTAGGGGATTTATCTAAGTGTTCTGCACTGCTGGCTTTTGAGCATATCATAGGCTTTTGAATCCTGTGAATATCCAAAATTTTGGAATTATTCCTGCGTGTAAGCTAGAGACTGACACTGTCAAGGTACATAATTGTCTAGCACAATATCCTGTGGTCCAAAAGCTTTGCATCGTGTTTTACTCAGGTCAAGATTCTAAGGCTCTCCAACAGTTTAAACAGCAATGTTGAAGATAGTTTTCTGTCTCAGAATGTAGGATGGGCATTTCTAACAAACAGATATTGTACAAATCCTTAAAACAAGTAATTCCTTACTGAGTGTAAGAAAAACTAGTACCTAGGCAATACTAGCTCAACTAAACACTTTTTCTGACTCAGTTTCCTTATGAAGATGAAAAGCCTTTGGGGTTCATGAGTGGATTTTATAAGTAGCTAAAGTTTCTCCAATATAGGCTGTTTCTCTCTGGAATTTTGCAAAATGTTCCAGCTCAGCTTGAGCTGATTATTTTTTACAATACTTCTTTTTTATGCCATGATAACAAAGCCAATCTTTTTACACAAGACATATATTTTTGCTGGCTTCCTTGTTGGAGCCAGTCCCTTTGGTTTTAAAATACACAATGCATATCTTCATTGTACGTTGTCCTGTGGCTAACTGGCATTTTTCTACAGTACACTGTGCTTATTCTTACTTAGTGCAATCAGCTTTCTGAACTTTCTTTATCTGACTGTTTAACCATTAAGACCTTGTAAGTCAAAAAGCTACATCTGTGTTCATTTGCAATGTCATGATTTAACAACTCCTCAACAGGAAATTTTCTAAAATTACCTGAACCTTTATCAAGGTCCAGATCTGGACACCCCTATCTTCTTGAGTTTTTGTATGCAAATACACTGGGTTTACCTGTTTTAAGCCAGGTGTCAAAAATAAAATAAAGCCAAATAAAGTAAGTACAAACTACAAGAGGAAGAGTTCATCCTTTTCTTTTCTATTAGGAATAGGAACCAGAATTAGGAATTCTGTGAATTATAGTTCCTACCACAATTATTCCTAATCTGAAATCCATTTGGGGTATAGGTTAGTTTTAGAAGATGCGGGGTTTTGTATGTGGTCATTGAATACTTATACTTTGGATTAGGAGATTTGACTTTTAAAACCCTAAGAACTCTGGATTTTGTGAGAAACTGAGTGATTTTAAAGCAAGTTTGAGATTAATAGATGAGGGAAGAGGGTAGCAGTCCTTTATGTTTTGAATGAAAGCCTTCTTCTAACAATGCCTGGTACTAAATGAAAAATAATGTCTTATATTCTTCTCTGAACACATCCTATACCTTATAATAAAAGCAGAGGACCTGCAAGCAAAGTGTGCTGAAAAAATCTTTTGATTTTGTTGACATGTAGGTGTCCTATTGTTAGGCGGTACTATCCATTTCTAAATAAAATTGTATACATGATTATCTACTCTTCCTGGTAAAACCATAAAGTGATGCCTGGCTTTAATGCATTTTAAAATCTCATTTGAATAGATTTAGTTTTCTTCTGCTCATCTCAAAATAACAATGAAATCATTATGAACTGCATCAAATGACATTTATTCTAGACTCCAGTTATAAAAGGGTTATTCACAATTCAGTTTCAGCTTGTCCTGTGGCAAGTATTCCCTCCTAGAGGGCAACATCAGGCACAGAAAGGATCCTCTGCCATACTGGCATAACAGTGAAAGCAGAATAAAAAATTAACCTGTCAGAAAAAAAGAAAACAGTAGCAAAAATATATCCGTGAAAACAATATATTTTCTATGCTGGCTCAATATATTCTTATTCCAGACTGCATTGACCTTACAGAAGAATAATCTTTACCAGTTTCTAAGACACTTTGCCAGGTCTGAGCTTTTACTGGGGAGAAGGATGCTACTGATTTAGATTCCAGAATATTCAGTCAGTCTGCTCCACTCTGTATTACCCTGCATATGCTGTATCTAATCTGTTACTTTGGAAGGGCCTGCAGCTGCTGTTAAGTGATTTATCTCAAGTAACCTCTGTGCTATGACAGCTCTGAGATACTAGATGGTCCCAGTAGTGATAAGGGCAGCCACAGTCAGCACAAAGTGCAGAACTGCATATTTCTATCAAAGTGGGATTTGCCACATAAGGTTTGTAATGCTGTGATTAATCAGATTAGTTTTTCATACACAAAATTCATTAAGAGAGCAATGCAACACTCAGCAGCTCCTGCAGTAATCATTGTCTCTTGAATGAGCTTGAACTTTATAAAAGATACAGACAAAGATAGAGGTTTCCTTTGGTTTTGTATTTAAAATAGTTGGCAGTCTAAAGCAGAGGAATGTACTGGGTAAATGGATATCATTGCACTTGAAGCCTTTAGATATACCCTAACAGCAACACTATGAAATAAAGCCTTGTTAACTGGAATCCTGATGATCCATAAGATCTGAATATGTTATTTAAAACAACACACTAATTTTGCATATAATCTCATAACTCATTACAATGTTAAAATAATTTTTATAATACAGAATATCTTTCCAATGTTTTTAAAAAATAAAAGAAAAATCACAACATGTCTTTAAAAAGGACATGATCATAAGGAGACATTATGAATTTACTGTTTCATGCAGAAAAATATTAAAAATAGATAAGGGGTCAAGCTTTCAATATGTTTGAATTCCCAAAGGACAAATTTATATTTGGCTGAGTTGAAGTGGTGTAAGTGACAGGTTAAAGTTAATATCATTTCAGCAATTGAACCTTTCAGTATTAGCTTCCCTCTCAACCAGAGTACTTAATAGCATCTCTTCCATTAAAATCAAGAAGGTCTTATTTTTATTTCTGGTAACCATACTTTCAGTAACATTAACTGTTACATCATGCCATGTTATGCTCTGAATCGATGGCTTAATATTATTTAGAAACAAGCTGAAGTTATGCTAAAGTCCTTCCAGAAAATGATTATTTGGGCCTGGTGTTGAGACTGTACCCCTACTCAAATATCTAATATTTAGGCTAAGGAATAAATATAATTTTAAGCTTTCTACTGATCATCAACATTCTTTGCTTTCAGAATTCATTGATGTAATATTTATTGGGTTTATGTGGCAAGCTTTTGGTAGCAAGGGGGCTGCACAAGTGGTACAATGAGAAGCTACCCCCATATCTGAGAGCCAACATCAGCCTGCTCCAGGGTAGATTTGCTGCTACCTGAAGCTGAACTAATCAGTGACAGGGGTAGTGCCTCTCTGACAATATATGTTAAAGGAGTAAACAAACTGCTGCATAGCAGCAGACAGAAAACAGGAGCGAGAATACATGATTGAAAGAACTCTGCCGACCCCAACATCTAAGAAGAGGGGTCACAGGTATTCCGGGCACCTAATCAGATATCCACTTACAACCCATGGTGGACACTACACCAGAGCAGGTGGATGTGCCCTGAAGAAAGTTGTGACACCATGGAAAGTACATGCTACTCTAGGCTGCTTGCAGGAGCTGTGACATTGCAGAGGACCCATGCTGAAACCATGTTTTCCTGAAGGACTGCAACCCATGGAAAGGAACCACACTGGAATAGGTTGTGAAGAACAGCAGTTCACAACAAGGACCAGTGTTGGAGAGGTTTGTGGAGAGCTGCTACCTGTTGGTGGGACCCCACAATAGAGCAGAAGAAGAGGAAAAGGAGTGGCAGAAACAACGTAATGAACTGACTGCAACCCCTATTCCCTGACTAGTTGCATCACTTGAGGGAAGCATATGGAGAATCTTGGAGTGAATTTGAGCACTGAATTAGGGGAGGGGTGGAAGAAAGATGTGTTAAGATTTTATTTTACTTTTTATTACTCTACTGTGATTTGATTTGCAAGAAATTAAATTAGTTTCCTAAAGTTAAGTTTGATTTGCCAGCAAAAGCAGTAGCTAAGTGACATCCCTGTCCTTATCTTGACCCATGAGCTTGTAATTGTATTTTTCTCCCCTGTCCATTTGAGTGCAGGAACTGATAGAGCAGCTTGGTGAACGCCTGACATCCAGATAAAGTCAAGCCACCACTATATCTTGAGCAAAAATTCAAAAACATGAACATCAAGTTCTTAAAGTCCAGTACAAACCAAGGTTGAGATTCATTTGGCTGGTTATACCTATTGATACAGCAAGGATCCAATAGCTCAAAATATGAAATACTAAGACAGGGGAGCAGAGTTCACAGATGTCTTCTATGGACATAGGCTTCCTTTATGCTTAATGGGAAAAAGCCATGCCAATTAAAGAATACCAGTGTATTTAGTGAAGGATGACTAAGCATGAAGAAGATACAAGCGCATTTTAAAAATTCTGGTTTTATCCTGAATTTAAGCATCCCCTGCAGCAGGTATCCACATGAAAGTACAATTTGCAACCTAAATCTGCTTCTTTGATCTAGATGTCTTTCTCACATTTTGTGAAATAAATCTCCCAGTCACTATGTGGATAATAGTTGCCTTAAAACCTTTATGTGTCCAGAACTCAATTTTAAAATATACCAGTATACAATTTTCTATTCTGTATGAGCCTGTTTGAAGTGATGAATATTTTTGACACAGAACTGTGAAGGCACATTGTCTTCACAGTCTTCACATGGTCTTTCAGCATCAAAATGCAACAGATTAACATTTACTGCATTCTTAATGATGTGTGTATTAAAAAATGATGATAAATTCATTTACCTGTTTTAATAGCAGTTGTATCAAATAAGTGTATAGGTAGACACCTGCACAAGTACATTGATAAAAGTGATGGAAACCTACCTGCATACCTCAACAAATTTATTACATTAATTATTGGTGTCTAAAATGGTTTCTTAATAAAAAACTTTCTAAATTATAGTGTTTTAATTCTAGAAGGATGAAACTTCCTTTCCTGTCATCCTTATGTCACTTATCATTTTGGGTGTTTTTCTTGTGTGTGGTATGATTACTTATACAGTCAGCAAGTGTATAATAACTTCTACAGTCAGCATGTGTACAATACTTTTAAGGTTAGGTTGAACAAAAAAACTGCTAAAAGAGAAGTCATTATGGAAATTGTACTGCATGGAAAGTGTTGTGGATTGAATGACTGACTTCTAACAGCTTTCCTAATAAACATGTCTGGCTCTACCTCTCTAGGTGTAATATTAGTTCAAGACTCTTGTCAAATTCATTTGTGTACATTCAGGTGATTAGTGCTTAACCACAGAATTTCAATGTTGCTTTGCAGAGGTAAAAGAGTTTGTTCTGGGTTTTGTTGTTGTCAAATTGGACTAGATGTCAACCCAAAATGCAGTATCCTTCCTTTCTGCATATATATGCCTTTAAAATTAAAAGCGAATTGTTGTAAAGAAGCTATGCCATAAATTACAACTGACAGTGGAAGTGATTAAGGCATATCGTTTGATTGCATGCATTAATCTCCACAACTTTCAAGTCTAATTTAATTACCCACAGGTGTACATTTCTTTCTAATTTATTAGCTTTGTCAGTAATCAGTTGCACTGTGTGCTATTGATTGCAAAAGTGGCAGCCTAGATACATTCATGTTAAAACCAGACATTGAATAGTGAAATTAAAGAACATTATGTGCCACAGCCTTCCCTGGAGTTTACACTAACATTGTTAGATCAACATATGAAATTTTTATCAAGAACTGTAAAATATCCTGATTGAGACCCGTCTGCTATCTCCAGCAAAAGCAGGTGAGAAAGCTTAATTCTTTTTTTTTTCTTTGCTGTGGAAACAGCTGCTGTTGTTGGAATGCCCTGCTCAGATGTCATCAGTCACACAGAATTTTTTTTAAAACAGCTTTTTGTCACTGGCTATTTACTGTTTAGAAGACAGTACAGTCTCTTCTTCCCAGTGAAATGAATGTGAATACAGATGGTAATTTATTAGACTAAGATCTGGACTTTGATTTACAGCATACCCATAATTTTAGATTTCATACACAATCTATGCACATTCTCAAAGTTTATTTTTAACCCACAAGACCGTTCCAGAATTCTTGTCTAACTAGATGAATTGTCAGTTCCAGAGCTCTAATGCATTTGTAGCCAGTAAGGGTCCCTACTCAGATGCAGGATTCTGATCATTCTGTTGTTTTTAATATAATAAAGTCTCATGAAGTTATGAGGTTTCATGCCTTACAATTACAACAAAATCCCTAACCAAAAGAAAAAAACTCCTTTCGTCTTTTTTGTTATTTTTTTCCCCCATGCATTTTATTATTCCAATGACATAGAAAAGGAGGGAGGTTTATTAATCTGGTTTTAATACACGATTATGTGTGTTTTAATCATGATTAAAACAACAGCAGTTGATATTATTAGTTGTTTCCACAAGGACATGGACAAAGTACAAGATACGAAAGTTTTATGTATTGTCATAGAACCATGGAATGGTT